>OY987215.1:21077127-21677127 GCA_963920805.1 Primula vulgaris
ATAAGAATGAACCAGATGGTTAGTACATGAACTTATAACTTTAATAAATATATTCACACGAGCACAAAATATGGTTATCATATTGAACACTCCACCATATTATTGTAGCTATATGCCCCCAACGCAATATATATAGGTAGAACGTATATTAATCACCATTTTGCCATGTCCTCACATACGCGTCGTGTCTATAAAATCACAAAATCATCTTAACTCCTATACTCGGTCTTAAATAGTAGACTCCAGATTACATATTATATATAGCACACTTATCTTGATCCTATTCTGAAAAAGATGTTTAAGAAAATAATGGGCATGGATTATAATAACATCAAACACTAAGGTACATAACAAAAATTAAACAATCCACCAATACACAATTAAGAAGAATATTAAATACATCTCCACTTAATATCGGCACAAACAAAGGTTCTTTTGTAACAAATTTTCTTTTATAAATAGTTAGATTCAAATCACTGAATTTTAAACCTATTAATACAACTTGAGCACAAAGTGCACAATAAATTGTCATATCACAATTCTATGAGGCTTTAAAAAAAGAAGACACCAAGTGAAATTTGTTAAATGGAAGTAAATGCAATAAAAGTTTTGCAATAAAATTCGGGGAAATTATATGTAAACACATGAAATTATAAACACTAAAATTATACAATCTTGAACCTCCACATCAATCTGTACTGCTAGATTTTACTCGGACAATATTATAATAAGGAAAACAAACACCCTAATGATTCAGAATCTACAACAACAACAACAACAAAAAAACAAAAAACCTATAATGTCTTACTCATGTTACCCCATTTTTCACACAAAACATAAAGATAATCCCAACATAATTGATAATCCGCATAGTAAGCCACTTTGAGTTTTTAGACGTCAATGGAATAAACATGACACGTTGTCCTACAAAGATGGTGTCTACGAAAAAAGAGATTCTTAAAAAGAAAACTATTTTCTCAGTGGCACATAATACACGTACAAGTGAAGATAAATAAATAAATAAATAATCTTAAGTATTAGGCGAATCACCCTATTTTGTCTATAATTTAGCCGGATTAACGCAAACAAACAAAGAGTAATAAAAATATCTAATAATAAATTCGTTTGATTCAATAACTATAAAATTATAAACCATTGGGCCTACAATCACAACACGTCTCCTACCGGTTTTTGGTTATTAAATTTATTTAATAGTCACATTGTATCGTCACTAAGATTACTTACGAACCATCACTACTTACACACCAAAACACATGCTATAGTCACATAGTCGCAATGATAAAAGGAATTACACCAACAATTGGGGTTATAGTTAGAAGTGCTAAAATCAAAATAACAGCCTTTACACTACCGTTCAAATCACACCTATACTAAACATAATATCATGTTTTAGAATACTTTCAAATAGTCTACGTACACCAATCACATTTCAATTACTAGTAAACAGTCACACGACATAAAAGTCAAGCAAGTAATTATTACTAAAATACCATTTATTTTATCATTTCTCCCTTGCGTCACACCGAAATAATAAATACTCTTGCGTCACACCGAAATCATAAATAATAGCAATGCTACACATAACTAAGTTAATCAAAGGCGAAACCATACTCTAAGGTTTAAAGAATACTTGTGACAACACGATTAATATAATAAATTATCCATTTTATTAGTGAAAAATGTACTCCAGTGAATAAAAATATAACTCGTATAGTGTTGAGGAATAATCCAATATACGTACCAAATCAACCGCAAATGCTTCATATGTAAACAAATGTACCTCTCATAACATGTCAAACACTTCAACCAACAAACTATAAGATCTAAAACTAATGTGACAGAACATAAAAAGTTACTAAACTTAACACCACGCTCAATATGGATAACACTTAAAAAGGATACCATATACGCACGGCATACAGAGTACAATGAAAACATGAAACAAACTAAACGCCCACAAATCCTGCTTGTTTACACAAATATCAATCCTTCTTAACCCGTCGTAATTTAGTTTCAGTCACTAACAATCATAAAAACAATCCGTTGGAAGGCACCACCACAATTCTCGATCAATACATGTAGCACATAAAAGATATTCCTATATAATCACACCACGATTAACACACAACTGGATACAAAATATGTCCACCAGCTAAAACCGTTCACATTCAACAAATACGAAACCGTTTAAAAAGAACCATATATACACCCATTAAAACGGATCAACTCACAATACAATATAAGTTAACCAAACTTGAATGTAAACAAACAACCAAATACGAATTTTGAAAAATGCAGATTTTCTCAAAATGTCTTCCACCACCAAGTATCACTCATTCCCGTGTGTGCCTATCCTACCCAGCAGGCAAACAAGTTAATCGGAAGCCGGCTAGCTCTGATACCAAGCTGTTACGCCCCGGATTTTGGATAAACCCGGGTCGTGAATGTAAATTAAAATAAAAAGGAAAATGTTTAAATAACGAAACATACGGAATGCCATTCAATAATATGCCAATCAATAGAAGCAAATAAATACTTCAGGGCATGCCGATAATCACATTTCATTCACTAAATTGGCCTAAGGGTAGCCAACGGTGTTCAAATGTGACAACACAAACAATACAGTACGTTTTTTTTTAGAAATTTCGGCATGAGCTTCACATATCTATTTGTTTCCAATAAATTAGACCTGTCTGAAACAACCCATAACAAAATCCAACTCGATTACCAAATAATCCAACAAGAATAAATCAAATTCAAACCAGCTGCCATTCTATAAAATAGCATAATCTAAAATAAACTTGCGCTAAACGCCTATTAGGCCCACAACGCTCAAAATGAGATAATACCAAAATGGATAAAAACAAGTCTGACGTGCACACGATCACATGTAATATGATAATGGGCCCCATGCAAGCATTGTAAACTTCGCCACAGTCTACATCAACACCTGTACATCGATCATGAACAAAATGTACAGAAAACAAAGAAAGAAGGTAAGAAAACAATCTCGCTTTAAAAACGGTGCGTGCTACTAAGCACGCACACACAATCCTAACATGGCAAATATGATATCTTGGCAAATAATGACAAAGGAAATTGCATGAAAAACACATCAACAAATATAACTCGCAACACAAGTAAATGAACATATAATCAAGATCAACTGAATTAAGAATAGAATAAAATAAAATAAAACAAAACAAAATAAAACAAGACTCAACGAAACACAAAGTCGGGATTGCCTCACATGTACCCACTTTTAGAGCTACTCTGCTCTAGGACCCAAAGTGCAATGGTTCCCTCACCCATATTCTGACACTAATATGTGACCAAAAGATATGGGATCGGCTTTAAGGTGACTAACCCTATGGTACCGATATACCTAATCCTTGCGCAAGTTTCTGGGATCTCACCGTAAGCTGACACAGCTCCGCCTTAACACTTGGTACTGCAATCCCTAAAATAAATATAAAAGACTCTCAAAAACATAAACAGTAAAGTCCACAAAACTGAAAATAAAATAAAGAACGCCACACTTTGTAATAGTTTATTTAATCGAATATTAAAAATCACTTAAACACATCTATGTCACGGTATCACCACAATGTTCACACAATATCACCACTGTCACATTTTCACCACTTTCACCACTATCACACCTTCACCACTTTCACGTTTTTAAAAGATTTAATTAAATAACACATTTAAATCACCCTTTTTTTTCACAATTTGTTTTCTAATAAAAATAGTAAAATCGCCATACACAATATAATCACCATAAATAAAACAATGTGAAGCCTGTTACACACAAAGTACAATAACATGATGCAATACACACTAACCATTTTACATAGCTTAGCATACAACAAACAACAGACAAAACCTCCTTTAAAGGGAAACCATATTCCTCCCCCTTACCTACGCAAACGAGAGCTCGTTTGTCAAAATATCCCAAAACTGGATTTTTATAAAAGTTAAAATCATATGAAACAGCTTATACGGATAGATATCTCTCGAAAAATAGGATAAGAAAATATATTTGATTGTCGAAAACGGACACCTGATGACCTCGTAATCAGCCTCCGAAGCGGCCACATAGAAAACCCAAACAAAAAAAACACTACCTCCTCCGCCTAACACCAGCGGTCTGACCTGTTCGCGTTGCAGTCCCCTCCTCTTGTAGTCACTTTGTTGCTGGTCTCTATCACGTCTCCCATCTCTCTCTTGCTCGTGTGTCACGCCCCGAAATACTAAAAACGGACATCAAGGCGTGACCTTTTTAAACAAAAGGAAAATAGAACCTGTTGGTACAAAATTTAAATTTTAAAAGAAAATAACTTGCGAGATAAAGGAAACATTAACGAATAAATAAATAAAAGGTTTGCCAAACGCGGCTACAAGTCGAGATGGTTTTAAAAAAATTAAATAAAAAGAAATAAACAAATGTAATTTGCCCGAAGGCTACAACCTCAAAATATAATCTAAGTGAAAAGAAAGTGAAAGCCCCGAGCCCATGTGACGCATTGCAATAGCTCTTAACCGAACGTGCCAACCTAAGTTGTACCTAAAAGACAAAACTGTAACGGTGAGTCCCATGCACATACATAGGCAGGACGGCACCACAAAATACCGTCACTCCATCCCATAAATGCAAGAACTCACAAACAACAACTATGATAGCAACATATAAAAAGAAATAAAATAACATCGTACACAAGATAAATTAAATAGCTCGAACACACATCTATAGCAAACATGGACCTCTCATGCCACCTACCCGAGTCCGTAAGGTAGGTCATTCCATATCCCCTCGGCCGTCTTCTGTCCCCGGAATTAGGAAGAGACAGAGACCATTGCTAACATAAAAGTAGATTTAAAGTGGGCACTTGGACCTCTCTTGCCACTCGTCCCAGTCCGTAAGACGAGTCATTCCCTATCCCCTCGGCCGTCTTCTGCCCCCGGAATTAGAAAGAGACAGAGAGCATTGCTAACCTAAAAGTAGATTTAAAGTGCGCACTTGGACCTCTCATGCCACTCGTCCCAGTCCGTAAGACGAGTTATTCCCTATCCCCTCGGCCCTCTTCTATCCCTGGAATTAGGAAGAGACAGAGACCATTGCTAACATAAAAGTAAATAGAGTGCACACTAGGACCTCTCATGCCACTCGCCACAGTCCGTAAGACGAGTCATTCCATATCCCTTCGTCCGTCTTCTGTCCCCGAAATTAGGAAGAGACAGAGACCATTGCCACTAATCTAAATCACAATTCCTCGGCCAATATTATAAATCCACGCAAATATCACATTCTCATACGGCCTCGGCCAATAATATAAATCCACGCAAATATCACATTCTCATACGACCTCGGCCAATAATATAAATCCACGCAAATATCACATTATCATACGTCACTTTGATGTAATTCAACAAAGCACATAAGCATAGGCACTAGATTCACAACTAGCCAACCAACTCTAACAACATAAAATTCAGTTCTGCCAATTTAACAAACACCTTGTATGCGTAACATAAAACTCATCGTTATTCAACAATAATTTACCCAATTCTATCAACAACCATAATAACACATAATCAATGCATAAAACACGCAACCCATTAATATTCTCATTAATCCGAAATTAAAAGACTAAATCCTCAACTACTCCAAAATCAAATAAGTGAATTAAACGTACAACAAATAAACATAATTAGATATTTAAGAACATAATTAAGATAAAAGGCAAAAACCACCAATTTATAATAAACGCAAAACCTAATCCTAACATACACCCTCGTCTAGTCGCAATGGATAACCCCCGTTACCTTAGCACATAGAGGAGATGCTTCCGATAATAACCCGCTAACGTGGTTTCTTCTTCTTCTTCCTAAGCTTTGGAATCTCCCTTTTTCTCTCTTTTCTCTCTTGTATTTGGCTGGTTTTGGGTTTAAGGTTTTAAAAAAAGTGGCTGAAAAGAGGTTTATAAAACTGTTTTGAGAAAGTTTGTGGAAGCGAACTATTTGGTCCTCAAAGTTCTAAAAGTTAACTTTTAATCAAAATTATTAAATTACTGCTCAACAATAACCAATCTTATAAACAAAACTATTGGGTCCTTTTTATTTATAAAATTAGTAATGGGTTTTAAAAATAAAGTTTTTCGGAAGAGTTTCGGTTTTTGGCTAGAAATTAGTCGAGTGACCGGTTTTTGGTAAAATCTGCATAAAACGTTTTTGGATAAATTAAATCATAAATAAAACCACTTATACAAATACGGGATGTTACAACTAACCCTCCTTAAAAGAATTTCGTCCCGAAATTTTCCTCTCTAAAGAACTACACCCAGAAATGATAAACGTACAATAAGACCATAAGAATTTAAACGCACAATTCGTGTCATAATTCAAGAAATAAAATACGCAGGGTTCACAACCCGTAACAACTCCATAACTCAACTACATGAACAACACGTAAGAATCTCAAATAAGGTAAACACCTATATGCAATATCAAACATAGTAAAAGACAACTCAACAACTCCGTAAACTCTAGGTGTTACAACAAAAATAAACTCCAAACTCTAGGCGCTACAACCCTTCCCTGATAAATAAATTTCGTCCCGAAATTAGAATGCATTTAAATAAAAGTACCTAAAGAAAAGACGAGATTAGGATACTTCCTCTTCATCTCATCCTCGCGTTCCCAAGTTGCTTTCTGGGCCCCGTGGTGTTTCCAAACCACCTTTACCAATCTAATTGTTTTTCCTCGAAGTTCCTTCTCTTGCACGTCGATAATCCTCGTCGGTCTCACATCATAGGTCACATCCGCACTAACCTCAATGTACTCAAAGTCCACTACGTGTGAAGGGTCGTGATGATACTTTTTCAACATTGACACATGGAACACCGGGTGAACCCCCGCCAACTTTGGTGGCAAGTCTAACCGGTATGCAACTTCTCCAACTCGTTCCACGATCTCAAATGGTCCGATAAATCTCGGGCTTAACTTCCCTTTAGAGTCAAACCTCATAATTCCCTTCTTTGGCGAAACTCGCAAAAATACTTGATCCCCCGTTTTGAATTCCAAAGGTCTCCTCCTCTTATCTGCATAACTCTTTTGCCTACTCCGGGCCGTTTCAAGCCTTTGTCGAATTAACTTAATCTTTTCTGTCGTTTCTTGAACCAATTGCGGTCCTAACATTTCCGCTTCTCCCACCTCGGTCCAACACACCGGAGACCTACACGGCCGCCCGTATAAAGTCTCGAAGGGTGCCATGCCAATACTAACTTGAAAGCTATTATTATACGCAAACTCCACTAACGGTAGATGGCTCTCCCAGCCTCCCTTGAAGTTATTCACACATGCACGCAACATATCCTCTAGTAGTTGGATAGTCCGCTCCGATTGTCCATCCATTTGGGGATGAAATGCCGTACTCATTGTGAACTTGGTCCCTAAGGCATTTTGCAATGTGCCCCAGAACCTCGACACAAACCTCACGTCTCGATCCGATACTATCGAAATCGGTACCCCATGAAGTCTAACAATTTCCTTAATATACTTTCGTCCCAAGATTTCCACCGAGTTCGTCATCTTAATTGCAATGAAGTGTGCGGATTTGTTCAAACGGTCGACCACAACCCACACAACGTCATTCCCACTTACCAATCTAGGTAAGTTGGTCACAAAATCCATTGCTATCCTTTCCCACTTCCATTCTGCCACCGGTAAGGGTTGGAGCATACCTGCCGGCCTTTGGTGTTCCGCTTTCACTTGCTGGCAAGTTAGACATCTGCTAACATATGAAGGTACATCTCGTTTCATTCCGGGCCACCAAAATTGTCTCTTCGCATCGTGATACATTTTCATCCCGCCGGGATGAACGGCTAATCGGGAGTGGTGAAACTCCGTTAATACATCGTTCCTCATGTTTTCTGTCACATAAGTCCTTTCCTTATATCGTAGTCCTCCATCGGTTCCTTTCGTCCAACCATCTAATCCTTCCCTCGAACTCATCTGTTTCTCATAGTTCTCCACTTTCTCGTCCCCATCTTGAGCTTCCAGAACCCTACTCACTAGTTCCGGTTGTACCACTATTGTGTACAAGGTCCCCACATTGTCATGTCCCAACTCTAAATTGAACTCGTTCAGTTTTCCCATCATCCTCCATTCCTCGATCGCCACATGCGCTAAGGTTGCATGGGACTTTCGACTCAAAGCATCCGCCACTACATTGGCCTTTCCCGGGTGATAGTGCAAGTCATAGTCGTACTATTCCAAATATTCCATCCATCGCCGTTGTCGCATATTTAGATCACGTTGAGTAAAAATATGCCCTAAGCTCTTGTGATCCGAGAATACTTCGAACTTTTCCCCGAACAGATAATGCCTCCATATCTTCAACGCATGAACTATTGCCGCTAGCTCTAGATCATGAGTCGGATAGTTCTTTTCGTGAATCTTTAGTTGTCGCAAAGCATATGCGATAACCTTTCCGTCTTGCATCAAGACGCAACCCAAGCCTTCCTTCGAAGTATCGCAATACACTTGGTAACCCTTCTCTTGCTCGGGAATAACTAGTATGGGAGAACTAGTCAACCACTTCTTGAGCTCTAGGAAAGCTTCCTCGCAAGCCTCACTCCACACGAACTTCACCCCCTTCTTGGTAAGGTAAGTCATTCGAGTCGCCAATTTTGAGAAATCCTTGACGAACCGTCGATAGTACCCCGCTAAACCCAAGAAACTTTGAATCTCAAACACATTCTTCAGCTGTGCCCATTTCGAAACTGCCTCAATTTTCATCATGTCCACCTTTACCCCTTCTTCCGAGATCACATGTCCAAGAAATTTCATCTCATTTAGCCAAAACTCACATTTGCTAAATTTTTTGTAAAGTTCGTGCTCCCTCAACGTGAGCAACGCTAAATGGAGATGCTCCTCGTGTTCCTCTCTTGAACTCGAGTAAATCAAAATATCATCGACGAAGACCACTACAAACTTGTCGAGATATTCCTTAAATATCCGATTCATTAACTCCATAAATGCCGCCGGCGCATTAGTTAACCTGAATGGCATGACCACAAACTCATAGTGACCATACCGGGTCCTAAAGGCCATTTTCGAAATATCCTCATCCTTCACCCTCAATTGGTGATAGCCTGATCGCAAATCGATTTTGGAAAAGAACGTCGCTCCCTTCAGTTGGTCAAATAGATCATCAATTTGAGGTAGTGGGTACTTATTCTTAATAGTCACCCTATTTAGCTTTCGATAGTCGATGCACATCCTCATCGATCCATCCTTCTTTTGCACCAATAAGGTCGGTACCGCCCACAGTGACGTACTCCGCCTAATAAACCCCTTCTCTAATAGTTCCTCTAACTGCTTACTTAACTCTTTTAATTCTGTCGGTGCCAAACGGTACGCGGAAATGGCTATGGGTGCCGTTCCCGGTACCAAGTCGATAGAAAAATCTAACCCTCTCTTCGGTGGTAACCCAGGTAGATCTTTCGGAAACACATCTCTAAAATCGTCCACTATGTGTGGCCATATTTCCACTTCCTCGTCGTTATCCAATATAGAGAGACTAGCCAAAAGACAAAACAGGTTGCCCACAACCCGCTTGGAATAATATGGAATAGAAGAAAGGGTAGCGTCCCTTTCCCCACGAAAGAACACCTCATCTCCGGATGAAGTTGTAAGGAAAATTTTTCGTCGAACACAATCGATGAAAGAGTTGAAATGAACCAACCAGTCCATTCCAACTATCACGTCGAACCCCGACATCTCTATAACAACTAAATCAAATATAAACATGTGGTACGCGACCACCATCTCACAAGACCGACACACTCGGTCCAACACAACTCGACCCCCAACAGGAGTCTCTACAACAATCGGGTTCTCTAGAATCTCAATTTCTAAGTACAAAGACTCAACTAGACTTCTAGATATAAAAGAACGCGAAGCCCCCGTATTGAAAAGAACATGTGCCCAAGATGAGCACACAAGAACCATACCTTGTATATTTTCCGGATCTCCCTGGTTTGGAAACTATGGCAAGGCATAAAGACGAGCTTGAGCTGGTGGGTTCCCTTGCGGTCCTCAATTTCTCCCATTATTTCCTCGGTTCCTCAGTCCTTGATGGCCTCCTCTATAGTTCCCACGGTTTCCCCCTCTTTGGTGGTTACCTCGAAACCCTCCCCCTTGGTTCCCAGGTAATTGGTATTGTGACACAAACTCCGGTCCTCTTGGTGGTGGTGGTGGCAACCTAGGTTGGTTAAAAGGTCAGTTGGTGTCGATTCTTCCTTGTCCCATGGTACAAACTCTTGCCGTATGTCCAAATCGGTTGCATGTCCTACATTGGACTCTAGGGCATTCGAATTGTCGATGGTTCACATCTCCACAAGTGAAACACGCTCTCCTCATTACGGTGTTTGTCGATAGTGGATTAAAACTCCTATCTCCTCTTCCCTATTGTTGAAACCGCGAGTTATTCTCCATATCCCAAGTCCGCTTGTTCTCTTCCCTCGGAGCATTTCCGGTTTTCGACTTTTCCGAGATTCTCTTGCTATGGAGTAGAGCTCCTTCCACATCTTGAGCTGATTTTACCAACTCATTATAGTTGACATGGCAGGCCGATGCCAACTGCAATAAGATGGTCGGGTTCAGCCCCTTTATGAATCTCCTACATTTTTCCACACCCCCTGAACCGAGTTTGGGGAATACCTCGAGAGTGAGGTAAACTTTAGTTGGTATGCTTGAACGGTCATACCTCCTTGATATAGTTCCTCGAACCGCCTCCTCATTTCATCCTTATAGGAATCGGGAAGAAACTGTCGATTGAACAATTCGATGAATTCGTTCCAGTCGATGTTGGTTAAGTCTTAAGTATCAACGATCCCTAACCACCACTTCCGTGCTTCACCCTTTAGGTGAAACTGGGCCATATTCACCTATTGTTCCCCATCTACTATTTCCGCTGCCGATAGGTATTTCTCCATTTCGTCCACCCATCCCTCAGCTATGGATGGTTCACCTATCCCATCGAAAGTCGGAGCCCCCAATCGGGTGAAGTTAAGCAATCCATTGTTACTTGAACTCCCAGCTTGTGTATTCTGCACCATCATTTGCACCACCTTCTGAAGGTCGGTCATCACTTGGTTAGCGTTTATCGATTCCGGTCCAGGTGCGTATGTCTCCTCTTCTTCCTCATTCACCCCCTCACATACATTCTCAACCTCTACCTCCACCTCGGGTTGCTCAAGTGGTGGGGCACTAGTGTTACCTCTCCCCCCACGATTTCTTGCAGTCTTTCTTCCTCTAGTTGCTCCACGCCCCCTTGGAGCTCATCTCCTTCTTCCATTTTCCCTACCTCATTAGCCACACCGCTTGATGGTGGTGCGCCCCCGCGTGTAGCTGGTCCCCTTCCACTAGTCCTTGTGGTAATAGCCATTACTACATACATTTAAAACCGACACTTTAGTTGTCTTACTCGACACTACTACTCATACATGTATATTCATACATGATAAAAGCTCTTTTTACAAATTAATCACTTTATCAAGCTTTATAAGGTTCAAAATCATAGCATACTGAAATACGAAGCGAACGCTTCAAGCGTAATCAAATTCGGAGTACAAACGAAGGAGTTATAAACATTTGAAGTATAACGGGAAAATCGCAAAATTGCCAGAACACGACTGATCGTTTTGGACAAAACGACCGTTCGTTTTGGTCCAAATATTATCCGAGAGGTCAGAAAAATTCGACCGATCGTTTTTTGGTCCAGAGAAGTCTGAAAAATTCGACCGGTCATTTTGACAGACGACCGATCATTTTTTGGTCCAGATAGGTTTGAAAAATCCGACCGGTAATTTTTGACAAAACGACTGGTCCTTTTTCTGCAGAAAATTATCGATACAAAAACCTAAAATTACTCAACACTTGTAAATTCCTTACAAGGCACACATCACACAACATCATTCTAATCCATAACATTTTTACGAACAACATCGATTCGCATATATTATTCATTAACACACAAGTTAGCAATTTAAAAAAAAACACTACATAAAACCATCAACTTCACAATTCTCGTACTCTAATAGTTCGCCACTACTTGACATGCAACTTATATCTCATACACACTATATCAATATACACACGCATACAAACAACACAAAAATGTGAGGGATAACCCATCACGATACGTTATCCTAAAGCACCCGAGCGTCCTCGCATACTCTAAAACTCCACATCGCTAAGGTATTCCTTCACACATACCGACAAGAGGTATACCCACTAGTTTGACGAGCCAGGATCAACAAGAATCCTCATTGTCCCCAACTAGCCTCACATGTGGACTTTCCTTTCATCAACTACCACTAAATTCTATCTACATGTCTTAAGCTAAATGCAACCCCCCGTTTTAGAAAAAAATTGAAATTTTGGAAAAAGTTTTGTAAAAATGATACGATGGATCTTGGTTCAATGGTTACCCATCTTCCCGTCGTCCCAAAGTATACAAGAACCTAGTTAGCTCTGATACCAACTTGTCACGCCCCAAAATCCTAAAAACGGACAACAAGGCGTGACCTTTTTAAACAAAAGGAAAATAGAACCTGTTGGTACAAAATTTAAATTTTAAAAGAAAATAACTTGCGAGATAAAGGAAACATTAACGAATAAATAAATAAAAGGTTTGCCAAACGCGGCTACAAGTCGAGATGGTTTTAAAAAAATTAAATAAAAAGAAATAAACAAATGTAATTTGCCCGAAGGCTACAACCTCAAAATATAATCTAAGTGAAAAGAAAGTGAAAGCCCCGAGCCCATGTGACGCATTGCAATAGCTCTTAACCGAACGTGCCAACCTAAGTTGTACCTAAAAGACAAAACTGTAACGGTGAGTCCCATGCACATACATAGGCAGGACGGCACCACAAAATACCGTCACTCCATCCCATAAATGCAAGAACTCACAAACAACAACTATGATAGCAACATATAAAAAGAAATAAAATAACATCGTACACAAGATAAATTAAATAGCTCGAACACACATCTATAGCAAACATGGACCTCTCATGCCACCTACCCGAGTCCGTAAGGTAGGTCATTCCATATCCCCTCGGCCGTCTTCTGTCCCCGGAATTAGGAAGAGACAGAGACCATTGCTAACATAAAAGTAGATTTAAAGTGGGCACTTGGACCTCTCTTGCCACTCGTCCCAGTCCGTAAGACGAGTCATTCCCTATCCCCTCGGCCGTCTTCTGTCCCCGGAATTAGGAAGAGACAGAGACCATTGCTAACATAAAAGTAAATAGAGTGCACACTAGAACCTCTCATGCCACTCGCCCAGTCCGTAAGATGAGTCATTCCCTATCCCCTCGGCCGTCTTCTGTCCCCGGAATTAGGAAGAGACAGAGACCATTGCCACTAATCTAAATCACAAGGCCTCGGCCAATATTATAAATCCACGCAAATATCACATTCTCATACGGCCTCGGCCAACATAAAATTCAGTTTAGCTATTTTAACAAACACCTTGTATGCGTAATATAAAACTCATCGTTATTCAACAATAATTTACCCAATTCTATCAACAACCATAATAACACATAATCAACGCATAAAACACGCAACCCATTAATATTCTCATTAATCCGAAATTAAAAGACTAAATCCTCAACTACTCCAAAATCAAATAAGTGAATTAAACGTACAACAAATAAACCCAATTAGCAATTTAAGAACATAATTAAGATAAAAGACAAAATCCCCAATTTATAATAAACGCAAAACCTAATCCTAACATACACCCTCGTCTAGTCGCAATGGATAACCCCCGTTACCTTAGCGCGTAGAGGAGATGCTTCCGGTAATAACCCGCTAACGTTGTTTCTTCTTCTTCTTCCTAAGCTTTGGAATCTCCCTTTTTATCTCTTTTCTCTCTTGTATTTGGCTGGTTTTAGGTTTAAGGTTTTAAAAAAAGTGGCTGAAAAGAGGTTTAGAAAACTGTTTTGAGAAAGTTTGTGGAAGCGAACTATTTGGTCCCCAAAGTTCTAAAAGTTAACTTTTAATTAAAATTATTAAATTACTGCGCAACAATAATCAATCTTAGAAACAAAACTGTTGGGTCCTTTTTATTTATAAAATTAGTGACGGGTTTTAAAAATAATGTTTTTCGGAAGAGTTTTGGTTTTTGGCTATAAATTAGTCGAGTGACCGGTTTTTGGTAAAATCTGCATAAAACGTTTTTGGATAAATTAAATCATAAATAAAACCACTTATAAAAATACGGGATGTTAAATCGTGTCTCTCTCTCTATATATATATATAGGTGCAGATATATATATATATATATATGTATATATATATATATATATATGTAACATAAGTTTATATATATATATTGTACTTTTAGGTTATAAGTTTATTTAATTACTAGTCTAGCTCATATAGTTATTACTAATTACAAATATAACCCAACATTATTGTTACATAGGCATTACTACATTGTTTATTTCACATATATTCACTTACACCATACATTAATATTACTTTAAACAAAACAATACAAATTAATAATAAAACCGAAATTTTCGAGTCGTTACACAAACTATGTGGTTATATCTTGGTTTTGTGGGTAATTTTCTTGTCTAATTTAATAATCATTATTGAAAACCCAAAATACACTAATCAAGTTGATATCATTGATACTAAATTATTGTAAATAACGTATAATAATTTTAGTCTCTTTATATTCACGTTGATACTAAATTATGCTAACAAGCTGTTCGAAAAAATGCTTATACTATTATATATTGGTTTCAAACTACTCTAGCTACTTTGGGTGTTTTTAGATTTTTTTTTTATTAGCTTACGATATGAAGTCCAATTTGGTTATATATCCACTTAATTTTGTTAGGTGATATCATTGTTATTACATGGATGTGTTTTAATGATTTATAAAAATCTTTGATTTGTATTATATTTCTGGCGTCTAATTTTTAATCTTTATTTAATTGGCTTAATACATCTCTTTCTCTTATGTTTCGACTTTTATTTTTATAGGTGTTTGTGTAGAAATTAGTTGTGTTGATGAATTCATAGTGCTGACTTAACTGCTATTTAGTTAAACTAGTAGATGTAATTAGAGCTTCTTCGATCCAGTTTTTAAAGAAAGCCAGTTTCTTTTAGATTTCGTTAGACATTTGTGTTCATCCACTTACCTTAATATAGAAGTCATGTTTTAATCTGGACCGCCAAATGCATTGTAAAATAGGAAAACACAAATAACTTTCTTTTAAAGCTGCAAAAAATCTGAGCTTAAAACCATGGTTCTACTGCTTTTGCAAACTGTTGCCTCGTCTAGCTTATATCTGCAATGCAATTTTTATTATCTTTTATATAAATATGCATATATATACTGATTTGTAGATGATCGGTTGATGAACCAGTAAATCGGGGAGTAGCCATTTAACTGTTGATGGATGTTTGTAGTTTATTGGTGGTGCAAGTACTTCTTTTCCCATTTGGATTATCTTTTGGAGGGTTATTTTTTTTCATACAGATACCAATTGGGTTATAGTTCATAATATTATTGTGATATAATTTAATTTTTCTCCTTTGTTATTTATTCTTACTCACACTTACAAGAGAAAGTGATAAACCATTTCTCGTTATGTAAGTTCTGTTTCTCATTTGTCTGTTTTCTTAGTTGGTACCTTCAAAATATTCTTTTACTTTCATAAATTTGTTATAATTTGATTTATATTTTTACTATTTTATTTAGATACTTCATCTTATTCTATTATTATGCAGTCTTGATTTAAATTTTAGTTACAAGGGAAAACCTCGTTTGGAAATCATGTTCGTTAGTTTTGAAAGAAATTGAATTAGTTGTTATTGACAAATTTTTGGAAGGTGTCAATTTGTTTTTAATATTTGGTGACTATTTGTTTGTTAATAATATTGTTTTTAGTGTTGGTAGGTTGAAACTGTGAGATAACTAGCTACTTTTCGTCTTTTTAAATTTTCTTTTTACTGTATTAGTTTATGATAGCAAGTCCAATTTGGTTTTATCCCCTCTAAATTTTGTTAGCTGTTATCAATGCTATTTATTACATGGATGTATTTTACTGATTTGTAAAAAACTTTGTTTTATATTATATTTGTGTCATCTAAATTTGACTCTTTAGTAAATTAGCTTAGTACAACTTTTTCTATTGTATTTGGACTTTTATTTTATACGGTCAGTTTTACCCATCTTTTCGTGTTGGTCATTAAATAAATATTTTTGTGATGGTAAAACAAGTAATTTACAACTTACTATAACAAATAAAGTCAGATTTGTTTTATATATTAATTTCTTTCTCCAAGAGCTGGCGATAGAAATAAATTTTGGCAGTAGCTTTATTTTAATGGGGTTTTCAAGAAAAAAGTTGTTGGATCATTCTAGTCATAGTTATTTTTTGATAATTTCATTAATGTTTTTTTTTTTACGTTTAGAAATTGGATTGTCAGGTTTTGGGTTTTCATGCTTCTTTGAGCTTAAACAATTTTTTTCTTTTGTACAGCATAAACTCAACGCTACAGATGGATAGAAGTTGGATGCGCAACCCCAACCGTGTGAGTACTCAATATGAAGAAGGGATCAAAGATTTCATCGAGAATGCCAAAAACCATTTAGATCAGCAAAATAAAATCAAGTGTCCATGTATGCAGTGTAGTAATTTGAAGAAGTGGGAATTGGAAGCAGTTCATAAACATTTATTTAGATATGGTATTGAGCCTTTCTATAATCCATGGATCCATCATGGTGAAGGCCCAGATTGTAATGGAACACATTCAAATACCGTCCGACAATCAGATGATTCCGATAATGATGAGGCTTTGAACATGGTTAACGATGCCTTTCCGTATGCATCAGGTGTATCTGGAAATGAAAATATGGATTATGATGAGGATTTTGATAATGTAGAAGGGTGTAGGTCAACTTTTTGTACTACCGAGGATTATAAAAAGTACGAGAGACTGTTGAATGAGGCTCAAGAAGAATTGTATCCTGAGTGTGATGAGTTTTCGATTTTGCCTGTGGTTGTAGAGCTGATGGACATGAAAGTCACATATCTAGTGTCTAATAAATGTTTTGATGTCATGCTAGATATAATCAGGCGTATGCTTCAATGAAATCATCGATTGCCTCAGACTCATTATCATTGTATGAAGATATTGAAAGATCTTGGGTTAGGGTATGATAAGATTGACATTTGTCCCAATGATTGTATTTTGTTCGATAAATAAAACGAAGGAAAGGAAAAGTGTCGTGTTTGTGGAGAGTCACGATACAAGAATCAAAAAAGCAATGTTCAAGACGATGATGGGAAGAATCAAAAGAAAATTCCTCCAAAGGTTTTGTGCTACTTTCCATTGAAGCCTAGATTACAACGTATTAATTACATGGCAAACCACATAGCTTCTAGTATGAGATGGCACAAGGAAGAAAGAGTGGAAGATGGTATAATAAGGCACCCTGCAGATAGTGAGTCTTAGAAAGAGTTTGACAGTATGTATTCTGATTTTGCTGAAGACCCACATAATGTGAGATTGGGACTTTCTTCAGATGGATTTAATCCTAATAATAATATGGCTAAGTCATATAGCATGTGGCCAGTCATTACTATCCCATATAACCTTCCTCCTTGGTTGTGCATGAAAAAAGAAATTTCCATGTTGTCTTTATTGATTCCTGGACCTAAAGCTCCAAGTGGGCGGATAGATATTTCCTTAAGGTCATTAGTCCATGAGCTAAAAGATTTGTCAGCAAATGGTGTGAAAACTTATGATAAAACCACAAATTCTACATTTATATTACGAGCAGCCCTTTTATGGACAATCAATGACTTTCCTGCTTATGGAAATTTGTTGGGTTGGAGAACGAAGGGTTATAAAGCATGTCCAGTTTGTAATAAAGATATCACATCTTTGGGGATAAGGGGAAAAATTTGTTACATGGAACATCGTCGTTGGTTACCATATGATCATCCATAGCGTTTGAATGGTGAAGCATTTGATGGCAGTGTTGAACATAGAGGTCAACCTAGAGAGTTCTCAGGAGTTGACCATTTGGACCAATTAAATGAAATAACTAACTTTGATGAGAAAGAGAAGAATCCTACTTCTGATGGTAAAAAAAGAAAGACTCCTATGGAAAATGCCAAAAAGCCTATGTGGTCCAAAAAAAGTATATTTTTTGAGTTGCATATTGGTCCAAGCTTAAAATTAGACATAATATTGTTGTGATGCACATTGAAAAAAATGTGTGCGACAGTGTCGTTGGCACCATTTTGGGCATCGAGGGAAAAACAAAAGATACATTTAAAGGTAGGAAAGATTGTATGGATTTAGGCATCGAGAAAAAGTTATGGTTGCAATATAAATGAGATAAACTTTTGAAAAGTCATCCTTATTATACAATGAAGTCGTATGATAAACGTGACTTCATGCAATTCTTGACCTCAATCAAATTTCCCAACGGGTTTGGTTCTAATATTGCCAGTTGTGTTAATACTGAAAAAGGAAAACTAACAGGGTTAAAGACACATGATTGCCATGTACTTTTACAACGTATTTTTCCGTTGGTATTCGTAAATACTTTCCGCCAGAAGTAGTTGATCCCATCATGCACATTTCAAGTTTTTTCCAACAGTTATGTGCAAAATTTGTCAGTGTCTGATATGGAGAGGTTGGAAAATGAGATTATTCTCATTCTATGCAAAATTGAAAAAGTATTTATTCTATCCTTTTTTGATGTAATGATCCATTTGATGGTACATATTGCATGTGAAGTCAAGATAGCCGGCCCTGTCACTTTTCGATGGATGTATCCAATTGAAAGTTAAATTTAAATTATTACATGTTTATTGTGAATATGATATTATTTTATTTAGTTTGTAGTATAATATTTTTAACTCTAACTTTTTTCCATTGTAGATTGATGGAAACTTATAAGAAGTATGTGCGCAACAGAGCTCATCCTGAGGGTTCCATAGCGGAGACATATATCGCTAATGAGGCTTTAACTTTTTGTTCAGAGTACCTAAGCAACATGGAGACATCATACAACCACACTGATAGACATGATGATGGTGCTATTCGATCTCAAATAGTTGATGTGTTTTCAGAAAGGACTCGCCCGTTTTCTTGGAAGTCAACTAAACAATTGTTTAAAAAAGAAATCGAGGTGATTCAATGGTACATATTGGAGAATTGTGAAGAAGTGAAGGATTATATGGAGTAAGTTATAAGATTTTTTTTCTTTCCTTTTTATAAATATTAAATTTACGCTTATGAATACATTAATGTTTTATAGGGAACACACAAGCTTATTAATGCAGACTTCTACGCATGATATTAAAGGCAGACAAAGGAGAGAATTTCCATCTTGGTTTAAGAAACGGGTATGTATTTAATTGTATCATTTTTTATCTTACTTGTTATTATTATTTTTCACACTTTTCAGTATAAATTGTTGCCATTACTATTGATTTTTTTTTATTAGATGGAAGCTTTACGAGAAGAATCTTCCCCATTATTCAATATGGAATTACTTGAGCTGGCAGCAGGACCTATTAGATTTGAAACATACATGAGCTCCGTTGTTAATGGAATCAATTTTGTCGGCGAGGCATGTGATGACAGGTTGAAAACACAAAACAACGGTGTATATGTTCCGGGATCCTCAGAAACTGGGTCGATACATTACTATGAGAAGTTACTGAATGTGGTCGAAGTGCTATACAGGCGACGCTATCGTGTGATTCTGTTTAGGTGTCAATGGTATAACACAAATCGTGAAGTTAGAGGAAGCGTAAGAAACGATTACCATCAGAAATTGGTTAACACAAACACACGATGGTTTGAAGATAATCCATACATTCTTGCAACACAAGCTCAACAAGTATTTTATTTCGATGACTGTAAGGCAGGGCCTGTTTGGAAAGTGGTTCAAGAGATGACATATCGAAACGTATGGGACATTCCATCCAAAAAGACTGTCCAACCAAATAAAGAAGTTGATGCGTATCAGGAACATTCATCTTCGATTGAACTGCAACAAAGTACATTCCCTACAGACAACATACATGTCGTAGTACCCGATATTAGAATAGATGTTGACTCTATTGCTATAGATGCTATAACTATTGATCTTGGCCCATTACCAAAAAGGCGTAAAGTTAATCATGAAAACTTCATTGCTGATGATGGTAACAACGATTATGAAGATAGTGATGACTATGAGGACGAAGATGAAGATGAGAATGATGATTCTAATAGTGATAATAATGATGGTGATGGTGATGGTGATGGTGATGGTGATGGTGATGGTGATGGTGATGGTGATGGTGATGGTGATGGTGATGGTGATGGTGATGATGATGATGATGATGATGATGATGATCGAGATTATTATTAAAAGTTGCTGTGTTTTCTTAGGTTCGAAATATAATCTGCTCTCTTTTTATTTTTGTGAATATGCTGAGAAACTGTGAAATACCTAGCTATCTGGTAGATTTGAAATCTTAATACCCAAATTGGCTCATTGCAGGTGTCTACTTGGTTCTTGATGCGTGGATACCTGAAAAACAAAAAAATTTAAATGATTGCTTCAGTGGATGTTAGTAGTTTAGTGCTAGTGCAATCATTTGGATTATCTTTTTGCTGGGTACATTTTATTTCTGACTACTGCCATTTGGGTTATAAACTTTATTTCGCAACAACTTGTTTATTCATTTTATTTCGTAACAATTTGTTTATTAATTTGATAATACTGAGCCAATAAATTCTTACTTTTTGTTTCTCTTGGGTTCGTGTTGGATTCTAAATCAATGATGGCTTTTGATTCTTTTATACTGTATTATTAAGCATGTTTTTTTTTCTTGTGGAGAATTTGAAAACGTACACTGCGTGAGATGTTACCCACAATTTATTGAGAATGGAATTCTGGTCTGATAAAGCTAAGAGCTTAAAGAGATTTTTTTCCAACTTCAGGAAGTCCGTTTATTTGCTTTACATAAGCCATTAATTTTATTTTTTTTACCTTGTTTAGGCTTAGATTGGTTGCAGGTTTGTTTAGTTCCAGTAAACACCAAATTTTGGTATAATATAAATACTATGCATGTCAAAAACTATACAGTTCAGTCAAGTTCAAACAACTTATTTGCATAACTAATCTCAGAATTCTAGTTTACTACAACTTTTAAGCAAATAAGACTTTATTTGACTGTATATCTGGATTACATTTCACTGTATACGATGCATAACATGTCTTCTTATGTTAATTTGTGTTGAATTTTTGCTCACCGTATTCTATTCTATACTATGTTATCTAATTCGACAGCATAGCTACATTATGTTATAGTATATATATTTTTTGACAATATAAAACATTACTCTATTTTTATTTTATTTGTTTTGATCGTATATGTTCATAATTGCTTTTTACAGAGTATATAATGGTTATTCTTGTTTTGTGTGGGTTTTGAATATTTGTATTAGTAGATATATTAAAATCTATTTTGATAATGTATTATAGTGTAAATGAGGAGATTGGACGCAATCTTAAAATCTTGACTGAGGTAAGTTAGGGAAAATTAACAAAACATACAACTTTTCAAGTCTGATTGGTCGAAATCGTACGGATTGGTCTGGATTGGACTTCATTTTTAAAATGGTCTAGATTGGATCCATTCTCTAGAGAGACCGTAACTAATTGATTGGATTCGTTTTTGGCTAAAATCTGTCCAATACGGACTGTTTACACCCCCTACCACCAACGCTATATATGCCAAATGATGCATTACAATTAATAAATACCAAATCAAAAGCTAAACATGTACATTTATAGGATTTTCTAAAGAATATAAAATGTGGTGTCTCTAACCACCGACAACTAAGCTCATGAGGTGTTTCACTTGAGTGAGGGTGTACTTGTTAATGATCATATTTTTTTTGCAGTCATGACTATTATAGCGTTCATAAGGTTATATTCGAAAATACCATTCAAGATAATTAAACTATCCTACTTTGGTAAAAATATTGAAACAATAAACTAAGTAGCATTAAATTAGCAAACACAAACTAAATGAGTCTTTGTATGTATTCATGTTCTTTTGATTGGTTCAAGGTTTATGTCATGTTTAGGGGTTATAGTTTAGTATATTGGAACAATAAACTTACTTGTATATTCAAAGATAAATGTAAAGAACACAACTAGTTTGTGTTGTAAAATTTCAAATTTGGAAAATTTAATATATATCACCATTATCAAATGAAATTTGTTATATTATTTATAGTACAAATATACAAATCTATGAGTACTAGTGATTGTCTGAGTGAATTGATACTTTACCTGAACGACATTTTTCTTATAGGGGTTATATGTTTTGAACTTTCGATTGATATTCCTTTAATATATATACTAAACAAACATATAACTGTAGCGTCTTTATATGGCCTGTCACGCCCCAAAATCCGCAAGACACGAACATTAAGGCGTGATTTTTTTTAAACAAAAGGAAAGAGAACCTGTTGGTACAAAATTTAAATTTTAAAAGAAATCACTTGCGAGCTTAAGGAACAATTAAATGAATAAATAGAAATATTTTCCAAACGCGTCTACAAGACAAAATGGTTTAACAGATTTATCGAAAAAGAATACCAAACGAATAATTTGCCCATAGGCTACAACCTCAAAACTAGTCTAAACGAAAATAAAGCAACTGGAAGAAACCCCGAGCCCATGTGATACTTCGCTAATGCTCCTAACTGAACGTGTCAACCTAAATTGTACCTAAAAGACAAAACTGTAACGGTGAGTCCCACGCACATACATAGACGGGACGGCACCACAAATACCGTCACTCCATCCCATAAATGCAAGAACCCACAAACAACAACTACGATAATCAACGTATAAAAAGAAATATAATAACATTGTACAACGAAATAAATTAAATAACTTCAACACACATCTATAGCAAACATGGACCTCTCACGCCACCTACCCCAGTCCGTAAGGTAGGTCATTCCCTATACCCCTCGGCCGTCTATTGTCACCGGTATAGGGAGAGACATAGACCATTGCTAACATAAAAATAGATTTAAAGTGCGCACTTGGACCTCTCACGCCACTCGCCCCAGTCCGTAAGACGAGTCATTCCCTATTCCCTTGGCGGTCTTATGTCCCCGGAATTAGGGAGAGACATAGACCATTGCTAACAATAAAATAAATATAGTGCACACTAGGACCTCTCACGCCACTCTCCCCAGTCCGTAAGACGAGTCATTCCCTATCCCTTCGGCCATCTTATGTCCACGGAATTAGGGAGAGACATAGACCATTGCCACTAATCTAAATCACAAGACCTCGGTCAGTAATATAAAACCATTCAATTATCACATTCTCATACGTCACTTTAACATAATTCAACATAACCCATAAGCATATGTGCTAGATTCACAACTAGCCAAACAACTCCAACAACATATAATCTCATTCAGGCATTTTAACAAACACCTTGTATGCATAAACTACAATTCATCCATATTCAACATAATTTTACCCAATTTCATCAACAACTATAATATCACATAATCAACTCATAAAACACTCAAACTCATCCATAAACTCATTAATTCGAAATTAATATATCTAAGGTCTCAACCTCTACAATTCAAATAATGGAATTAAAAGTGCAACAAATAAAACCCAATTAACAATTTAAGAAGATAATTAAGATAAAAGGCAAAAACCCCCAATTTAAAATAAACGCAAGACCTAATCCTAACATACACCCTCGTCTAGTCGCAATGGATAACCCCTGTTACCTTAGAGCGTAGAGGAGATGCTTTCAGTAAGAACCCGCTAATGGTGGTTTCCTCTTCTTCGTCTTCTTCTTCTTCTTCCTAGGGTTTCTTTTCTCTCTTTTTCTCTCTTTTCTCTCTTGTTTTAGGTTTTTGTTTTGAAAGTGGACTGAATTGAAGATGTTCAAAACTGTTTTTAGAGAGTTTGTGGAAGCGAACTATTTGGTCCCCAAAGTTTTAAAAGTTAATTCATGATCCAAAAATATTACTTTACTACTCAATAATAACAAATCTTTAGAAATAAATCTATTGGGTCCTTTTCGTTTATAAAATTAGTAACATGTTTTTAAAATAAAGTTTTTCGGAAGAGTTTCGGTTTTTGGCTAAAAATTAGTCGAGTGACCGGTTTTTTGGTAAAAGTTGTATAAAACGTTTTTGGATAAATTAAATCATGAACAAAACCATTTATAAAAATACGGAATGTTACAACTAACCCTCCTTAAAAGAATTTCGTCCCGAAATTCCATTTCTAAACAACTATACCCAGAAATGATAAACTTTTTTAAATAAGACCGTAAGAATTTAAACGTACAGTTCGTGACTTAATTCAAGAAATAAAATACGCAGGGTTCATAACCCGTAATAACTCCATAACTCAAGTACATGAACAACATGTAAGAATCTCAAATAAGGTAAACACCTATATACAATATCATAACTCAAGTACATGAACAACATGTAAGAATCTCAAATAAGGTAAACACCTATATACAATATCAAACAGAATAAAAGACAACAACTCAACAACTCCGTAAACTCTAGGCGTTACAACAAAAATAAACTCCAAACTCTAGGGGTTACAACCCTTCCCCGATAAAGAAATTTCGTCCCGAAATTAGAAAACATCTAAACAAAAGTACCTAAAGAAAGCACGAGGTCTGGATACTTCCTCTTCATCTCATCCTCACGTTCCCAAGTTGCCTCCTCGGCCCCATGGTGTTTCCAAACCACCTTTACCAATCTAATCGTTTTTTTCTCGAAGTTCCTTCTCTTGCACATCGATAATCCTCATAGGTCCCACTTCGTAGGTCACATCCGCACTAACCTCAATGTCCTCAAAGTCCACCACGTGTGAAGGGTCGTGATGATACTTTTTCAACATTGACACATGGAACACCGGGTGAACCCCCGCCAACTTTGGTGGCAAGTCCAACCGGTATGCAACTTCTCCAACTCGGTCCACGATCTCAAATGGTCCGATAAATCTCGGGCTCAACTTCCCTTTAGAGCCAAACCTCATAATCCCCTTCCTGAGCAAAACTCGCAAAAATACTTGATCCCCCTTTTCGAATTCCAAAGGTCTCCTCCTCTTATCCGCATAACTCTTTTGTCTACTTCGAGCCATCTCAAGCCTTTGTCGAATTAACTTGATCTTTTCTGTCGTCTCTTGAATCAATTGCCGTCCTAATATTTCCGCTTTTCCCACCTCGGTCCAACACACCGGAGACCTACACGGCCTCCCGTATAAAGCCTCGAAAGGTGCCATGCCAATACTAGCTTGAAAGCTATTATTATACGCAAACTCTACTAAGGGTAGATGGCTCTCTCAGCCTGCCTTGAAGTCATTCACAAAGGCACGCAACATATCCTCTAGCACTTGGATAGTCCGCTCCGATTGTCCATCCGTTTGGGGATGAAACGTCGTACTCATTGTCAACTTGGTCCCTAAGACATTTTGTAATGTGCCCCAGAACCTCGACACAAACCTCGCGTCTCGATCCGATACTATCAAAATCGGTACCCCATGAAGTCTAACAATTTCCTTAATATACTTTCGTCCCAAGATTTCCACCGAGTTCGTCATATTAATTGCAATGAAGTGTGTGGATTTGGTCAAGCAGTCGACCACAACCCACACAACGTCATTCTCACTTACTGATTTAGGTAAGTTGGTCACAAAATCCATTGCTATCCTTCCCCACTTCCATTCCGCCACCGGTAAAGGTTGGAGCATACCTGCCGGCCTTTGGTGTTCCGCTTTCACTTGCTGGAAAGTTAGACACCTGCTAACATATGAAGCTACATCTCGTTTCATTCCGAGCCACCAAAATTGTCTCTTCGTATCCTGATACATTTTCGTCCCGCTGGGATGAACGGCTAATCGGGAGTGGTGAAACTCCTTTAATACCTCATTCTTCATGTTTTCTTTCACATAAGTCCTTCCCTTAAATCGTAGTCCTCCATTGGTTCCTTTTGTCCAACCATCTAATCCTTCGCTCAAACTCATCTGTTTCTCATAGTTCTCCATTTTCTCGTCCCCTTCTTGCGCTTCCAAAACCCTACTCACAAGTTCCGGTTGTACCACTATTGTGTGCAAGGTCCCCATATTAACATTCCCCAACTCTAAGTCGAACTCGTTCACTTTTCCCATCATCCTCCATTAGTCGATCGCCACATGCGCTAAGGTCGCATGGGACTTTCTCAATGCATCCGCCACTACATTGGCCTTTCCCGGGTGATAGTGCAAGTCGTAGTCGTATTGTTCCAGATATTCCATCCATCGTCGTTGTCACATATTTAGATCACGTTGGGTAAAAATATACCCTAAGCTCTTGTGATCCGAGAACACTTCAAACTTTCCCCGAACAGATAATGCCTCCATATCTTCAACGCATGAACTATTGCCGCTAGCTCTAGGTCATGTGTTGGATAGTTCTTTTCGTGAATCTTTAGTTGTCGCGAAACATATATGATCACCTTTCTGTCTTGCATCAAGACGCAACCCAAACCTTCCTTCGAAGCATCGCAATACAATTGGTAACCATTCCCTTGCTCGGGAATAACTAGTATGGGGGAACTAGTAAACCGCTTCTTGAGCTCTAGGAAAGATTTCTCACAAGCCTCACTTCACACGAACTTCACCCCTTTCTTGGTAAGGTGAGTCATTGGAGTCGCTAACTTCGAGAAATCCTTGACGAACCATCGATTGTATCCCGCTAACCCCAAGAAACTCCGAATCTCAAACACATTTTTCGGTTGTGCCCAATTTAAAACCGCCTCAATTTTCGTCGCGTCTACCTTTACCCCTTCTTCCGAGATCACATGTCCAAGAAATTTCACCTCATTTAGCCAAAACTCGCATTTGCTAAATTTTCCGTAAAGTTGGTGCTCTCTTAACGTGAGCAACGCTAAACGGAGATTCTCCTCGTGTTCCTCTCTTGAACTCGAGTAAATCAAGATATCGTCGACGAAGACCACCACAAACTTGTCGAGATACTCCTTAAAGATCCGGTTCATTAACTCCATAAATGCTGCTGGCGCATTAGTTAACCCGAATGGCATGACCACAAACTCATAGTGACCATACCGGGTCCTAAAGGCCGTTTTCGAAATATCCTCATCCTTCACCCTCAATTGGTGATAGCCTG
The DNA here is from genome assembly GCA_963920805.1 of Primula vulgaris. Taxonomy (NCBI): domain Eukaryota; kingdom Viridiplantae; phylum Streptophyta; class Magnoliopsida; order Ericales; family Primulaceae; genus Primula; species Primula vulgaris. Next base: position 21,104,445 of record OY987215.1, read on the forward strand.
ATCGCAAGTCGATTTTTGAAAAGAACGTCGCTCCCTTCAGTTGGTCAAACAAATCATCAATTCGAGGTAGTGGGTACTTATTCTCAATAGTCACCCTATTTAGCTTTCGATAGTCGATGCACATCCTCATGGATCCATCCTTCTTTTGCACGAATAAGGCCGGTGCTGCCCACGGTGACGTACTCCACCTAATAAACCCCCCAGTCCGTAAGATGAGTCATTCCCTATACCTCTCGGCCCTCTTATGCCCCTGGTATAGGAAAAGGCATAGACCATTGCTAACAAATAAAATAAATTACAAGTCCTCGGCCAATAATAACAAACCATTCAATTATCACATTCTCAAAATACTAACATTCTCAAACGTCACTTAACGCCATTCAACAAAACACATAAGCATAGGTACTAGATTCACAACTAGCCAAACAACTCCAACGACATAAAATCTCATTCAGGCATTTTAACATACACCTTGTATGCGTAAACTACAACTCATCTTTATTCAACAATAATTTACCCAATTTCATCAACAACTATAATAACACATAATCAACGCATAAAAACACACAAACCCATCCATATTCTCATTAATTAGAAATTAATATGTCTAAATTCTCAACTTCTCAAATTCAAATAAGTGAATTAAAAGTGCAACAAATAAACCCCAATTAACAATTTAAGAACATAATTGAGATAAAAGGAAAACCCCCAAATTTAAAATAAACGCAAGACCTAACCCTAACATACACCCTCGTCTAGTCGCAATGGATAACCCCCGTTACTTTAGTGCGTAGAGGAGATGCTTTCGGTAAGAACCCGCTAATGGTGGTTTCTTCTTCTTAGAGTTTGGAACCTCTCTTCTCTCTCTTTTATCTCTTTGTTAGTGGGTGGTTTTTGGTTTACTGTTTTGAAAGTGGGCTGAAAAGAGGTTTAGCAAACTGTTTTGAGAGAGTTTGGGGAAGCGAACTATTTGGTCCCCAAAGTTCTAAAAGTTAACTAAAAATCAAAACTATTATTTTACTGCTCAAAAATAACAAATGTTCAGAAACAAAACTATTGGGTCCCTTTTATTTATAAAATTAGTAACAGGTTTTTAAAATAAAGTTTTTCGGAAGAGTTTCGGTTTTTGGCTAAAAATTAGTATAAAGCATTTTTGGATTAATTAAATCATAAATAAAACCATTTATGAAAATACGGGATGTTACAGAATCAAACTTGTATTTGAAAACATTACAAATGAGTACTATAATTTGAAGTAACTCTTCATTTGTACCATATTTAATGGTTTGAGAAAAAGAAATGCTTTTATTTTATATAAATTATCATCATAGATTTTTTTGAGATGATAAAATATATTTTATTTCTCGATTTTAAATTACTAATAACGAGTCTATTCTCATACAGAGAAATTAGTAATTAATTGCTTTTTGATTCAAATGACACGTGTCACATTTTTAGTTTATGTAAAATTTGCATGTCAACATTCACCATCTTCACTATCATTACCAGATTCATCACTAAAAGTTGCTGCCCTTGAAGCCCTATTCTTCTTAAGAGTATTCGCATATTCAGCTTGAATATGACCAAAACCCATACACTCTCTACATTGAATCCCCTTTCGTTTAAACTTCCTAGATTTCCACTTTGTTTCAGGTTGCTTCTCCTCATAATTTTTCGATTTAAACTCCTTTTTTTGAAACAGTTTACTAACTTCTTCGTCACCAACTTTATTTTTGAAAAACCTTTTATATAACTTTTTTGGCGAAAAGAGCAAATTCTTCATCATCAGTTTCAGTTTCAGTTATAACTGACTTTGCGACTGGAGACTTTTTAGCATGAAAAGCAATAACTTTACCCGAACATTTTGGTGACTCAAACTTCATCTCATAGGTTCTGAGATTACCCATAAGGTCTTCCATCTTCATACTTTCGATGTTGTTGTACTCTTCAATAGCTGTTACCTTTATTTCGAACTTTTGAGGTAGAGATCTCAAGGTTTTCTTCAACAATTTGGATTCTTGAATTTTCTCTCCAAGAGCATGAGATTAAGTAGAAATCTAACATAAATTAGAATAAAACTCTTCTATGGTTTCGTGCTCCTCCATCTTTAGGTTTTCGAACTTGGTTGTAAGTTGTTGAAGTCTTGATGCTTTGACTCGGCTTGTACTTTCATATGTAATCTTTAAAATATCCCAACCTTCTTTTGCAACTTCACACATGGATATTAATTTGAATAAGTTAGGATGAACCGCACTAAAAATCGCATGAAGTGCCTTTGCGTTTGCATTAGAATCTTTCTTCTCTTTTTCAGACCAAGTATCTTCTGGAGCTGGATATTCTTCTCCATCTTCATCAGTGAGCATTGGTACTTCATAACCCTTTATAATATATTTCCATGTCTTTTCGTCTTGAGATTTAATAAAAGCTCTAATCCTCACTTTCCATGTGCCATTGTTCGAACTTCCTTCAAGCAACGGTGCTTTGTTGAACGATCCACCATTCTTAAATAACTCCATATCTTCATAACACAGGATCCACACCAAGTATAGTTAGGTGTGAAGCTCTGATACCAATTGAAAAATACGTTTGCCTAATGTTCCAAATGTTGTTACGTGTTTCAGTGATAACTGAGATTCTGTTTCAGTTATAACTGAAGAGTTCTTGCAGAATAATAAATAACACAATGCAGAATAATTACGAAATTCGATGTGCTCACCACATCTACGTCTCTGAGGCACTCACCCAGTATTTATTGATATTGTCAAGCTTACAATAGTAGACTCAAGTCTTACAATACTCAATGACTCCCTCACTAGTATTTTCATATCAAATTATTGCTCCTACCTAACACCTCTCAATATCTAATGACATCCCGTCACGAATTTCTTTCAAAGAATAATATTTTCTCTCTAATATTTCATGGGTCTCTCTCTATATTTGTTGTATAATCTATGATGTAAAGACACAAAATATTAGAGTCTAAATGGCTTTATTTATAGCCTTACAAAGAATCCTAATCTTGATCAAATAGGAAGTATTTCCTTTTTCTCTCTTTCCTTCTTTGACTAGGATTCTTCTTTCCTCTTCAAGTCTTCTAATCCAACAAGGAAACCTCTTCATTCTCTTCAATCTAATCTTGTGAGATTACCCGAAATCTTCTCGACTTGCAGGTCATGTTTGTGGACCTTGTAGAATATCTTTGACTTGATCGCCAAGTAATTTGTCCGCCAGTTTCAGTTATAACCGAGATTATAACTTCAACCTATATTTAACCACAACTTAACAAACGTGTTATGCATTAACTGTTAACATAATAAGAGTTCAATATCTGTTAACTCAATATATTTTTAGCAATATGATGACAAACAAATATGGTACAATAGACTTGTACTTTGGACCTAACATATATTTATGAGTATTGTAACATTATAAAAACCTCAGATATGTAGATTTGCGTTACGTATAATTTTTAGGACTCAAAACAATTGTATTAAAATTAAACTCTAAAATAAAAGAGGCGTAAAAACATAGACTTGGTTTAGGTGTTAAAAGCGCTAGGACCGACCCTATTTATATTTATCATGGTATATTCATTTTTGGGTTCATCATTGTTCAACAGGTATCCAGAATTTCTTCGAATCTCGGTGGTTCTTCAATGCATGCATCGTCACAGACAACAGTACGTAGCAATTCATTCCTTAGAGATATTAAAATTGAGGAATGCACAATTCTCAACAAACCTAATGTTGATCGATCTGTTTCCGATGATGTTGCACATGGGTCATCAATCCAGCGTAATGTACGTGGAAGGAACGTTATTTTACAATTTTGTGTTCAGTAAAATTCGAATATGTTTATACTTCATTAGACCAATATATAAAAGCGACTGATAACATATACTTATGAGTATTTTAACATTATAAAAACCTCAGATATTAAAATTTGCGATATGTATAATGTTTAGGAGTCAAAAGAATTGAACTAAAATTAAACTCTAAAATAAAAGCGGAGTAGAAACTTAGATTTGACTTAGGTGTTAGAAGCACTAGGACCAGCCATGTTTGCATTTATTGTGGTATATTCATTTTTAGTTTCATCATTGCTCAACAGGTATCCAGAATTTCTTTGAAATTTCATGGTTCTTCAATACGTGCATCGCCCCAGACAACCATACCTAGCAGCTCACGTATTAGAGATATTAAAATTGAGGAAACCAAAATCCTAAACAAACCTACTATTGCTCGATCTGTTTCCGATGATGTTGTATGTGGGTCAACAATCCAACGTAATGTACGTGGAACAAATGTTATTTTGAATACAAATCATCATGATCCACTTGTTTCCAATGTGTCTCGGGATGAGTCAAGAGTTCAACTTAAAGAAAGTGGGACACGTACTAATTATACAACAAATAATCATGATTCAAATGTTTCTAATGAGGTTGAGCGCAAGTCTGCAGTTCAGCGTAAAAAAAAACGCCCTATCATTGACCCAAATAAAAGCGATGTGTCTATTTTCGAAAAAAACGATGATGTTACCATGCTCGAAAACAATGGTAAGGTTGAGCGAAGGTCTGCAGTACGACATCATAAAAAATTCCCTAGTACAAACGATGTTTCCATGCCCGAAAAGAATGATGATGTTTCCATACCCGAAAAAAACGATGATGTTTCCATGCCCAAAAACAACGATGATGTGCCTGAAAACAACAATGATATTTGCCACACAACAGATGGAGTTGGTGGTAAGAGTTAACTAATGTAACAATGATGTTTACAACTAGATTTTACTTTAAATGTTTCTATTAGACTGATTTAATTTGTAGGTGGTGGTTACTTCCCTACACGGGGAAATGCTCGTAAGAGATAGCGTGGAGCTTGCAATTCCTCAAAGATTGCATAAATGACGCGAATGAATGACAGAACAATTCAAGTCCGGCTTGATGTTTATCACGGGTGACCAATTGGTCATAGAATCTTGAGTTTACTTTCACATGCAATAGGGGTCCAGACTAGGAAGGTCTCCCTATGCATGATGGTTATTGGAGAAAAGTAGATGCGATAAAGAAGGATGAAGCTATCCAAAGTCTGATGGTATTGAGTTTTAAATCACTTACTAAATAAATTAATTCATTTGTTATCTTTCCTTTATGTATTTTGATTACTTAATTGCTTTTTCCTTGCCTGAGGTTGCATATCCTTTTTGTTTAAATTTTACAAATTTGATTTTTTAACAATAACAAAGAATCACATGAACGACCTTGTTTGGCAGCCCTTCAAAAGTAAACTTATAAATGATTTTACTTATAAGAAAATTTTATTGTTCGGGTGGCTTCTGTAAAACTTACTTATAATCAAGTAAAGAAGGCAAAAGCTTCATATTGCAGTTCATTTCTTTTTGTATAAATGATTTAACCAAGTTTGCAAAAAAATTGCTTTTCTTCTCATATTAGTAGAATATTTCCATCAAGCCTTGTTCTGTAATATAAACATATTATTCTGCAACTTGATGTCATCATCTCTAATATATATGTATATGCCCTTTTTGAATAAGTTTGACCAATAGCATCTAATATGGTCGAGAAATAGTTTACCGTACCCAATTAAATGGGTATAATTTATACAAAGTTTTAGTAAAAAAACATGTATTGTCTATTTTTTTCCCTCACTGCTTATTTTCCCAATGAAAGATTTCCATTTTAAGGTTCATACTAAAATAATTTGCTACTTAGATCACCTATTGTAATAGTAAGTATTGATAAGAAAAAGGGTAGAATAGTCCTTTTCAACATAAAAATAATAAGAAGTACACAAATAACACCAAACAACATTTTTATCTAAAATACTTTTTTGTTGTTAACCAAATAGTATAAACATACTTAAAAATGAACACTAGAAAAATACGTTTTTAGCTTCACCAAATAATTGTACTTTTTTACTTGTAAGATGCAATCAAACGAGACCGTTGTGTAGTTAGACTACTGGCAGTTTTAATTGTGGATTTAGGAGAAGAAAAAGAAGTGAGTTGGATATGAAGATACATTTCTGTGGTTAAAATTTCAGAATTATTAACATTAAAAATTTAATTTTGTAGTTGCATTTTGACTTCGAAATTGACGAGAAAGGAAAACTTGAAGCTCGGATATCTAAGTACTTGGACAAGCAGTTTGCAAAGACTTTTCGTGAGTTCAAAAGTGAATTGCATGAGTATTTTGAAGATTTCACTCCACAACATGCAAAATCGCACCCACCTCTAGAGTGGCAGGATAGGGAAGAGAAAGATTGGGTTAGCATGTGTGATCATTTTATGTCAGAAAGATTTCAGGTTATTTAACTCAATTGTTTTAATAGTTCAATAAATGTAATTTTTGGTTGTCAACTTAAGATAATAAATGTAACGATTGGTTGTCATCTTAAGATAAATGTTTACCTACCTCAGAAGCAGAGTACAATTAACAAAGAAAATCGAGGGAAAAAACATTATGAACATCATGGTGGGTCAATGCCTATGTCTTTGAGATATGAGAAACAAGTTGAGATACTAGAAAAAAACAAGTTGATTTTTCCTCCAATTCAAAGACTTATCATTGTTATTTTTACTTGATCAAATTTATATTATTTCGCAGAAAGGTTCGCAATTCCCTAATATTGATACATTTAAAGAGTCGTATACAAAATCTGGTGCATGGACGAATGACGTGGCTAAAGAGAAATATGTAAGTTTCTTAGAATTTTTAAAATTTAAAAGTTTCATTTAATGACTACCACATCGCTGGCTAGTTTTGAATATAACTATATTATTACCTTATTTTTAGGTTTTGGAGAATTTTGTTTGTCTTAATGTAGTATTTAACTTTATTTGTTTTGGTTTCTGCTCTTAAGCTACTTTTGCATTTTCCTGTGAGGGGCAGATTCACATAAGGGCATGGGGTGGTACGTACCGCCCCAAATTTTTGTCCAGATAAAACTACGAAATTTCCCCTGAGATATAATGGTTATTACGAGACTGCCATCGTGTATATCTACGTATTTTAGTTGTGTTTTTATTCATTCCTTACTTTCTTTTCTCTCGAAGGTTATATTCTCTCTGTTAATTGACGATGGGACATCTTAATCCACTAAATCTAGGTTGTTTTCATCTGAGTCTTTTCTTAATTGATGATTTATATTGGTATGTTCAGTTAGAGGTTTTACTCAATTACTATTGAGGTATTTTCTTCACTTCTTTTTTCAATTGGCTATTTGCGCCTTTTGTGAATTGAGGATAATTTAATTGTTAAATACTTTGTCTTTAGTTGTTTTGTTATCTAACTTAGAGCTTGTGATCAGAATCCCCTTATTGGTTTCCTTATGCCTTGACTGCTATTTGGGGATAATATTGATCATTTCATTTAGGGTTTTGAGGCTATGTCTTTACTTAAAAAAATTTATGTTTGTTTTACTGCACTTGTAATGTTTTTAATAATGATATTTTAATTAAGGGTGTTTTTCTTTCATTTATTTGCAACTGTAATCTTATTCATTTTCTTGTTTACTTAGTTTACTTTGTTTACTCTAATCTTATTAGAAAGTTTACTCTAATCTTAAAAAAAAATGAAGTTGCAGTGAAGGACAAAACATTTTATCTTTTTATCACATAAAAACCATCTAACAAACAGGTTCTTTCTCATCTGACATTGCTCTTTAATTTGTATAGACTTGTCTTTTGGCAAGTTTTTGGCTGGAATTGATATCTAACAGGATCCATAGCTTTAGTCGATGGTAGTTTGCTGGTTGTCCATGTACATGGGTCGCCTTCGGTCTAAAGCCAAAAAATACTTTTCAAGGATAGAAGAACACGTCTCTTTTAGTTTTGAAACGACTTATATAAGCTTTATGATTTTGAGTCGCCTTTTATTTTTTCTAAAATAGTTCCCCCCATTATTAATTTTGTAGTTGCATCTTTCTAGGAGTTATAGTTTTTTCTGTTTGATTTGTTCTAGAGTGGCTGACTTATTTCTTGGTTGTCGTAGCAGTTGAGAAATTTCTTGGTTAACGTAGCTAACTTATTTTACTTGGGTGGTGCTTCATTTCAAATACACACGTGCATACATATACATACATATGTTTGAGCAAAAAATTGAAAGCGGTACAACTAGCGTCCAAATTGAGTTATACTTTCATATATTTGAAGAATTAATGGCGTTATTAAACTATTGAAGACGGTTTGTTATTGCCTTAATTGCAGTATTAACAATGGTTATGTTGGATCCGTCGTAAAAACTAACATTTTCAAGGCGGTCTACTATCGCCTTATAAGCTCATTGAAAACCGCCTTATTTATTTAGCGGCGATTTTGAACCACCTTAAAACTTTTTGCAACGGTTGCGGAAATGGCAGTCCGCAAATCGCCTTAGAGACCGCCTCAAAAAGTTTTAAAGGCGGTTTTATTACTTTTTAAGGCGATTGAAACCCTCATTTATTACCCTGTTTTCTAGTAGTGTGTATACAAAAGTGATAAACGAAATGCAGTCCATCTTGAGATTGAAAAGTGCAACCCGAATATATAAGTCTTAGTATTTGGAACACTGAATGACTCAATTCTTCACTAGTAGTTTTCAGGATATCTATAAATACTGTAGGCATTGTTTTGTCTACTACATGAGCTTCTTTTGCATTTTGAGGTTCCTCTTTTCTTACCTCCCCCACCGCCTTACATATGTCTTGCTCCGTTCTTTTTTTCTTCTCACCCTTCACCCCCATCCCAATGATAAAATATATGGAGCAAAAAGATTGTCAGCCCTTTTTTTTTTTTACTTTTTCCTTCTTATTTAGAAAAAAAAGTTACCATTGCAGTTTTTCGGATCACCGTCAGTTGATCTCCTCATCCGTGGCCACCAATCACTTGGTTTTGGCTCCAAATTTGCCCCTTTAAAAAGATTATGTATATACAACTCATCTTTGTGAATATTACCCCGTTGGCTATCACATTCTGTGCTTTCGGATCTTTATGAAGGTGTATTGTTGATTAAAGTCCAAGTTTGGTTTGGATAAGCCTATTCGTACTTTTGTCTGGCCCATGCCATGATTTTGGTCGATTACTTAAGCAGCATCTCCTGGAAAACTACCTGATATCTTGCTTACTCATGAAGAGGCGCAGGTCTCACGTGTTTTTATAACCGGTTTTCATATCTGGAGACTTATTAGGAGTCTTCATCTTGCTTTTCGGTCTTTTGTTTTGAGGTTTCTTTCTTATTTTTTTTCATGAGAACAATGTCACTTAGCAACTATTTTTTTATTATTGACATGGCGCAGGAAACTGGTAAAGATAAATTGGTAAAAACTGTAAGTTAGGACAGTGGGGGTTGGATCGATTAAATTTGCACTTATGCAGAGACGTCTCCTTGTCTTATCTGGGGAGCCAGAAAGAAAAAAAGAAATTACAAATTACACATCAATACCATTTTTGTTACATTTGTGTTGTTGCAAATGATTTGATTTCCTAAAAGAAGGGCGGGGACCTAGAAGAATAAAGCTATAGCCACAAATCAAGTAATAAATTGTTTGATTAAATCATGTGTCCAAGACTCTAAACATATTGATATAAAAAATGTTCAGGGATGTTTTTTTTTCATGTAACCTTTTTCATTCTTTATATAGATAAATCTTAATTTCTTCATATACGATTACAATTATATCTTCAAGGTTATAAAAATTATGTATGAGTATAAATTTAGCATCAAGTAATTTCTTTCATCTTATACTTCTAATGATTATTAATGGTTATTTTTTATTTGTGCTTAGCAGGAGATGATGTCCCAAGCAAAAGCATTACTCGAAGAATTGGCTGTTGGATATCCCGAAGGTACAAAAGTTGAGAAAATTATTGTTCCCGTGGATGTTGGTCAAAAGATATATAATCATGCTTAGTTCAGTTGTTAATGCTACCTAAAATTAAACAATATATCATTGGGTCGATTATTTACTATCGCAACCTATTCTTTTTTATTTCTTTCAAGTTTATTTAGTTACATGAGTAACACTTCAGTTCTCATTATTTTCAATAACAACCCTATACTGCATAATAGACTTTTAAACTTGGCTTTCGATTATTTGAAACGTTGTTTTCTTAAAATTCTAGTAGCAATTTTTTTTCTACGAAACCCCCCCCCCCCCAACTATATCATTCTAGTTCCACCCCTATCAGTGCTGATAACATGTTGTAAACACTATTAACTATTGGTATCAGGGAGAGAGAAGTAGAGAGAGGGAACATTACAATATTATTGATCACTGAATGAAGGTGTATAGTACAAGACCCCTAACCCTATTTATATAGTAGAGGGGTAGGGTTATAATTAGAGCTTAGCCCCAAGTAAAATCTCATAAGTACAAGTTCAAGACTCCAAGTAGAACGTTCTAAAGTTTTCGTAGAATCTTCTACAAGAGAAATAAATATATAAAATATCAATAATAAAAAAATTCGTGTTTTTATTTAATAAACTGATTCTATAAAACAGTATAAAACATAGGAATATTTTTATTGGGTAAAAAGATATTTAATTAAATTAAAACTACTTTATATAAATTAAACAATGGAATAAATAATATGCAAATTATCTAAAAATAAATGATGATCCGGATTAAAAGGGGAAATCTGGATTAGTAAAACAGCAATCATGATCCGGGTCAAAGAGAGTGATCCGGATAAGACTAGTTCAAGAATACATGTTATGCAATTTAGATCGATTTGGCAATTCCTAAATCTAATAAAGACAAAGTAAAATAAATAAACAAATTACGGCAAGTTAGAACTATTTTTTTGTGTGAATAAATATACTAAAATGATTTTAACCAAAATCCCCGGCAGCGACGCCAAAAACATTATCGGCTTACAAACGTGTTTATAAAAATAATACTTTTTAACCTAGCAAGAGCACTAGGGCAGACCGTAGTAATAATATTTATAAAATCGTAGCAAGTACGAGTACTCACTAGAGATTATGTAAAATAATTAAATTATATTTAAACACAAGTTTTCTAGCTTTTTATAACGATATGACTCGCACCTTTTTCGTTTAATCTAAACTAATGAAACAATGATATAGCTTATACAAATGTTGTCAATCCTTACAAATCACTATGCCATAATGAATCTTAATATACGCTAAAAATAATAATAATAGGCGAATAAATAACTATGAACAATTAAATAAAGAGGGAAGAAGGATATATATTACCGATTGGGTCAAAGCACCATAAGAACTCAGCAAAAGGGTAGAAGGATAATGCTCATAACTATGAGACATCATAAGGGACGAATGAAATAATATAAAAAAAATATATTAAAATTAAAGAGAGAGAATTTATACAATTATGGGTTTCTTCGCGGAGACAAAGCCTGCAAAAATTGGTTTACATCACGAGTATTTATAGTGTCTTTGCTCAGGAAATTTTAGAACCTAAATCCTAAAAAACAGTTATCCGGATCAATCTTCGTTGACCAATTGAATTGCCACACGTCATTAAATGATGGCGGCGGTGATGTGTCTGATCCGGATCACCGTGTATGATCCGGATCATCTGGCAGATAACATATTTTTATTTCCTTCTTGGTTAAATCTTTTACTTGTTCTCCAGTTTTTGCTCTTTTGACCAAATTTAAATTTCGGATCTTCTTTTTTAGTTATTTTAGCTTGTTCAACTTGTATGTTGAGTCCCTTCACTTCTTTTGTTCACATAAATTCACCTAAAAAGGGAAATTTTCACTAAAAATAGATAAATGGTCTCAAAATACATAAAAACAGTAAATTGTTATAAAAACACCTTTTTACACAATTTAAAATTGGATTTAACACTCTAAATAAGGCCAGAAAATGACACTTTACACCAGAATTTAAGAGCCCTTTATGTATATCTAGAAGACTTCTAATACCAAGACCTTCTTCTATATGTAGAGTCATTTTAGATGAAGAAATCCAATGAAATTTCTTGTTTTCTTCTACATGACTCCAAATTTTTTTAGCAAAAATACTTTAAATATTTTGCTTAACCTTTTTAAGTGGCAAAAAATATTTTGATGAATATTGCTTCGACTCATATTCCCCAAAAAGTGGATTCCGTTCTAATAGCTCCGAATAAATTAAATACGTGCATTTAGATACGAAGGCTTCTTATTCCACAACAACGAAAGCACTCACTCTTTCATATACTATCCAATCTAATAGCCAAAATATTTTGAACATGCACTTTAAAAACAAAATCAAAATCAACTAAACTTAAAAAACAATTTAAAAGTTGGAACTAAAATGATTTTGGCTTTTTTTATTATTTTACAAAAGTTGGTTTTTCTCAATTTTTGCCACCCGAATAAAAAATCGACAAAAAAAAATATTTTTAAAATTATAAGAACCCAGTAAACTTGAAAAAATCTAAAAAGAAGGTTCAAATTTGATAAGAAAAATAAGATTTTTGGAACTAGAATGTTTTCGACTTTTTTTTCTTAAAAAACGGATTTATTTTATTTTATTCAATAATGACAAAAATTTCTAAAATAATTTATTTATTAATTTCATTTTTTTGCAAAAATTCTCTAATAAGGTAAGAAAAATTCCAAAAACAAGAAAGAAAACAGATTTCTTATTTAAGTCAACTCTACTTTTTTATTTTACAAACTCAATTTTAAATTGTTTATTTAAAACTCAATAAAATCCAAAAAACATTCAAGTTGACTTTGTAATTTTTAAAATTCATATTCTAACTTTTTAAATCCCTTTTTCAATTAAGTCAAGGGTATTAGATAATTATTTTATAAATTGGTGTAAAAAATCAACATATCTTGTAGTTGGGTGTACAAAATCAAAATCTAGTAAACTTTGTTTACGAAAGTGAAAATATAAAACTTTTATCGTTTTTAATTTAGACGGTGGTGTACAAAATAAAAAATAATTGCAAACTGAGTGTACTAAACCAAATTTTTAGTAAGTGGGTATACAAAATCGAAATTTCTTGTAAAACGAGTATACAAAAATGAAATTTTCCTGTCTTTTCCCACCCAAACTCCCCAAACCCTAACTCTTATACCATCCGCCGCTTGGGGTGGGGGACACGACGCTGATCTCCTGGCCCCGAGAGTTTGTAACCACATCCTCTCTCTCTCCCTCCTTCTTTCCCATTCTCTTTCAATTCTTCCATCCCCTCCATCCTTCTTCCACTATCCCAACCAACGTCCTCTTCCCTTTTTCCAATTCATCACCTCCGTCATCAAAAGTGGTTGAGATCTAACCTCCCCTAATCTCATTCCCCTCCTCTCACCCCTCCATAATTTATGTTCTCTCAGCAATTGACTTTCCTTTCTAGATGCTCACCCATATAATATAGTCTTTTGATTACCACTCTTGACGTTTGATTTTGAGCCTTTTACTATTTATGTGACGATTACGGTCGGACAATTAGAAGTTTGTGGTTATGGATTTTCAGCGTTGCTTTTGGATTTTTTTGCTACTATATGCATCTTTAGATCGGGTATCATTAGTGTGTTGGCAACCCGATGGGGCTTCATGAGCTGTGCAAATTCAAACCGTAAGCCTCCTTAAGTTGTAGGTGCTTTTTTATATGTTGCATTTTGGTTTAATCCTTAGTTTATGTTATTTGGTGGGTCAAACCGACAAGTTATGTGCTCTTTATTTTTCCTGTTTGGCCGTAAGTTTGTTTTATCTCGATCTAATAGTCTATATTTGAGTTGTGGCGGAGCTTGTCATGTGTGTAGCTGACTTGGGTGTTTATTTTGCTTGGTTATCTGCATTTGGCCTTTTTCATATATGTAGTTTTTAGCTTATATTGTGCAATTATGGCCACTATATTTGGATTATGGCTTTTCGATGGTTTAGGAGGGATTGTATCACAGTCGATTGTATTTGTTGTATTGGTCTTTTGGGTTCTTGGTCTCGACTAGCATATTCTTTGATCGGGTTTAAGTGTGTTGGCACCCCGATAGTGTTATCTTGATCTTGGTTGAGTAGAGCATCTTAGGCCTTTCATGTACTCTATTTGATCGTCTTGTGCATTTTTTTGCGTCATCAGTTAATCACCTTCTGTATCGCATGTTAGACATTGGCTTGCACGACAATATTCCTCTTTTCATTTAGAAAACTAAGATGGGTATATTTTGTATTTATGACTTATTGGATTCTTTTTAGTTGTTCTAGTGTGGGATAATTTAGATTGACGTTTAGGTATATGAGGCATTGTGTGCTATGTATTATTTATTTTATTTAGACCTTAAAGTCTGTAAAAGGCAATGACTATTGTATTACTTGCGCACATTATTTGAATAATCCTAATAATGAGTATGAGTATGATGATTAAAGTCTGTAAAAGGCAATTTCCCCTGCTAGATTTAGTTCAGTTATTACATTTTTAGTTTTTCGTATATAAGCCGGTAGCCTCGTTGGTAAGTTACATGTTTGAATGCCATGAGGTTATGAGTATCTCTAGATCTACTTTTCTTTTTTTAATCCTTTTCCTTTTACTAAGAGAATAAAACTACAATTGACATAATTATATAATAGGTTTAATTTAAACTTCTTTCATGAACTTCTAAATATTTTATCAACTTATATAAAGTGATTTAACGAACATGGCTCTTAGTTTTAATGCTCAATTCTATAACTATTTCATTTCTAAAATTAAAGTTGGTGAATTGCTTTTGAAATAATTTTTATTTTAGACTTTATTTTAAAAATGAGTTTTAATTTTATAGTAATATAAAACTTGATTGATCAATTAGTAAGTGACTTTTGTTTTTATATTAAGATATTATTTTCATTATCCAAATAATTGGTTTGTATAAGATTTCTCTATATAAATTTTATCATGTACCACAATTTTTTTTATTCAGGCATTGTTTTTTATAATTTTGTGTTTATTTAATTTTTGGTATTGGTATTACATGTTAAACTTGGTTGTGAACACGACCCACCAATTATATTGTTATTTATAGAAAAGTGCATACGGAAAAAACTCGAAAAATTGAAAAAAACAGAAAAAAAATTCTAAAAAATCTCAAAATTTCCAAAAATAAACCATAAGATCAGAAAAACTCAAAAAATCAAAAAATCCCAAAAAAAAATCAAAAAAAAATATAATCACAAAAGTGTATAATTGTAACGCCTAGAGTTTGGAGTTTATTTTTGGTTGTAACGCCTAGAGTTACGAAGTTGTTGAGTTGTCTTTTATTATGTTTGATATTGCATATAGGTGTTTACCTTATTTGAGATTCTTATGTGTTGTTCATGTAATGAGTTATGGAGCTGTTACGGGTTGTGAACCCTGCGTATTTTATTTTTGAATTATCACACGAATTGAGCGTTTACATTCTTATGGTCTTATTGTAATTTTATCATTTCTGGGTATAGTTGTTTAGATAGAAAATTTCGGGACGAAATTCTTTTAAGGAGGGTTAGTTGTAACATCCCGTATTTTTATAAATGGTTTTATTTATGATTTAATTTATCCAAAAACGTTTTATACAAAATTTTACCAAAAACCGGTCACTCGACTAATTTTTAACCAAAAACCGAAACTCTTCCGAAAAACTTTATTTTTAAAACCTGTTGCTAATTTTACTAATAAAAAGGACCTAATAGTTTTGTTTTTAAAGATTTGTTATTTTGAGTAGTAAAACTTTATTTTTGGATTAAGAGTTAACTATTAGAATTTTGGGGACCAAATAGTTCGTTACCTCAAACTATCTCAGAACAGCTTTTTATAAACACTTCCAGCCACTTTTCAAAAGCAAAAATCAGTAAAAACAAGTAAGAAGAGAGAAGAAGAGAGAAGAAGAGAGAGAAAGAGAGAAAAAGAAGAAGAAGAGGAAGAAGAGGAAAAGGAAACCACTATTAGCGGGTTTATACCGGAAGCATCTCCTCTACGCTCTAAGGTAACGGGGGTTATCCATTGCGACTAGACGAGGGTGTATGTTAGGATTAGGTTTTACGTTTATTATAAATTGGGGGTTTTTGCCTTTTATATTAATTATGTTCTTATATTGTTAATTGGGGTTAGTTGTTACACTTTTAATTCTATTTATTTGAATAGTAGAGGTTGAGACCTTATATATATTAATTTCGAATTAATGAGATTATGGATGGGTTTGCATGTTTTAAGCATTGATTATGTGATTATATAGTTATTGATGAAATTGGATATATTTATGTTGAATAATGGTGAATTGTAGTTTATGCATACAAGGTGTTTGTTAAAATGCCTGAAGGTGATTTTTATGTTGTATTGGCGTTTGGCTAGTTGTGAATTTAGTACATGTGGTTATGTGTTATGTTATATTACGTTAAGTGACGTATGAGATGGTGTTATTTGATTAGTATAATATTATTGGCCGAGGCCTTAATATTTATACGTATGAGATTGTGTTAATTGGATGATTTTATATTATTGGCCGAGGCCGTATGAGAATGTGATATTTGGGTGGATTTATATTATTGGCCTAGGCCTTGTGTTTTAGCTGTAGTGGCAATGGTCTCTGTCTCTCCCTAATTCCGGGGACAGAAGACGGCCGAGTGGATAGGGAATGACTCGTCTTACGGACCGGGGCGAGTGGCGTGAGAGGTCCCAGTGTGCACTATATTTATTTTATTGTTAGCAATGGTCTATGTCTCTCCCTAATTCCGCGGACATATGACGGCCGAAGGGATAGGGAATGACTCGTCTTACGGACTGGGACGAGTGGCGTGAGAGGTCCAAGTGCGCACTATAAATCTACTTTTATGTTGCAATGGTCTCTGTCTATCCCTAATTCCGGGGACAGAAGACGGCCGAAGGGATAGGGAATGACCTACCTTACGGACTGGGGTAGGTGGCGTGAGAGGTCCATGTATGCTATAGATGTGTGTTGATGTTATTTAATTTATTTAATTTATCCCGTCGTAGAATGTCATTATATTTCTTTTTATATGTCGATTATCGTAGTTGTAGAATTTGTGAGTTCTTGCATTTATGGGATGGAGTGACGGTGTCGTTGTGCCGTCCCGTCTAGTTATGTGCGTGGGACTCACCGTTACAATTTTGTATTTCAGGTACCAATTAGGTTGGCATGTTTGGATAAGAGCTGTTGCATTGCAACATCATGGGTTTGGGGCTTTCGCTTTCGCTTTCTTTTCATTTTTATTCTATTTTGAGGTTGTAGCCTACGGGCAATTTACTTTCGTTTGGTAATTTTTATAAGTTGTCAAACCATTTGGTCATGTAGCCGCGTTTGGCAAACAGTTTTATTTATTCGTTTAATTGTTCCATTAGCTCGTTGTGTTTTCTTTTAAAAAAATTTTAATTTCGTACCAACAGGTTCTACTTTCTTTTATTTTAAAAAGGTCATGCCTCGATATCCGTTTTACGGATTTTGGGGCGTGACAATAATAGTGCATAAAATTGACTAAAATGCATAATAAAGTGCATAACGTTCACTAAAAGTGCATAATGAAGTGAATAATGGAGTACATAAAAATTGCATAAAAAGAACATAAAAGTGCATAAAAAGCACATAAAAGTACATAAAAAACATATAATAAAAGTGCATAAAAAGTTTATACGGGTCGATAAAAGGTGCGTGTAAGTCGATAAAAGTTCATAATAAATGCATAAAAGTGCATAAAAAGTGAATAAAAAGTGCATAACAAGTGCATAAAGTACATAATAAGTGCATAAACAGTGTATAAGTGTGCATAAAAGGTGCATAATAAGTGTATATATGTGCATAAAAGGTACATAAGGTGCATAAAAAGTGTATAAAAATGCATAAATATGCATATCAAGTTCATAAATGTACATAGAAATTGCATAAAAATGCATATATATGCATAAAAAATGCATAAAAATGCATATATGTACACAACAAGTACATAAATATACATAATAAGTGCATAAAGATACATAGAAAGTGCATAAAGGTGCATAACAGGTGCAAAATGTGCATAAAAAGTGCATAAAAGTGCATTAAGATGCATAACAAGTGCATAAAGTTGTATAAAATGTACATAAAAGGGTATAAATATGCATAGAACTGAATAACAAGTGCATAAAAGTGAATAATAAGTGCATAAAAGTCAATCAAAGTGCATAAAAAGGGCATACGAATTAATAAAAAGTGTATGAGTGCATACGGGTACATAAAAAGTGCATACAAATGCAGAAAAAGTGAATACGGTGCATAAAAATTGCTTGTGGGTCAACTATTTTTTAAGATCCGGGTGGATTTGAACCACCAATCCATTGAACCACCGGGTTCAAGCGCTCTTACCATTTTGAGCTTACCAATCTTATACTAACTGACTCGAGACCCACACAAAATTGACAAATTTTTTTTTGTATTGGTACATAACAATGGTATTGATTTTATAAACACAACTAAATGCATATTCTAAATAAAAACAATAAATTAAAAACCAAAAGTAAAAAAAATTAGTAAACCATCCGCTAGTTAATATATGCAAAAAGGTCACCAACAATTACAGGTCTCAAAATCTCCAATTAAAACTCATTCACATTATCTTCCACTGATATTAGCCGACTACACATATATACATACGTACATACAAATATACATATATACATACGAAAGATCAAACCCGACAATTGTTACCTTTTATCCTCCGATGACTCCTCCTCGCTAGCCACGTCACCGCCCCCGACCATGTTACCGTTCCACCCCGACAATTGTTTTATATCTAGTAACTGCTAATACAAACAAATTTTATTAGAAGAACTTTTATTTTGAGCAAGTTTTTCTGTGAATAAGGTAAAAGAACATCAACTTCCTACCTTTTCTACTTTTCTTGACCTTAAAAACTAGCTTTTTGAAAGCTAACAAGCTGGCAAACCAAACACCCCTCAAGTCATATTTTTGCTAATTCTGCCTGTTATAAATATTGAACTGCTGCCTTTTGAAGAAAGAAAGAAAATTATGCTACTTCTGTTAAAATCATGCTACCCGATAGTTTTTGCTTGTGAACAAAAATTTGTAAAATTTAAAGTTTGTGTTGTAGAATTGGTATGCACAGTCTTTAGGTGTATTGGTCTATGAGTTTAAGGTTTTCTATAGGGTAGAAAGGGTGTAAATACACATACGAAAGATCAAAATCGACAATTGTTAGTCATATATACATGCATACATACAAATATACATATATACATATGAAAGATCAAAACCGACAATTGTTACCTTTTATCCTCCGATGACTCCTCCTCAATGGCCACGTCACCACTCCGACCACCTCACCGTTGCGCCCTGAAAATTGTTGTTTTCGTTAGACATATAAAACATGAAATACAACAACTAATATCTATATATATATATATAAACGGAAAACAACAACACATGTCACCCATCATCAACCGCTGCCTTTAATCATCATCTCCGATGAGATCTACCACAGGCACCACCTCGCTCGCCGGAGGTTTGAATCCAAACACGTATGATATAAGAATAAGATATATATATAGATATATATATATATATAGATATATATAGATAGAGAAAAAAAAAGAGATTAAAGGTGAAGATCGAGATGAGATGAGATAGATTTGTTGATCGCAAGAGAGAGAAACCATTATACTGGTTATTTGATTTGTGTGGTTAAAATTAGTGTGTGTTAAAAAAAATTAGAATTAATAGACTATTTATATTATCTAAAAGTATGACTTTTTGAGGAACTCTCATCTTGTGTATGACTTTTTTGGGATTAAGTTTAAAATGTTTAACCTTTTGGACATTTATCCATAGAAAAATAAGAAATTATTCAGGGGCTTCAGTTGTAATATCGTTCCAACTTATACTAGGTAGATACGTATCCTCATTCCCTCAAATATCTCTGAAAGAACTAAACCGACGATATAGTGAGAGAGAGAGAGAGAGATAGCTTAAGAAACACCCAAACAACGAAGATACAAACTTCATCAACATCTTATATTAGGGCTAGCATTCAATCTGATGATTCCTTTCAAGAGCAGAGGAAAGACATCAATTCTTGACGAGCATAAAGAGAAACGACGAGATGAAAGGAGATCTTCACCCTTGTTTCCTCTCTAAACGTATCAGTAATTTCCACGTTTTTTCTTTGAATTATCTGTCGTATCTGATCTATAATCTGTACAATCTCCCAAGGACAACGATTATTCTTGCAAATAATCTCTGTTAACTGCTTAGAATCTGTCTCAATAATAGCTTCTTCATCATTTATTAATAGTATCCATGTAACAAAGCCTAAGGTTCAACTTCAATACTAGAATTTTCTGTAATTATATCCATTAAATATTTGATAAACTTACCTTTGCTGCCATCAACATTTATTTAACTTTACCTGAAGGAGAATTGATCAACTGCACTAACTTAATAGTCTGTTGTTTAGCATATTTTTGAATTTCTAGTAAATTAAAATTAGGGCTGAATGTTTTGTCTTTGTGCTTTATCATATAGAAGAAACTAGTGATATCAACAATAATATTATCAGCACTTTTTTTCATCTACTCAAATCCAGCTTTGCATCTATCTTTCCAAATAAACCAAATAATAACGGATGTTAGAATTTATCCACCAAGTCATACAGCTTCCTCTTACAATAGTATTGTTATAGTGAATCCCAAAAATTTTACCAAAATAAGACCACACTTTTGCAGCAATTAGACCAGTACCAAAAATATGATCACTTTCCACCTTAGACAGTCCAAAACATTCACATTTAGATGTGAGATAAATACCTTTTCTTTTGATATAAACAACAATAGGTATAGCTCTTAAAAAAATTCTCCACGTAAAGCAGGAAATTCTCAAACGTAATAACTTGTCCCAAATTAGAGAATGAGACCAACTAAAGTTATTTTTTGCTCTTACCAGGTTCCAAGCATATTTTGTGGATATTTAGCTATTTCTTGTCTGTTCCAGCAGCCATTGTCCCAAAGCTTAGAGAGAGGAATGTGATCTTTAATAACCCCATTATGTATAGGACCTTCACCTGACCAGTTGTAAAAATTTGTATCTATTTCACCTTTACCAGGTAACCATAGAATACTATTTTCTGCTAGGTCCCTGACTTCTGATCCGGTTAAAATCGTGTTTATAAAAATAAAGCCTTTTTACCTAGCAAGAGCACTAGTGGCAATCGTAGTAATAATATTTATAAAATCGTAGCAAGTAGGAATACTCACGATAGATTATGTAAAATAATTAAATTATATTTAAACACGAGTTTTCTAGATTTTTTATAAAGATATGGCTCGCGCCTTTGTAATTTAATCTAAACTAATGAAACAATGATACAGCTTAATAAAGGTTGTCAATCCTTACTCATCACTATACCACAACGAATCTCAATCTACGCTAAAAATAATAATAAAAAGCGATTAAATAACTATGAACAGTTAAATAAGGAGGGAATAAGGATAGATATTACCGAGTATGTGAAAGCACTATAAGAACTCAGAAAAGGGAAGAAGGATGATTCTCATATAAGTGATACATAGTAAGTGAAAGAAGGAAACAATATAAAGAAAAAGGATTAAAATTAAAGAGAGAGAATTTATAGAATTATGGGTTTCTTCCCGGAAGCAAAACCTACAAAAATAGGTTTACACCACGAGTATTTATAGTATCTTGCTTAGAAAATTCTAGAATATAAACCCTAAAAAACAGTGATCTGGATCACTGGTCATGATCCGGATCAATCTTCGTTGACCAATTGAATTGTGACATGTTATTAAATGATGGCGGCAGTGATGTGTCTGATCCGGATCACCATGTCTTATCCGGATAATCTGGCGGAGAACATATTTTTAGGGGGAATTCCCTATAAATACATCATAGCAATTTATATTCCTCATACATATCTTGATAAGTTCACATTTCTCATAAGTACCACTTTTTAATTATTTAGTTTATTTACTAAACGGTCATACAAACCAAAATATAATAGACATGTTTTTATCTTTCTACAAACCTAAAAAAATAGTTTTAAATTACAACAAAATTAAAAAAAACATAAAAAAATTATAAAAAATTACAAAAAAATTACAAAATTATAAAAAAATGAAAAAAATCACAAAAAATAAAAAGAATTATAAAAAATGAAAAAATAATAAAAAATCACAAACGTTTTAAAAAACTTACAAAAATATATATAATTTTTTTTGTCAATATAACACTTTTAATACCGAAAAGCTGTTATTTTTTCATAAAAAAACACTTTTTCCATCAAAAAGTGAATTTTTTTATACAAAAAGTGGTTTTTACATGAAAATGTGCCTTTTTTTAATCTAACTGAGCTGAAAGTGCATCTAGTTCAGTCAAAAGTACGTATAGTTTAGTCAAAAGCGTATATAGTTCAATAAAAATGCATATAGTTAGTCAAAAGTGCATAAAATTGAGTCGAAATTGCATTCAATTCAGCTCAAAGTACATCTAGTTCCGTTGAAAGTGCATACAATTCAGTCGAAAGTAAAAATAGTTCAATAAAAGTGAGTATGCATATAGTTCAGCTAAAAGTGCATCTGGTTCAGCTGAAAGTACATTTGGTTCAGCTTAAAATGCATCTAATTTAGTCGAAAGTGCATATAGTTAAGTCAAAAGTACATATAGTCTAGTCGAAAATGAATATAGTTCAGTCGAAAGTGCATATAGTTCAATAAAAGTGCATAGAATTCTATCAAAAATGCATCTCCTTCAGCTAAAAGTGCATCTGTTTCACCTAAAAGTGCATCTGGTTCAGCTTAAATGCATATGGTTCAGCCAAAAGTACATCTCGTTCAATAAAAATGCATATAGTTCTGTAAAAGGTGCATGTGGTTCAGCTGAAAGTGCATATAGTTCAGCTGTAAGTGCATCGACTTCAGTCGAAAGTGCATAAAGTTCAATAAAAGTGCATATAGTTCAGCACAAAAAGTGCATATATTTTACTTTAAAGTTAAAAAAAACTGGGTGGATTCGAACCACCAACCTCTTAAACATTGGTGTTGGGTGCAAGCACTCTTACCAATTTGAGCTTACGGATCTAAAATTAGTTACTAAAATTAGTTTCTAAAAAGGCAATTCAAAATTTAGCAAGCATTGAAATGAGTCAACGAGAGTTAAATACATAAAATTCCCTTTTTGATGAAAAAGTGTTTTTTTATGAAAAAACACTTTTTTGGTGTAAAAAGTGGTATATTGAAATTTTTTATGATATTTTCATTTTTTATGATATTTTATAATTTTTTTGTGATTTTTGTGATTTTTTATAATTTTTTGTGATTTTTGTGATTTTTTATAATTTTTTAAAACTAAGCATCTAAATCCTAAAACAACAAAAATAAAATTCTAACTCACTTTCATAAGAATCATGTGCCCTTAGCGTGTGGAACAAACCTTTAAACTTTTAAAACATAAAAGGACGAGTTGTAGTCTCGTGTGGGTTTACTAGAACGACACCCACAAACAGATAAGTCTCCCCGGTGTCAAGTGTATATTCGCTATTCGTAGTTCGATAATTATGTTGAGAAAATATTTTCAAATAACCACTTTATTAAAGTTCGCTATTACTTGCCTCTTATCAAAATAAAATAATATGCATACCTCCATGCTACTTCGCTTAAGAGCTTCTGTTTTTTATGCTCGCGAATCCAGAAGTCCATTGCCTTTAGAGCTCGTAGGCTTTTTATTTGAGCACTTAGGATTCTTTTCAACCTCCAACCATTTTACTACACCGTTCCTCCTTTATAACTCCGCACAAATTTCTGTCTTCTATCTCCCTGAGCTTTCCCCTGTTCGAAAACAAGTACTAGAACTAGAGATGATGTTCCATCATTCCCTGTTCACACTTATGTGCAAATGAAGACTTATTGGGCATTGCTATAGATACTTATTATAGCCAAAGGTTTCTACATATATGCCATGGAGTCTACGTGGTCTTAAAACAAAGCAGCGTGATCCACCCTCTAAACAGAGTCATCGGGCAGCGTAACCTAGCCAGACCCACTTTCGGTCCCCCCTACATCAAATTTATAGGGATCGCAATAAGTACCAGTCCTGACACCACTTCATAATCAAGCAAGTAATAGTTTTGGTTTTATAAAACGGTTTTTCGTTCGCTATTTCTAGGGACTGTCGCATTAAAATTGATAATCACCGATACACTATTAAAATATATTTATCATGCAACTTATACAATATTAATCCTCCCTAAATATGTGTAAGCAAAAGACATAATAACAAACCAGGCGTATCTAAATATTTAAAACCATAAATTGATATTAGTATTTTCCGATTTTCAAATTCTCACCATATGTTCACGTATAAGAGAAGGTCTCCTATTTTCTCATTTTCTAATTTATCATGCAAAATGTGACACATGCAATATTAATACAATTATATACAAAAACAAACATAATAGTCTAAACATGAAAAATATTCACAAAAATAATAAAAGAAGGAGTTTATAGAATGAATACACCTTAGTCTGCAATGTTGCATTGAAGAGCTTATATATATCGGAAGATATCGCTAGCTATACGCCATATTCATTTCGTGTATTCTACTGCTATCTTTCTTGCTATCTTGATTGGATTTCTCACAATGAACTGCCTAAAAGAACAACCCACAAAAAACATGAAACACATGTGTGGAAAAAATCCATTTTTAATAATATCAACTCCTTAAAAACTCTCTCAAGAGATACAAATAAGAGAAAACAAAACTATGGGGACAGAAAAAAGAAGAAAATTTAAAAAAATTCCCCCATAACATGCAATCAACGGTGAGGTACCTCACCCCCCAACTAGCTCAGACAGTGTCCTCACTAACTAGAAAAATCATAAAATGGCAACGTTGATATCATGCAAAAAACTAAAATCACTACATGCAGACACAAACACATGACTACACATTATATATAAAAGATAAATAAAACAAACATATAAACAAAAAAGTTGGATCTTTTAAAATCAAATGATCAGAAATACCAACTTTTACTTACCTAGATCAAGCAGATAGCCAAACAAACCTTTTCCATCCTTTCTACTTTAGCAACTTGAAAACTTGATTACTGCACAGGAGGTTTCCGAGCTCGATTTTGATTTCCTCAGGAGGTCTCTTGGGCTTCTTCAGATGGTTAAATGACACTCTCTTTCTAGCACACCCAATCTTTAAAAAGTAGTCGAGTTTTCCATTCAATGAGTTTTATACCTTCCTTGATGATTACCTGTCCTTTGACTAGATTTCCCTCTATTCCTATAAGAGGGATTCATAAGGGCCGTGGGCTCAAAAAAACCGCACTAGCTTAGGTTCACACAAGATAACTCTTTCAGATTTAAACTTTCAATACTCAACAACCTCTCATGGCAAGGCAGAACAAAGAATACCCTATCGGACTCAGGGTCATTTCCATAGTCACTCTTGTCAAACTATATCTCAGTGATACATGACCGACACTCCGTCATTTCAGCGAGCTCATCCTCAACTCTAACTATGGGCTTATCCTCAAGCTCCACTTTAACGTCCTTATTTGCGTCAGATCCTACGAAATGATCTTCATTCGCCTCAAACAAACCTATGAGCTTCTTAAAACCTCTAACTAAGTGTTATTTATTGAACTCCTCTTTAAGCACTAGCTTTTTCTCATACTCATTTTTGAAATCCCCTAACTTGGTTGGTTCCTCTCTTGGCTTTACTATCCTTTTAGCTTGAGCGACAATTGGTGGTTTTCGATTAACTCCCCTCCTCTAAGCTCTATCTATTTTTATCGGAGATGCGGTTGTATAGGTAGGACTGTTAATTGTGGCTTAGGAGTTGGCTTAGATAGGTAATTAAGGATGTAGTCTTTCATGATCAAAGGAAGGATAACTACGGGTGTGTCGGAATTTATCTAAAGAAAAAGGATAAGGGTGAGATTGGGGTACAATGTCTTGCTC
Source organism: Primula vulgaris (assembly GCA_963920805.1). NCBI lineage: Eukaryota > Viridiplantae > Streptophyta > Magnoliopsida > Ericales > Primulaceae > Primula > Primula vulgaris. The sequence continues at coordinate 21,130,367 of OY987215.1, forward strand.
CTCTTTTACTGTTCGACTTTCGTCCATCATTTTCGTAATACGAGATTTTTTAACGTTATACACACACACACACACACATTAATTTTACACATTACTGGCCTTTTCGGGTTTGAAACAATCCAATTCAGGATTTACCATTTTCAAAATGACGGATCTAGGGACTTGTACAATAATTAAATTAAACTCTTTTTGTTGGTGACAAAAAAGGGGAGAAAGTTTTGTAAAGAATTTTACTCAAATAGGGAAGAAAGATCAATTTATTGAATGGTTAATCATTAAAATGGTTCACATTTTCAGGGGGAGAAAAATTATAACTTATATATGTTTCTCAAAAACACAGTTTACTTCTTTTTACAAAGGAAACTATGTAAAAAAATTCTTAAATATGAAGAACACATTTAGGGGGAGCTTTCAAAAGCGGTCATAATAATTGAAAACCTTTCATTATTACATTGATTAAAATGTTTCGAACATATATTTCTGGACTAAAAAAGTTTTAAACAAGACTTGTGTAATTGTGTTGGTACTTTAACTATTTCTATCCTCAAGGACACAACACTATTAATTCAAAAAGTTTTTAAAACTCAAGGCTTTATCTAAGTAGAAGTATTTATATTTCACCCCAACGATATTGTGTAGACCAAAATTCTATACAGTTTTGTCATCATAAAAAATGGGGAGATTGTTGAACCAATATTTAATTCTACTATATTGAATTATTTTATGATGATAACAAAATAAAATTTTAGGTGCACAACAAGTGGTGCAGTACTTACTTTCCAATGAGTGAATTTCGGATAATCACAGTTAATAAAGTAGAATGTCAAAGAGTTAAACAAAGGAACACAATCAGAAAAGGGATTACAATTGTCAAAGAAGAATAACCAAAGGACTAATAAATTAAATGGAACAATTAACTTCGCTTGTATGAAATTGTCCACATCTGAACAAACAATCTCAACCGATTAGAATTGATTCCAAGCGGTTAGATACAGTGTTATGGAAAGTCCATATAACTTTTCTTGAAGCCTAGAAAATGTATTCAAATTATTTCCAAATGAAAAGAGGAAAGTTGGAGATACTCTAGAGGATGAGAAGAGTATATAAGGGAAGATTATACTCATTTAGGAGAAAATATATTCGAGATATTTGGATTTCAAAATGCCTGATTGCTGGACCAAATCTACCCAATCGAACCGATTAGATTGTTTTCAAAAAAAGTTCTAATCCAGTGAATTTTGGAATTCAAATGAAATGCCCTAGCAACTGATTCTATCCACTCCACCACTATAAATAGAAATCAAGACTTTAGAAAAATCACACCGCACTACCACTAACTCAAATACAAAGGTCTTGGTACCATATTTCAATCAAAGGCAAAGCCTTGCCAGTTTCAATACTCACCGCCGATGTCAATCCTTCAAACTAAGCCCCACAACTCTCAAAGACCAGAAGCTTATTCATATTTTATTGTGAGAAGAGAGTTTATAGTTTGTGAGATTTTATTGTAAACACCTTTGTTGTTTAGAGTGTGTGCGATCCAGCCTGTTTAAACCATCGATAACATCGATAGATTGGTTTCAAACAAGGTTGTTTTTAAGATGGTTGATTGTACAACTTTTGTACAACTTCATGTGGTAAAACTTGTTTGGATTGTAGATCCAAGTATCACTTTTAGACTAAAGTTTTCGATTGCTTTATCCATCAAGAAAAAGTAATTGTTTGAGTAGCTTTGTTCTTAAGGAGAAGCGAGATCATAGGTAGCTCTACCCATAAGGAAGAGTGTTGTAAAGGGTAGTTATATCCTAAACGAAGTGTGTTTATAAAGGGTACACTTCCGTAAAGGAAGTATATGCTCATATAAAAAGTTATAGGTTTGATTGGACTTGGGGATTCGACGTAGTGTCACACCAAGACAAATCAGGATAAATCGCTTTGTCAAGTACCTTCTTACGTTACTTTTCACTTATCAATTTAAATTTATTATTATATCTATCGAACAACTTGATATTTATATGTCTCGTTATTGTTGTACTTAAACTTACATATTGACTTAGATGTGACTAATATCGGAAGCAAACAATCAAGATCATACCCCAGGTGACGTAATCTGTTATCGATAGCTGGATACTTTGAAGCAAACAAGTTGAATTAACCTTTTGGTTAACATATTCACTTTTCGATGGGTGGACAAATTAATACGCATCTAAAGTTGTTGATAACGTAGGTGGCTGATGGTTGTTATAATTATAATTGTGTTGGTTATTTGTGCATAAACTAATAAGTAGTACATATTTAGGTATTATATCTATTATGCTGCACTTATATTGCATTCACCGACACTTGAATTCACACCTAAATCAACACACAATCTCAAATCTCTATATATTTCAGCATAAAGACTAAACTTCCCCTATATATATATAGTTTTTTTCTACATAATAACTACATCCAAACCAAGCCACTGATTTTATAACTGAAGGAAAAGTTGTTAAAAATCAGTCAAAGGTATTCAACCCCCCAGGTTTGCCATCAGGTTTAACAAGTTGTACAATTATATGTATAACTAAAAATTGAGTTCATATATTAATCATATCATCAAAAAGTGATAATTAATCTTATGGAGTTTATGATAAGAAGGAAAAGGCAAAGGAGAACGTTTACATATTGGTGAAAAAAAGTGGACCACGAAGGAATTTGCTCTCATAAAATTGGTTCATAAAAACATCAAGGTATGGTTGGAATAAGAATTTGAAACCCATACCTGGTAGTTTTCTAGACTACAATGAACAATTTAATAATGTATAAAAACTTCCAATATAAGATTGTTAGAAATGTAATTTTTTTCTGCGTTTGTACAAGAGTTACTGTAACATTCCTGACCTAATTTGGGAGTCACACGGCCGAATAACATGTGTGGCGACACGTGCTAAACAAAGCCTAATTTAAAAACATTCAGGAATAGTAGAATAATGAAATATAACCAAAATTCTATACCTTTATTAATAACAATTTTAACTACGGTCCTTACCAAGTAATTATACATCATATAAGCTAAAGCAAAATTACATCGCAGCGGAAAAACTAACTTAAACTTCTGTAAGGTCTGTCTGGTCCCAACTAATCGACTTCAAATCTAAATAGGTGATCGCTTACCTGAAAAACATTTTAAAAAATGAGGGGTGAGCTAAACGAGCTCAATGAGAGATAAATACTCACAATATGTAATATGGGTTGAAAATAATATTTTCCTTTTCAATTTCTAGCAAAATAATAATTTGTTTAATAAAAAATTTCAATGCATAAGTATTCAGAAATCACTTGAATATAAAAGATAAATAAAATTTTCACCTTTCTTTCATCAAGATAAAATCTTTCGCAATAATAATAATAAAATATTTTTCTTTCTTTTTATGATAAAAGCAAAATGATAATATATATATATCTTAGGATACCAAGCCCGATTGACTTCCTCAATCTCTTTACTGTCGATCTTTTTCTCAGGTGTATAAACCATACATGCACTACGTAACTAAGGTCACCACAGCATGACGGCTCAGTCTATTCCTTGAAACGTTCCGGTTAACAAAGCTATGTACAATCGCTAAGTTAACCGTTGAGAACTAAACTCTTTCGTTTAGTTGCCAACGTCACCCACTTTCCTCTTCCCCTTAATGGATTCTCCATTGAACTTATACTCATGGTCCCAAATACAAATCATAAGCAAATCATAAAAATAATAATCTTGAAACCTTATACAGATACACTGTATATAACTTTTATCTTTATAAGATATAAACTCATTCTTTTTATACAGATTCAGTGTATATAAATCACTTTTTGTTTTCATTCGTTTCTTTCTTTCGATATTTCTTTGTTTTCGTAACAATATAAAATCAATGTTAACATATATAAATAGTACTTGAAAAATATGAGCCTGTAAAACATTAACAAAAGATACAACGGGATTTTTATAATAGCAAGACAAAACTCACTCACCTGACTCGGGTCGAAAAACCCGAAACACTTATACACCAAAACCATTAATGACCTGGAAATATCATATGGTATACTATTAATTACAAGTACAAGAGCTTTATAAAATCAACTACTATCACTGAACTGCTATCTTCGACAATCAAGGTACCACGTAGCTTATGGCTCAAGTTGCTACAACCTAATCTTAAATAGAATGCTAACTAAAATACTCCAATATAACTAGTTCTATGGCAAGGTCAAAACATCATGTTAGATATCACAAATACATGCTCCTCTTAGTTAGACCCTTCCTTTAATTAATCATTTGCTTTCCTTGTTTTTCAAATATAGTCTTATGAGTTTTGTAGCAAAATCAACACTTAAATGTTTACCTTTGTTTACTGTAGTGCAACCCATTACCCTATTCTTAGATTGTTTAGGGAAGAAGCTTGTTTAAGGTAGAAGCTAAAACTTTCCCTTACCCTAAAATGAGTTGTTCTAAGGAAAAAGTGCCCGTAGATATTCCCAATGATACTTTCCTTAACACTACAACTCAGTTTACATACTCCCGGATCAAAATCACAAATAAAATTCGAACAACTAATTGATTCTAACTTCTGTAACTCGTTCAGATTAAAATCATCAAACAACCAACTTGATCCTTTTACTGCAATTACAAGTATTCCAACATACACATAGATGGAATTAACATGCTAGAAATTGATAACAAGGTTATAGATTTACCTATTTAACAGCATGATACCTAGCTTCTATGAGGTCCCGTCTTTCGGTCACCGCCCTCAGTCATCTTTCTTATCTATCAATCTCTCTCTCTCGACTTATCTGGATATATGTATGTGTGTATGTGTATGTGTGTGTGAGTATATATATATATATATATATATATATATATATATATATATATATATATATATATATATATATTCTGCGTATAATCTTTCTCCTATTATACTATATCTATCTAAAATAAAAAAATTATTCTCTCTTCCTATCAAAACAGCATAAAAATAAAGGTATGTATTTTATCTTTCTCATCTCTGTAATACTTCTATGTAGATATATTATAATTCAATTGAACTTACAAAAGAGTTTTTTCTAGTATTTCGAACTAACTTATTTTGTTAAAATGTAATTATTTTTTTATTATCTTTTTATATTAATAAAATCATAATTTAGATCTAATTAGATTTTTTTTATTGGAATTGAACATACTGTAAACGACTCTTTCATTATAATCATAACAAACAATGGTTGGTTTGAGTTTGATTGTTCGCTTCTTATTGTCTGGTATAATATTGATTATTGTGGTGGTGATTTATGTTTACAACCTTGTTATACAAATTAGCTAGTATTTTATGCATTTACGGCTATATTACTGTTTTTTCTTTAATTTTACCATAGTGAACTAATATCAAGATGTTTGTGGGAATAACTCATATTTATAGCAATTACAATATTATATGTATAGACGGTGATTGATGTTCAAATCCATGATGTTAAAATTGTTTATATCTAAAAATTGAAAACAAAATGGCCCTGGTTACCTACAACTCAAAAACTTGTATATTTGTATCTATTGAGTTCTTATTTTGGTTTATAAACTGCATCATATTTAGTTGATTATCTTTGTTTGTTGATTATAATTTTTATATTTCTTTATTTATTTGATGTAGATGAAAGGGAAATATATTGATAAGAGAAAAAAAATGGCTTTTATAGCTACGTTGATTTCCGTTTATGCGGGTGTTTTGACTAGTATGCAATTTATGCATCACATTCCTAGGGAGCCTTATCTTAATAGAGATGAAGAGAGACAAAAATATTTTGACACTTTAATTACTTACAGTAAAGATCTATGCTTGCACAATTTTCTTATGTCAAAACAACCTTTTTTGAAACTTTGTTCTATATTGAAAAATAAAAAGTATTTAACTTCTAACATGTTGCAATTGAACAACAACTTGCCATGTTTCTTCATGTTTTGGGTCACAATGTCCGAAATAGAATTATTGGCAGTCATTTTTTTCGTTCCAACGAGACTGTGTCAAGGTATTTTCATAAGGTATTAAAAGCAATTTTAAAATTACAAAATGATTTTATAAAGACCCAACATCGACAACACCGCCAGAAATCATGCAAAATCATAGATATTGGTCCTGGTTCAAGGTAAATACCCACAATCGGACTAATATAACATTTATATCCCACATAAAATTATAGGATGAATTCTATATTAATCTAGTTTATTAAGATTGTATTGGAGCAATTTATGGTACTCACGTCCATGCATCTGTACCACTTGAGCTTCAAGGACGTTTTCGTGGTAGAAAAGATAAGCCTACTCAAAATGTAATGGATGTTGTTAGTTTCGATTTGAGATTTGCTTATGTATTAGCTGGTTGGGAAGGGTCAGCACATGATGCACTTATCTTAGAAGATGCATTAACGAGGAGAAATGGGCTTAAAGTTCCCAAAGGTAAAAAAAAAAAAATCATTAAAAACTAAGAAAATTAAAATGCATATGTTTTTACCTTAATAAATCTCTTTAGCATGATAAAAAATTTGTTTGCATACAGAAAAATATTTTTTAGTTGATGGAGGCTATGGAATTCGCAAAGGATTCATTCCTCCATACCGTGCTACAAAATATCATCTAAAAGAATACAGTAATAATGAACCAAAAAGTGCTAAAGAATTATTTAATTTTCGACATTCATCTTTGAGAACAACGATAGAAAGAGCATTTGGTGTCTTGAAAAAAAGGTTTAGTGTTTTGACCGCTGAACCACATTGGTCTTATGAAACTCAAGTTGAAGTGGTTATAGCTTGTTGTATATTGCATAACTATATATTCGGTGTTGATCCGAACGACAACCTTTTTTCTCAGACACAAGAAAATCATGCTCAACCACAAAATGAAACAAGTCCAAGTAGAAGTTCACACCAACAAATAAGAGTCGAGAACAATGAGTGGAAGCAGAAACGTGATTCAATTGCTAATACTATGTATAATAGCTATAGAAACAATTGATGTTTTGGTGTTACTTGACTTTTATTCTTTCATAGTTTGAATGTTCTAGTTTCTGATGGTTAAACAATGTGCCTTTGTTATGATATTGTGCTTAATTAATATTTTATTTCATTACAATATCGTATTAAATTTTCTTCCTAGATGGCTGCACGAGACGATGTTGATACTAAGCCCAAACAACAATTTCGATGGACTGATGCAATGGAAGTAGTGCTTATAATTTTTTTAGTTGATGAGGTAAAAGCAGGACGAAAAGTAGATAAAAGTTTCAAGAAAACTTCATACGTTCAAGCTGCAAAAGCAATCTCATTGGAATTTAATACTTGTTGTAATTCTGATCATGTTGAAAACCGAATGAGAACAATCAAAAAGAAGTTTGGTGAACTAAGGAAGATTCAAATGAACGGAAGCAGATTTGGGTGGGTTGAAAGTCAAAAGATGTTCACATGCTCACCCGTAGTTCAGAAAACATATTGTGAAGTAAGTTATATTTACTTTTATCATTTTAATCAACTTTGTCTTCTTTTTTCTTATATAATTTTTCTGTTATTTCAGGCTCATCCAAAGGATTCTCCATATCTAAATAAGCCTATTGAAATGTATGATGAGTTTACATTGATTTGTGGTGATAATCAAGCAACAGGAAGTTTCGCAAAGTCAAATACCGATGAACTTAACACACTAGATGAGGGTATTATAATATCGAAAGTAATGATGAATTAGATGTTGAAGAAATAACAAACACTCAAGTATTCTCACAGAATCCATAGATTCCAATATCTCAACCAAGGTCACATGGAAAACGAAAAAGAGTTGGAGAAGAAGTTACATATAAATTGGATAAACTAGCCGATAGCATTGCTAATGTAGCTGCAGCATTGATAACCAATACTAATCAAGAGCATGTTAGAATTTTATACAATGAAGTGACAAAGATGGAGGGGTTTGACGAGTCGGACTTGGAAGATGCGTTTGATTATCTCAACAAAAATGAAATAGAGGCAATGGGATTTATCGTAAAAAAAAATGCAGGAAAGAAAAAGTGGTTGACGAAGTTCCTTTCAGAAAAGTAGACGAACTTTTAGCTTTTTTCCCGTCAAAATAATTGTGATTTTAATCACTAATGTTTTTAAACTTTCACGAACTTATTCATTTTTTGACTTTTAGTTAATTTTTGATGTTTTTCATCTTAAAATATTTTGTTTAAAGTATGAACAATGTTTATTTATTTATGCATCGAATTTGTCTAATTTAAATAACTAATAGATTTTTGAATTTTAATAGAATTACCATGGAAAACCTTTGACGCACCAAACACCCGTAAATAAAATACAAACAAAAGTTTGCACCGTAAAACTTTACCCGAAAAATATTTTCCCTCCGTAAATATTTTACTACGAAACAAATATAGCCTTAGTTGCACAGTTAATTCTTCAATCTTTACTATCATTATCACAATATTTATACAAATTGTGACTCCATTATGATGCAAATATATCCATACATAGTCATTGTAAAGAATTAGTAAATGTTTTCATTTATTTTAAAATTGTAAGAACCAAATATAGTACTACATAACTAGAATATGGAATCTCGATCTGGTAAAATGGGCAAAACATACTATATGTGGAAGATATTGGAGAATAAGTCCCGGATTTTTAGGTGACTAGTCATGGTTTTTTGTTGCGCTTTTTTTGTTGTTCATGACCAGCAGCCGCCGATCGGTCGTCCCACTTGCCGATTGGTCGGCCATTAGCAAGCTGCAAATTTTGGCCACTCTGTGGCCGACCAGTCGGCAGCCTGCAGATTTTTATATTTTAGCTTTTGTTTCTCGTTCGTTCTTTGTACGGTTCTAGTTTTTTTTTTATATATTAATACACATGACGGTTACGCTCCAAAAAAAATACTCCATGTGGAAGATGAAAGTAAATTATAATCCAAATACCAAATATAAGTACCCTTTTCTTCTTTGTATATATATCATTCTCACATAAACTATATATATATATATATATATATATATATATATACACACAACTATACAAACATAGATATTAAATGTATTAATATCCTGTAAATGATTTGCTGTAACCTAATATTAAACTCTTTCGAGTGGGGGTAAATATTGTTTTAACAAAAATGATTATATCATATCCCTCAAAATATTTAGCTATTATATATTTTCCTTTTCTTCCTGAAATTTCCTAACATAGGCAACCCACCAATTTTTTTATTTTATTTTTGCCAACTCTGGGTCTTGGGTTACATATGGAGGAGTCATCTATATGTAGTTTAAGTCTACCTTAGGAGGCGAAGAAAAACTTGTTTCGTAAGAATCTACTCTAAATTCGTTTTGCTTTAATCAGCAAAGTTGAGTTTCGCTTGCCCAACAAAAGAATTCGCACTTGATTGCAAGTCCAACAGGATATGTTCCAGTAAGTTGATCCACATATATGATCTTAGACCCAAATTGTTAACTTTAACTAACGTACATGTGTGAGGAAAACAATGCGTTGGGAGGAGACCATCTCACACATGAGATTTTTTCCGTTTTCGTTTTCATTTTCGTTTTTTATATATAAATATATGTAATTAAGATTGCACACCGGAAATTAACAACAGTAAAATTTACTTTCTATCCACTTTTTATTTTCAATTATTATGTCGTGTACGTAAGACTTGTTTGTTTTTTGTAACCGATAATAGCAATTATGAGCAACCAAAGAAAATAAACACAAACTCTCAACTGAACAAATATCAAAACGCTACATTGACTATATATAACCAGAGTGCTGAGCATTTTGGTTTTTCAAAAACATGTTAAGTTTTTTTTGCTATATCTATCTAATATTATATGTTTACAGGCCTTATGAATTCTTAAAACAAATATTTACAAAAAAAAACTCCTTATTAGACAAATTAATTACAAATTTGCCCAAAAAAAACTGCAATAGGTAACCGCACGTATACAATCTGTTTCTCTCATTTTCTCTCTCTTTTGTTGTCCCCTGTCTCTTCAATTTTTTACTATTTAAGGTATGACAACTTCCTTTTTTGCGATAATACTGCTTTTATGATCGTAGTCGGTGCTTGAATCATATCATAATTCAATATTTAAATAACCAAATAAACGAGCACTTGAATTCACGTTTGGTTATTGTCTAGTTTATCTTCATTCCTCAAGTCTCGTAACCCAAATGATTATATGGATCTTAGGCCTTTTTTTTGTGTGGTCATTATACATAATCTTAGTGCTTAGATACCCAAAAAACAAGTGAACAATGTTTATACGAAATATTTCAAAATGATAGTTAGGATCATAATTAATTATATCAGTAATATTTTTTTTAACCCCCGACTAAAGAAGTGAAGAGATGATATCCAAATGATTCTTTTAGGTTTTGCAAACTTAACATTAAACAAGTACAAGGCATAACTGTGCATCACACTACCATAACAAATACTATATGCATGGTGTCAATCGATGTTGATAAGCATACATATAAAGTATAAACCACATATTCCAAGGGCGCAACAAGACAAATATGAGAATTGAAGGTGAAAACAAATGAGTTAGGAAACGGTCATACTCGTGAAGAGTGCATTGGCAAACTTTTGCTGACAAAAATGAGTATGGCAGGAAGTGTTGGTGCAACACGTTGGTACCTTATATTCATCAAAAATATTGAATTATCAAGCAAATCGAATATAAAATTGAAAGATATAAAACCGATATCGACATTAAAAATAATCATATAAATTAACAAATCATAAGATTCCCCTCTGAAACTCTGTAATTTTCCAACTCATAATCAATCACACATTTGTTTTTCCGAAGTCTTTCACGTTTTTTGGTCTAAAAGATAATTCTAAAACAAGGAAAACAATTATTGTAGTAGAAGATAGGATTTTTTTTTAAAAAGAACACGTTTATTTCATGGCCACTAGCAAACAACCAATAAAATGTTAACTGTGTTTTTGTTTCTCGCGAATGGAGAACTTTGTATTTAAATTTCACTACATTTATTCCATCCACATTTAAAGAAAACCGACCTTAAAATTGACTTGTCTTGTTTACCGGATTAAAACATCGTCATTTTAACATCGTAGAACATATCTCTCGGAATTTCATTGATACCCCGACCAACAAGAACGTTATATATATTCGTTTCCACTTGTCGTCCCTTGAATCAAGAGGGTTTAACTAAAATGTTGCTGTTCCAACCATGGTAAAAACCCGGTCTGATCATCAATACAACAAAACATGTTGTATAAGGTCTCTTCTTTTACGGTTGGATCTGGCCTTGAAGAGGTTTGAAAGAGTTGGGAGAGTGTTGTGGGCCTAATCGATGGTGGAAAAAGTGGTAGGCCTGTTGTGGTGGGCGATAATGGGCTGTCTATTGCCGGTGTCTTCGAAATATCGAGCTTTAGATCAGAGCTATTTTCACTTCTATTACTACAAGAACCCTCAGTCTCCTTGTTGAGGTTGATTGATTCAGTTGGCTCTCTAGCTTTTACTGCCAATATCTGGATTCCATTAAATTGACAGAATTAACGTCATATAGTAAGCTTTAAATTTTCATCGACATAAAAAGAGCTTTAGATTATGAGTTTTGGGTCATAAGAACCACTACACAAGCCTTTAAATTACTTATGGTTTGGTGATATTTTTTCTAAAAGAACTTACACCGTGGCAACACTCAAAATACGAGAAGATAAGTGGAATATCATTCTATTATAATAAGGCAAATCAAGACAAATGAGCCTACCCAATTTTGGTTATTTTTTTCCGAAAATACCCCCACTATTTTTTACTAATTACTCATTTATATTTATTCAATTCAAAATATAAAAAACACACAAAAATCATTATATTTTCAAAACAAGTATAATCATATACCAAATAAAATCGTTTTACGTGTATTTTGTATAACAAGAACATTATAGTACTCATGATTTCTAATTTAATATATTCATTCATCAATATACTTTTTAAAAATTTATTTACCCGGATCATATTGTCGCACACGCAATGCGTGGGTAACGATTACTAGTAACTGGAATAAGGAGACAACACTGATTTGCGTTGGTCAGATCAATATGCCAAGATACGGCTGTCAAAAATAACCAAAACCCGAAAACCGCACTGTACAAACCTAAGACCGAAAGAACCGACCCGTTGTAGAACCGTTTTTGGGTCTACCTAACCCGACTCAACCGGTTCTAGGGTCGGGTATGGTTTCAACTCTATACCCGCCGAACCAACCTGTAAAACCGCAATATATGCCCATATTTTGAAAAAAAATATGCATATACATTTTATTATTTTAGGCCAATGTATTTATAAATTTATATGACAAAATACATGTTAATAAAGTGATTCTTATGATATTTGAGAATCATATACTATAAATCATTTTTTTTAAAATTTAGGCATGAAATTTGGCAAAATTTGTTCGAAAAATACAAATATGTAATAAGATCTTAATGTCTATCAACATAATAGCGTTATTTGTTATAATGTTTTATATTTGTCTTACTTTTCATTAATTGACACTAGTTTACATATTTGCGTGTCTTGTGGAGTTTTTTCTCATACTTTTATATATTTATCATTGATAATATGAAAAAATAAGGTTTTCACCACCATTTAAAAAAGAAAAATGTCAATTTCTATTGTGATTTTATATTTTGTGTTTTATTTGAGTTCCTAATATTATTGATCATTTTTTAAAAAATATTTTTAGCTATATATATACACGCACCGATAACCGTTAGATTCATTAATTGCATGTACAGGTATGGGTCGGGTAAAATGAGCACAAAAAGTTATATAGAACTGACCCGACCCGTGGACGACAATAGAACTCATAAAACCGCTACCCGAATACCCAAAAAAAACGTTGGACCGGGTCAGGTAAAATTAACACCCCCTATGCAAAGGTTAATACTAAAAAAAGTATAAAAAAAATTCTCATAACAACAATACTTTTTTGGGTAAGTAACTTACACTAATATTAATTTTAAATTATGTATATAATTTTGACATCCAACAAATTATTCATGGGACCCCCATGCTATTTTTTTGTAACCCTTGCAACCCGTTTATAACACCATACATCTTGTAAAATGGATCAAACACTTTTGATTAAGATCACTTGCAAAAAGAGACCTTTGAAACATATGCTGAGTAGAAATGAAACAAAAAATAATGCTAAGATAAGTATGATATATAAGAAAAAAGCATTACTGAACAATATATATATCATTTATGTAAAAGTATGTTACTATTAAAAAGTAAGGAGTCCTAACTTTTGTACCTTCGCAAGCAACCACACCATGCTTTAAAGTCAGAGAACTTTTTATTTTTTAAGATTGACTGACAAATTTGATTTCAGAGATAGAAGAAAATAAAAATAAAATCATAGTTACCCTTCAAGATACCATCCCATTATGCTTCGCCAATTATATTCACTTTTGAACATATGATTACAGTAATTATTATGGTCAATTGATTTGGGTGTTGACTTGCCTACTATGATTGTGGAATCATGGGCTTCTAGTCTAGTGTTCTCTTCATTATCAATTATAAGTTTATTCTGGGCAATTGGAAAAAATTGACTCTATGACCTTTTCAAGGGATCTTTAACATAATATATACAGTCCAGACATGGACAAAATGTAACAATTTCTTTTTGTTGAATTTTAAAAAATGAAGTAAAACCACCATTGTACCTCAGATTGAAGTTTCTGGTTATGAGTTTGAAGGGCATCATTCTCAGCTTTAACAGCATCAAATTGTCTCTTGAGGGCATCATAGTCTTTTTCTAATTGCTTAGTTTTCCACCTTGCTCTTCTATTTTGGAACCAAATAGCTATCTGTCTTGGTTGAAGGCCAAGTGCTTTAGCCAACTGCATTTTCCTATCAGGCTCAAGTTTATTCCCTAACTCAAAACTCTTCTCAAGTGTCCTCACTTGTTCCACATTTAACCTCCTCTTTTTTTCACCAAGTTGTGACCCATCATCTGATAAATCATCATCACCATTATTATTCTCTTGGTCATGACACATATCTATCCCTGAAAATGACATGGATCTCTTCCCCAAAAGTGAAGCAACTCCTGCAAAATCATAATATTAATAAAATTACATAAAAACAAACTTGAACCAGAAATAAGATCTTGCTGAACTTAAGTATGTATAAATTTTCTCCTTTCTTAGAATCGAAACAAGTTGTAAACATTTATTTGGAAAAAATAATGTTCTGTACGAATATCGTCTTCGTTTCTCCTTGTATCATAGCTAGGAGACTAATCTTGTAGTTCCATTACTGAGATTCTATGTGTCTATAGTCAAAATCTATTGTATTGGAAGATCACAAGTTCTTTTCTAATCAGAAACTAAGATTTATGGCACCAGAAAAGCCGGATCTAACAATTACTCTACACGCACTTACTGCCCCAACCAAGAAACAATATTATCACTTTAGTAAAAATCGCAAAAGACCATTTTAAACAAAGAAAAAAGTCTCCTATAGTGAATTCCCAGAGGGTATGAAGATGGTGCCACAAACATGCTATAATTTAAATTATAAACGAATCCAAAAGTCCCTTGAAAGATCATAACTCCGATTCCATTTTCCTTTAAATATAAAAATGAAAACGAAATAATCTCTTTCATGGAACGGTACTGATAGAGAAATAGAATATACCATGAAATTCCTGAGAGGCACATGGTGGAAGAATAGGGCTAAGAGATGAAGGAGATTGATGGTCATCATTGTTATGGTGATTTTGTAGCATATAATTGGCCGTGAAAAAAGCCATTTCAGGAGAGCAATTCATGACCTTGCTAAATCACAACCACTGACTTTAAAATAGTGTTATGCAGTTATATTGTACATAGCAAGAAAGAGAGAGCTTCAGTGTGAAAGAGTAAAGAAGAAACTAAATACTATAAAAGTATAAGGAAAAGGATGAGACTTTTTGTACATGGTAGTTTGAAATTCTTTTACTTGTTTCTTACTGTTCAATTATAGCACAAATAGGTCACAGGTAGGCAAATAACGGATTTTCTCCTTGAATATGATAACGATTAAAATTTTAATGTTTTGTAATTTGAGGAGTCGTTAAATTTTAGCAGCAGAACAACTGATCATGTTGCTAAATGTTGCAAAAATTTAATGAAACTCACTCTTACAACAATTTTTAAAAATTAAATTGTTGTTATTCCGATATTTTGTTGTAGCGACGCCAGCAAAAGTAATAGGACATGAGGAATTAATAATATTATACCTATGTTGTAATTTATAATGTTTTCAAACATCACAGTGGAGCCTTCGTTTTAATGATCTGGAGATTATAAAAAAATATAAGCTTTTTACATTTTTTGAAACTGAAAGCGTCTATTATAATTGTACGGATAAAAGCAAGTTTAACGGCACTCCTAGGTATTTTTTTGAAAACAAATGATGTAATCTGCAAACTCTATATAATTTCTGCTCGGTTATAAAAAGTTTAGATATCAACAATTTAGTTTTGGAAAACTGTTGATAAATTGAGTATTGTTCAAATTTTACAACAAGGTATCAACATAATTGGTTGTTATTATGTTAGTAAAATTATAGACACTCCTTTTATGAACAGTTTTCAAAAACTATTTTTCCCTTATAGTGTTACATACTTGTGTACAACATATATTGAACTGCTTGATGAAAAACTTCAACCCATCGCTAATTTACTACTTGTAATGTATTTTTGCTGGAGGACAAATTTTTTGGACTATATGCATGACAAGCTCAGGGGCCCGCTCCTTCTTCTGAATTTATATTATTCAAGTGTGTGATAGAGAGAGGGGAGAGCTGTCATTTTCTCTTTATTGGAATGAAAAATTTATATAACACTCCCACTTTTTAAAATATCTCTGTATCATATTATCGGGAGTATCTATATTTTTT
The DNA here is from genome assembly GCA_963920805.1 of Primula vulgaris. NCBI lineage: Eukaryota > Viridiplantae > Streptophyta > Magnoliopsida > Ericales > Primulaceae > Primula > Primula vulgaris. The sequence goes on from OY987215.1 coordinate 21,146,353, forward strand.
ACTGTATTTTTTTCTGAAAAAACACAAAAACCGTAAATTTTTTATACAAACCATACATTTTAATTACAAAACGTAAATAAAATCTACGATTTGTGTTTCAGTACAAACCGTAGACCGTAGATTTTTCTACGGTTTGCATTGGAATTTACAAAAATTATAGTACCAGTCCCTGCTATTTCGTAAAAAGTGAATATTGGTCATATCAATAAAAATATGGAATTTACACAAATTAGAGCGGGCTTCACAAAAAGGCAAGATGATGAACCAATATTGCAATTCTACTAAACTAAAAAAATTATCAAATCAACTAACCATGAAATTTGTCTAAAAGATTTAGTATTTTATAAAAATATTATTTTTATTTTATCTATATTTTTAAGAATAGGGTATTTAGTTTTTTATAAAAGAAAATTCATGTTTAATTTTTAAAATTGGAGTATTTTTGTTGATAGGACCAATCTTACAACTCTACTAAACTAAAAAAATTGTCAAATTAACTAAACATGAAATTTGTTAAATCAACTTTTTTTTGAAAATTTGTGTAAGTCTACGTTTGTGTTTATTTTGAGAAATTGTTAGAATTGACCAAATTTTAAAAAAAAATCATGTCTAAAAGATTTAGTATTTTATAAAAAATTCATTTTTATTTTATCTATATTTTTAAGAATAGGGCATTTAGTTTTTTATAAACAAAATTCATGTTTAATTTTTAAATTTGAGTATTTTTATTGATAAGATCAATATTACAACTCTACTAAACTAAAAAAATTGTCAAATCAACTAAACATAAAATTTGTCAAATCAATTTTTTTTTGGCAAATTTGTGTAAGTTTCCGTTTGTGTTTATTTTGAGAGATTGTTAGAAATGACGAAATTTATATATAAACAAATCATGTCTTATTTAGTATTTTATAAAAATTTCATTTTTATTTTATCTATATTTTTAAGAATAGGGCATTTAGTTTTTTATAAAAAAAATTCACGTTTAATTTTTAAAATTGGAGTATTTTTATTGATATGACCAATATTGCAACTCTACTAAACTAAAAAAAATCTCAAATCAACTAAACATGAAATTTGTTAGATCAACTTTTTTTTGCAAATTTGTGTAATTCTATGTTTGTATTTATTTTGAGATATTGTTAGAATTGACCAGATTTATATATAAAAAAAAATCATGTCTAAAAGATTTAGTATTTTATAAAAATTTCATTTTTATTTTAATTATATTTTTAAGAATAGGGCATTTCGTTTTTTATAAAAAAAAAATTCATGTTTAATTTTTAAAATTGGAGTATTTTTATTGATAGGACCAATATTGCAACTTTACTAAACTAAAAAAAATATCAAATCAACTAAACATGAAATTTGTCAAATCAATTTTTTTTTGGCAAATTTGTGTAATTCTACGTTTGTGTTTATTTTGGAAGATTGTTAGAATTGACTAAATTTATATATAAAAAAAATCAAGTCTAAAAGATTTAGTATTTTATAAAAAATTTATTTTTATTTTATCTATATTTTTAAGAATAGGGCATTTAGTTTTTTATAAAAAAAAATTATGTTTAATTTTTAAAAAAATTCACTATTTTTATTGATAGGGCCAATATTCAGTTTTTACGAAATAGTTGGGATTGGTACTGTAATTTATGTAAATTTCAGTGCAAACCGTAGAAAAAATCTACGGTCTGTAGATTAAATCTATGGTTTGTACTAAAATACAAACCGTAAATTTTATCTACGGTCTGTAATTAAAATGTACGGTTTGTATGTTTTTTCAGAAAAAACTATAGTAGAAAAGTGCAGTCTCATTTAGAGGTATGTTAGTGTTTGTTAGTGTTTAGAGGGTATTTATTCGTGGTATCATGTGGTGGTTTTTGTTAGTGTTTATTTTATAGTAACTTGTATCGGATATTTGAGGCATTTTTATTTGGCAAAAGAGATAAAATAGATAAAGCAAATTGGGTTCAAATTTCCTTTAAGCTCCTATGGTTATGTTTGAGTCATATTATCGGTTTTTTTATATGTATTCATAATTTTTTTTCGATTTTTTTTGTTAATCAACCTATTATAATATTTTTAAAATATTTGTTAAAAAAAACTGTAAAATTTGACATTTCATACTTTTTTTGACATACTTAATTCCCTATAGATAACACATAGCAACTTATATTCTCTATATATATCTTGATAAGTTCACATTCCTTTTAAATATCACTTTTTAATTTTATTTACTAAAACGCCATTATACAACACAAAACATAATACACATACTTTATTTCTTTAGAAACCCCAAAAAAATAGTTTTAAATTACAAGAAAATTTTATAAAACCGAAAAAATAAAAAATAAAAAATAAAAAATCACAAAAAATCACAAAATAGTCACAAAAAAACCACAAAGGTGTATTTTTCTAAAAACAATCACAAAATTTATTAAAAAAGGATAAAAATCACACAAAAAATGTATTTTTATAAAAAAAACATAAAATTATATGTTTTTTAAAATCACAAAAACTAATTTTTCTAAAAAAAATCACCAAATATAATAAAAACGAAAAAATAACAAAAAACAATAAAAATGGAAAAAATCACAATTTTATTAAAAAAAATTCACAAAAAAAAGTAATTAGATGCACTTTCATGGGAATTCGATACAATTTCAGCTAATTACATGCATTATATGCACTTTCGACAAAACAAAATAAACTTTTGACTGAACAAAATGCACTTTCGACTGAACTAAATACCATTTCAGATGAATTGTATGCATTTTTATTGAAATAGATGCACTTTCAAGTGTACGATATGTATTTTCGACTGAACTAGATGTACTTTCAGCTGAACCACATGTACTTTCAGCTGAACCAGATACACTTTCAACTGAAATATATGCACTTTCAGCTAAATTAGATGCAATTCAGATAGTGCATATAGTTCAGCACAAAAAGTGCATATATTTTACTTTAAAGTTAACAAAAAACCCGGGTGGATTCGAATCACCAATCTCTTAAATCTCGGTATTGGTGGAAGCGCTCTTACCAATTTGAGTTTACGGATCTAAAATTAATTAATAAAATTAGTTTTTAAAGAGTCAATGCAAAGTTTAACAAGTATTGAAATGAGCCAAGCAATACCTAAATATATAAGCAAAAATTCAGCTTAAAGCCACTACCTAACAAGACCCAAAATTTTCTAAATTAATCAATTTCTACATGAGGAAAGTTTAAATTCCGAAGAGCCAAACAACCCATATAGAACAAAATAAAAACAGACATGAAAAGTATTGAAATACATTAGTGCAGAAGGATGATTCACTTCTTTTACGAAATCCTTTTCCCGAAAACTAAATATATATGAAAAGAAAATAACATGAACTAAATATAAGAAAATACTAACCAGATGACCGAAGCACCTCCTGCAAAACAAAATAACAAAAACTGTCAACACCTAGTATGTGGTAATCATGAGCTTGAGGGTAAAAACCTCGTCATATCAATATAATTCAAATTTAAATTAGCTGAGTCCATTCATGAAAATTTGTATTGAAAACACGGAAATAAAACATGTCATTTCCATATGAACATGATCTATCCACAAAAATACTGACCTCATAATCATTGAAGTGATATAGAATAAGTTATATGATACACGATATCAAACAAAAAATTACAACTGACGAACAATTTTAAATAGTAAAAGTGTATCTGTTATTTTAGATTCCGTTTTGGAGAAATGCACTTCCAAAGTACAGTCTATGAACAGTGAACATTAGCCCTACAATTTTTTTAAAAATAAAATAAAAAACCAGGAAGAAAGTGAACTTGGAAAACATATATTTTCCAAGATAAACCAACAATTTCTACCAAATGCTACTGATTCATGGCAGGTTTGGTGCATCTTACAATCTATGGTTTTTCATGTATAAACTTTATCATCGACTAACCAGATTAATAGATATTAAATGTTACTCGGGACTGAAAAGAAACAAAAAGGAGTTGTAACTCAGTAACAAAAAAAAACTAGCTTATTTTTGCCAAAGTGAAGAGAATAAACTACAAAGAAGCACTTAAAAAACTCAAAATATTTTTTTCCGGCTCAAACATATATAGACCCTAAAGCTGAACAAACCCATAATATTCATAACCTAACTTATTTTTGTAAGAGAATCCAAACAAGGCCTAAGAACCCTCAATTATGAAAAATAATGCAGAATAAACTACTCCGTATATAAAAAAATACAATCTAAAATACATAAAAAATTACCCATATGATGCAATAAAACGTAATGACAGGCAGAGAGAGAGAGAAACCAGTATGTTAGGGTGTAGATAGCTCAATTTACTATTCACTGTAAACCCAATTCACCTAATATGTAGCAAATGAATCGATTAATCTCCAATTCGATATTAAGTATAAACAAAAAGACGAATCTTTTTCTAGATAGATAGAGAGAGAGTATAAAATCCCAAATCAGCCGAATGTAGAGAGAGAGAAAGAGAGACGCACTGAGTTGGTTAATAAATTAGATTACTAATCATATTTATACTAATATAAAAAGGGATACATATGGGGAATGTAAATTATAATTGATATTTAGAGGGAATATAAGTTCAAAAGTGCTATCTATTCGGCATTATTTGTTTTTTATATTTATTAATATTACTACTTTTTAAAATGTAAAACAAACAATTAAACATAAAAAATATATATAATGTCAAATTTTGCATATTTTTTTAAACAAACACTTTTGGAAATATATTAATACGGTGATTAACCCAAACAAAAAAACGAAATTTTTACGAATGCATATAAAAAAACCGATAACATGGTCAAAACATAACCATATGAACTTGAGTAAATTTGTTACCTGGACACATTCTAAAACAATATTGATTAATAAAAAGCTTACTTTTTGGGAGGTACGATTTACAAACTTTTAGTAAGTCGTAGTCCATTCACAAGTTATTAAATTGTAGTTCAAAAGTTATACACAAAAAGCTAGGAGAAATTCCAAAACTCAGAAGCTAAAACCCATCATATTCGATCCGGGGCAGACACCAAACCTACCAACACGTATCATGAACCCACAAATGAACCCTCCTTATCATCTATCCATAGTTTTGTGATCTCTCACGACACGTAAAGGAGAGAAATAAGTGATATACTACACACAAAAAAAGGAGAGAAATAAGTGATATACTACATGCAAAAAAAAATATCAGTATATTATCAGACCGTCTGTTGCTAAACTGATGTTAAATTTAGTGTCGTTAAATTTAGCAATAGTCTAACGACATTTTTTTTTGTTAAACTGTTAGTAAATTTAGCGACGCTCAGTTTACCATCAACTTAGCAGCAAACGCTCTAATGGTAAACCGATATTATTTTATATTTGAATCTTTATTTTTTCTTAAAAGGGTTAATCATAAAAATTTAGAGAAAGTTAACCCCACCAAAATAGGTGTCCTTTCGTCTTCGTTCCCCTTCAATTGTCTCCATATGTATTTCACGTTTTTGGTTCTCCCTTTATCCACACACAAACGGACCAAAAATTAAACTGCTCGCATGATCCCTCTGTATCCATTTAAGTGTCTCATGTCTTGAATATATGTAGGTGTATTATAATATTAAGTGGATGTTTGAATAAGTAGACGTTTATTTGATCGACGGTCAGAAAATTGTCAGAAACAGCCTTTTCGAATGACGACATAGAAGACAAAAGTTTTTAACTCAATAACAACAAATATCATCAATTGATTTGCATATCCGAATAATAAACATGCTAATTTGCATATGGAGTCCCATTTACGGTGACTAATCACTTCCACCGTCAATGTCTTCTCATCGGCGTGCGTGATACTTGCTCCCAAGGGTCTCATCCGAGGGGCATGAACCATCGAGATTAATAAGGATATGAAGTAAAAGCCCTCCGCACTAGACATTGCCTCCTTTTTAGGCAATACGCTCTCTGTTCGGGGGTGAATGCCAAGTATTTTTTCGTAGCATTCAATCCTTGATGAGATAGTGTTGCCTAGTTTAGATAGTGGAGATATGATTTTAGAGTATCATATCTCTTTGATATATGTCGTTATTCTCTTTACATTTGATGATATTTACTTCCTGATTATGACTTATGTGTATGTATTCGTGTATCGCGAATATAAAGATGGGGCAATGCCAAAAAAGTCTCAACCAAGTTTAAATATTCCTAAAAAGTCTTTCCCCAAACATTTTATTCTATTTAGGTACTACTTTGAATTTTTGGCTATAATTTCTATTTTTACTCTCTCTCCTCATTTAAAAATCATCACACTCTACTCCAACTCTCTCTCTCCTCAAGTAGAGTTTGGACTTATACTCTGACCCACCACTTGTCCATGGGTTGGTGGCGACGGTGGTGGTTCGTCGGAGCTCCGACAAGACCGTCATCGTTGCCAACCTCCACTCAAAAAAATTCAAAAAAATCTAAAAATCTAAAAATAAATAAAATTTTAAAAAACACTTATTAAAAAAATCCATAAAATTAAAAAAACAAAAAATAAATAAAAAAAAAAGTCAAAAAAAATTGAAAAAAAGGTGTATATATAATCCAAAAAAGGTGCATACACAATCGCAAAAATGTGCATATACAGTCCAAAAAATGTGTATACACAATCTCTAATCTCAACTCAAAAAAATTCAAAAAAAAACTATAAAAAAAAATGTATTCAAAAATTCAAATATAAAAAAACAAGTCAAAATAAAGAAATCGATAAAAATGCATACACAATCCAAAAAATGTGCATATACAATCGCAAAAAGGTGCATACACAATATAAAAAATGTGTATACACAATCTACAACCTTCACTCAAAAAATTTAAAAAAATAAATCAAAAAATCAAAAAATTCAAATAACAAATAAAAAAAAATCGATAAAAGTTCATAAACAATCCAAAAAATGTGCATACACAATCGCGAAAACGTATGTATACAATATAAAAAATATACATAGACAATAAAAAAAGTGCATACACAATTAAAAAAAGACGCATACAAAATCGTGAAAAATGTTCATACACAATCCAAAACGTATGCATACACAACTGTGAAAAAGATGCATACACAATCCAAAAGAGCTGCATGCACAATCATTAAAATATGTTTACACAATCAAGAAAAGTATATAAATAATCCAAAAAAGTAAATATAGATACAGAAAAGTGCATACACATTCATAACAGTGCATACATAATTCGAAAAATCTAAAAAAGTGCATAAACAATGCGAAAAAAGTATATACACAATACAAAAAATGTATACACATTCAGAAAAGTGTATACAAAATTAAAAAATATGCATAAACAATCACGAAAATATGAATACACAATCGAAAAAATGTGCATACAAAATCCAAGAAAGGTGCATAAACAATCGCGAAAAAAGTGCATACACAATTGTGAAAAAAGAACATAAACAATCCAAAAAATGTGCATAAACAATCCAAGAAAGGTGCATACACAATTGCGAAAAAGATACATAAACAATCACGAAAAATTTGCATACACAATGCAAAAAAATGTGCATACACAATCCAAAAACGGTGCATACACAATCAAAAAAGGTGCATAAGCAATCCAAAAAATATACATACACAATAAAAAAAAAACTTGCATAAATAATCATGAAAAAAGTGCATGTACAATACAAAAGAGGTTGATACACAATTCAAAAAACATGCATAAACAATCGCAAAAAAATGCATACATAATCGAAAAAAAGTGCATATAGAATACAAAAAAGGTATATGCACAATCGTAAAAAAATATATATATACACAATCGCGAAAAATGTGCATACACAATCCAAAAAAAATGTGCATACACAATCCAAAAAAATGTGCATACACAATACAAAAAAAATGCATATACAACTCAAAAAAGGTGCATACACAATAAAAAAAAGGTGCATACACAATACAAAAATATGCATACACACTACAAAAATGTGCATAAACAATCCAAAAAAGATGCATACACAATCCAAAAATGTGAATAAATAATTCAAAAAAGAGCATACACAATTCAAAAGAGGTGCCTACATAATCGGAAAAAAGTGTATAAACAATCCCAAATAGTGCATATACTATCGAGAAAAGTGAATACACAATCGAGAAAAGTGCATACATAATCGAGAAAAGTACATACACAATCGCGAGAAAATTACGCAAAAGTGTATACATAATCCGAAAAAGTGCATAAACATACAGAAAAGTGAATATACAATAAAAAAAAGTATAATTAAATGTCTAATATTACCATTTATGACTTATTGGACAATCTAATACACCATTTCCGACTTATCAAATTTAAAGGATGGACTTAATTATTATATTTTGGGATTTAAGTATTACATTTAAGTTTTATGTACTAATATACATGTGAAATATGCATTGTTATATAAACCATGTTAGTTCACTTTAGTGTAAAAATGGTTTCATATACGGATGTATTCAAAGGAGCAACCTCTTGAACCCAGATAAGAGTATAAGTGTTCTTACCATTTTGAGATTACGAGTCTAAACAACAACCAAACAATTATCCAAATTCAATCAATCATTTCTTTTTTAAATATTCTTAAATTCTCAAATTCCTACAGAAGTGACCCAAATTGGAACTTGTCTCAGTCTCGAAAAGGGTTGTGTTTCATCCCCAACTTCGACGCCGTCTCTGTCCCGAAATGAGCTCCGTTTCAGTCCCAAAACGAGCCCCAACTTCGACCCCGTATCTGTCACGGAACGAGGTCCGCTTCAGCCCCAAAATGAGCTGCGTTTTAGTACCAAAACAAGCTACATTTCAACCCCAACTTCGATCCCGTCTCAATTCACGAACGAGGCTGTTTCGGTCTTGAAACGGGCTTCATTTAAGCCCCAAAACGAGTTGGGTTCAGCACCAAAATGAGCTCGTTCCAACCCAAAATTGGACACCATCTCAGTCCCGAAACGAGTTCCGCTACCGCTCTTGTACAAATAAACCAGAAACACTCAAAAGCACTCCAAAACTGTCAAAAACCAGAAAAGTGCATATACAGTAAAAAAGAAGAAGCATATATATATATATGATTGATGGAGATCAGAGAAAAAGAAGGATATGAGATAGAGATATGTTATTGCTGATGTCAGTATTTAAATGGAATGAAAAGTTTGGAGGTGTTTTTTGGAAGAATATTTGAAAACTAGTAATTTTTTGACATTTCCTTTATAAAGATTCTCGGGGACGGGCAGAACCTCGGTCGCGCCCTTCCTAAGGGTATTGAATGTTAATTAATTATTAGGTTAAATTATTATGACACGTCTTATTTATGATGACATATACGAAGTTGCTAATCTAAAATTTAATCCCCTGTCAATACACAACTTCAATAGTAAAATAACTAATACATAATGGTAGAGGAGGTCCGACTCTACGGATTGATCAAAACTCAAATTAATCGGTTGCCCGTAACATTTTTATCAAGCAAAAATAAAATAAAATCAGTTTCATTTTAATTGATATATATATATATATATATATATATATATATATATATATATATATATATATGTATCATACTATTAATAGAAGCAAACCCAAGAAAAGTTGAGGCTATCCAATTTTGTCCAAATTTTCCAAAAATACCGTTACTCTATTTTAATAATTTCCAATATACATAATCTAATTAATTAACTATTTGTCCTCACTATATTTTTCTAATTACGGATGTATCCTAAATTAATTAACAATTCGTTTTAACCTCCGTAAGTATAATAAATGATAACAAATTTGAATATTATGTTAAAAATAAAATATATGACGATATTTATGTTATTACGTGTCTCACACGCAAAGCGTGGGTAACTTTTACTAGTGTATATATATATATGTGTGGGTGTTTTATTTTGCAAAGATTGAATTAATCCAATTGCCAATTTGGGCTAAAACTGGTTTTATAATAAACTAGACTTTATATAATTATATTTGGCTGACCGCCCAAAAAAAAAATCCCAACCCAAGTCGTTGCCACAGACCCCAAAAGTTACTTTATTTGGGCCTGGCATAATGGTTATGAGTTTATTAACAGTGACTTAAGCTCATCTTTCATTAAATGAAAAGTAACGATTAAAATAATAATAGAGTAATTCATAAAACAATCTTTATCAAATATTAATTTTTTTAACAATAATTTTATCGTAAATGGATATAAACTTCATCGAGTTATGACACTTTTGTAATGTGAAGTGTGAAGTTATAATTACTTTTGTTGTATGCTTCTGGTACACAATTGTTTTAGTGACACATGTACGTACAAACATGCTAAAGAAATTAGACAAGATAATTATTTATGAGAGTTTATATCCAATTATGAAAAAGAATATATATATATATATATATATATATATATATATATATATATATATATTATCATACTATATATATAACTCAAACAAAGAAAAAACGACACTGTCAAATTTTGACTATTTTTTCCAAACATATCCCCACTCTTTTTTACTAATTTCTTATTTATATTTATTCAATTCAAAATATAAAAAACACACAAAAAACATTATTTTTTCAAATCAATTATAATTATATACCAAAAAAATTGTTTTATGTGTATTTTGTATAACAAAAACATTATATTACTCATCATTTCTAATTTAATATATTCATTCAATTACTATAGTTTTTAAAAATTTATTTACACACACACACATATATATATAACGCGAGTCGCACACGCAACGCGTGTGTAACGATTCCTACTATATATAAGTGAATGATCAACCCACACTTAAATCCACCCAATTTCTAATCTCTATATATTTCAACATAAAAAACTAACATTGATCAATTAAATCAACTCACATTAAGCTCATAACATTTAATAATATGCTATTATCTCACAAATTTATATAAACCCTCCGTAGAGTCTATTTTTGGTCAAATTTATCATGAATTCTTATTTTTTAAGTGTCTTTTCTTTAAAAATGAATACAAACCCCCATATTATTTATCTTGTATACAATATACACAAAATCATATAGTTTAGATATTTTTAAAATGAATATTTGAGATTGCGTGTAGATTTTGCTGTGGATTCAAGGGTCATCCTTCATATATATACTGTATTCAAACGAAATTAGTTGCCACTGAAAAAAACTTGAGTTAAAAGATCAAAGATTTTATTTTCCATGACTTTTCTACCCAAAACCATACCTTGTGACATACTAATACATTCAGACTTAATTATGCGTTTTTGTTGTTTCTTGAACTCTAGAAGATGCAGCTACATATGATACTGTATATAATACTAAAATATCAACATTTTGAGTAAAAAAAAAATTGTTCGATATGCACTGCAAAAAAAAATGAGGATAACAACATTTTAGTAGCAGTTTATTTGATACTATACAGATTGTTTTTAAAACTTAGCAATAGTATAGTAACAAAACTGTTGACAAGTGCTGATAAATTTTGTTGTTTTGTTGTCGAATCTTCAACAACACGGTGTAAAGTAACCGACTCATATATTTTCTTTTAGGGATGAGTCTATCAAAATATAGCTTTTTACAGCAAGAAAACTACTCTCTTATCTTTGACCTGGATTTGAACGTATATACATGACTGTTCTTGGGGCCACGAAAGAGTAAATTCAGGGAGATTTGCATGGAGGCAATTTAAGAGCATTCAAATATTCCTTTATAATATTGAAAATGATCACCTGTCTTGTTCGAAATTGCGTCTATATTTACTATTTAAAAAGAATATAGTGACCCACTATACTTTATACTAGTGATGATGGGTATAATTGGGTCCCCTAATTTACTCCTTTTGTATTGGCCAAAGACAAAGCTACTCTTCTGCATCACATGACTTTATTAGTTGGATTGTGTAAGGGTACCCCATTGGCATAAGGTGGATCCATGTTCACATGCCCTTGTTGTGCTTATGATATTCAATGAAATCCTAATTTATGAATATAAGTGTCCTTCACCAAGGTTTGCACATATGCCTGAATGTAGTATAACATGATAACAGTTTTTGTTTGATGGAATGGGTTCGATTCACATTTCCTATCCTTGTTGTGCCTAGTGTATGTAGGGTGAGAAAAGGGCGAAACAAAAACGAAAGATCTATTTAGTTTTCATTTAGTTTAGTTTTTGAGATTTTTCGTTATCGTTTTGTTTTCGTGATTAATCAAAAAACTTTGTGATCATTATCATTTCGTTTATTAAACGAAATTTCGTGATATATATAAAAATATAAAACAAAAACGAAATTTCATGAAATGAACAGTATCATGATCATAATCATCTCGTTCAACAAAACGAACACGAATTTTTTCACGAAATTTCGTCTAATTCTCACCTTTAATTAAATGCATGCAGTGTAACTGAAAGAAGAATATGGTAGGATGGTATATTAAAACACATGATGTATTGTATGTTTTATTATTTATTTATTAACAATAAATGATTAATTTGAGAATACTTTTGAACAATATTGTACATATTATTTATACGTACACGTGTCTTTATATTATATAGTAAGTGATTTGGTGTGTAGAGTACGGCTTATACACGGAAGATCAAATCAGTGGTTCTTACAGAATATATTTTATCGTTTACAACTTGAGATGCAGTGGACAACCATCGGTATAGTTGCAGCACAAAGTTTTAGTAAATCTGTCTTGACTATAGGGAGCGGTCGAGTTCTGACTCTTTATTCTAATATAGTTAGAGTATATTGAACAAGACAAAATGATATTATTTTATGGTACTGACCGGAATAAAATAATTATACCTAAGAAATTATTATGATTACTGTTGGAAACACGTTTGACTTTACAGCGGAAAACTGGCATTGGATTCTGATTATAGTGTATATGGATTATATAAAAACGATACAGAGTTACTTCACGGAAAGAACTAGATTACACTTGATCTTCTGATATATTACTATAACTCCCAAAACTGTTAGGAAACCCTAACTCTAATATATGAGTTATAGAGTTTGTATATTTTTCTTAACATATGAACATTGTATATAGACTATAACAGAGACTTAGTGCACAAGAAGGAATAGACTTCTATCTTGCCTAAAACTCTGACTCTACTTAGATTAGTACTTAATTAATAAATATTATACTCCCTCCATCCCTTTTTAAGTGTTTTCCTTGTATTTCGGTAAATATTAAGAGCTATTATTAATTGCATTAGAAAGTTATAAATATAACCCTAATTTAAATTAAATAATTATTATTGTCAATTTTTGGAATGTATTCATTGTAATATTTGAGAATATTATTGTACTTTTATCATTTTTTTATTGATAAATTAGGAAAACGGACACTTATTTTGGGACAGCCAAATATGGAATAGTAGACACTTATTTAGGGACGGAGGAGTATAATCTTATTAATAAGATTAATATAATATTATCTAATTAATAATTTACCAATCTGAGAATATTCTATTGGTAAATAATATTCATTTCCACTAGAGAATCTAATTGCACTCTATGTACTTCTCAAATAATATTTGAGAGCACATTATTAAATATTTGCTCACGTTAAGATTATAAATATCCACCGAGTAAATAAATCACTGATAATTATTTTACTCTGCATATTATTTCATCGACCTTACCACTTAACTTATTTGTTGTGTCGGATATAAAATCCTCTTGCAAGATTTGACGCAAACAAAACTTACAAACTTCTCGAGGGGATATCATCAATCCATATTAAAGGACATGAATTCTGTCGACTATAGACCCACACCATATAAATAATGTTACTACCTAACGTATGGGTTTGTCGACCACAACAAATCTCACCCGTTGCAAATCAAAGCAATATACATTATAAATATGTGTATCGAAAATAATCTAGAAATTAAGAGTATAAGTAATCATAATAATTCCTTAGGTATAATTATTTTATTCTGGTCAGTATCATAAAATAATAGCACTATGTCATGTTCAATATACTCTAAGTATATTAGCAGAAATAGTTGGAATTCAACCGTTTCCTGTAGTCAAGACAGACGCACTAAAACTTTGTGTTACAACTATACCGATAGTTGTCCACTCCATTTAAAGTTGTGAACGATAAAATATATTCTGTTAGAACTAGGGATTTGATCTTCTTTGTGTAAGTCGTACTCTACACATCAAATCAATTACTATACAAAATGAAGACACATGTATATGTAAATAATATGTACAACATTACTCACATTTATTCTCAAATAAAACATTCATTGTTAATAAATAAATACTAAAACTGACAATAAATCATGTCTTTTAGTATAACATTCTAACAATCTCTCACTTATACTTAAAGCCATGATGCCCAATAATATCAAACTCTCATCACCTCTATTTATCTAAAATCTTTACCGAAAAAGTTTTAATAAAGGGTCTACTAAAAGGTTATGATTTAATCATGTTCACTATTAACTCTATGTTGATTTTCTAGAAATATTAGTTGACTGAAAATTCAAGTCTACTAATCAAAATGATTAAAGACTAACTTTTTAGTAAAACTATATTTAATCCTTAATCATTTAAGATACTTAATTAAATATTTTACCATTCTTAAACAATCTCGTCATGAGCTAGATTTATATTTACTATCAATGCCAAATACAAAATAAATATAATATCTAATCAATTTCATAACACACATGAGACTTTCAATTACCAACGCATATGTAACCGTCTATAAAACATTCCAAATCCGAAAGGAGTAATCATTTATTGGAAACTAGTATGCTAAATTCGCCTAGATTTAGAACTGATATATCTTGCTTTGTGAGAAGCCCAACATTAATTGATGTGACTGTCTTGTCTCAAATCCTTTCATATCTCACTATCTGCATGATCATACATTTACTGTAAATAACAATCTCACATCTATGTGATGTCTAAATTAATTTACACATAGTATCAAAAATATCGAAATGTACTCATCATGCTTACAGTACTTAAACTACTTATCCGACCATTCATCAAAGTCATAAGACTCTATAGCCTGATCAAAACGGATAAATTAAGACCTAGATGCCTACTAAAGTCTAAAGACTTCTTAATCTTGCCAACCTGTGCTATTGGCCCTTTGCTTTAATAGCATTTGATTGTACCATAAAAGTACTTCACAAGACTTCCATTAATGATAATTGTCTTGACCAGAATTCTAGCCATTTTCCTATGATCCGCCTTTATATCTCATTGAGATTCATTGTATATAGTGGTTAAGTTTCCAACTTATCAATTATCATCTCGTAAGATTATCCTAAGTATAAGAAACTTATAAGTCGTTTCAAGAACCTCCCACTACGATGAACCTCCCAATAAGTACTAAGAATTATGAACTTTTGAATAGGTAAGTTCAGGTAGACTCTGTCATGCCCCAAAATCCGTAAAGGATGGATATCGAGGCATGACCTTTTTAAAACAAAGAAAAGTGAAACCTGTTGGTACAAAATTAAAATTTTAAAAGAAAAGACTTGTGAGCTAAAGGAACAAGTAAACAATAAACAAAAGTATTTGCCAAACGCGGCTACAAAAACGAGATAAACTAAACGAATGTAAATTGCCCGTAGGCTACAACCTCAAAATAAAATATACATGAAAAGAAAGCAAAAGCCCGAACCCATGTGATGCCTTGCTAAAGCTCTTAACCATCGCCTCAACCTAAGTTGTACCTGAAATACAAAAATGTAACGGTGAGTCCCACGCACCTAACTAGACGGGACGGCACCACATACACCGTCACTCCATCTCATAAATGCAAGAACTCACAAATTCTACAACTACGATAAACGACGTATAAAACGAAATATAATGACATTCTACAACTACGATAAATTAAATAAATTAAATAACATCAACACACATCTATAGCATACATGGACCTCTCACGCCACCTACCCCGGTCCGGAAGGTAGGTCATTCCCTATCCCTTCGGCCGTCTTCTGTCCCCGGAATTAGGGAGAGACAGAGACCATTGCAACATAAAAGTAGATTTATAGTGCGCACTTGGACCTCTCACGCCACTCGCCCCAGTCCGTAAGACGAGTCATTCCCTATCCCTTCGGCCGTCATATGTCCCCGGAATTAGGGAGAGACATAGACCATTGCTAACATAAAAGTAAATAGTGCACACTGGGACCTCTCACGCCACCTACCCCGGTCCGTAAGGTAGGTCATTCCCTATCCCCTCGGCCGTCTTCTGTCCCCGGAATTAGGGAGAGACAGAGACCATTGCCACTACAGCTAACACACAAGGCCTCGGCCAATGAGATAAATCTAACCAATTAACACAATCTCATACGTATAAATATAAAGGCCTCGGCCAATAATGTAATACTAATCAAATATCACCACCACGTACGTCACGTAACGTAATGCAACATAACACATAACCATATGTACTAAATTCGCAACCAGCCGAACAACTCCAAACAACGTAAGACAACATAACACATAACCATATGTACTAAATTCGCAACTAGCCGAACAACTCCAATCAACGTAATACAACATAACACATAACCATATGTACTAAATTCGCAACTAGCCGAACAACTCCAATCAACGTAATACAACATAACACATAACCATATGTACTAAATTCGCAACTAGCCGAACAACTCCAATCAACCTAATACAACATAACACATAACCATATGTACTAAATTCGCAACTAGCCGAACAACTCCAATAACGTTCACGGAACGTAATACAACATAACACATAACCATATGTACTAAATTCGCAACTAGCCGAACAACTCCAATCAACGTAAAATCCCATTCGGGCATTTTAACAAACACCTTGTATGCATAAACGACAATTAACCATTATTCCCCATAAATTCATCCAATACCATCAACAACTATATAATCCCATAAACAAGTAATAAATCATGCAAACCCATCCATAATCTCGCTAATTCGAAATGATCATATCTAAGGCTTCAATCTCTACAATTTAAATAATGGAACTAAAACTACAACAAATAATCCCTATTAACAATTTAAGAACACAATTAATATAAACGGCAAAAACCCCCAATTTATAATAAACACAAAACCAAAACCTAACATACACCCTCGTCTAGTCGTAATGGATAACTCCCGTTACCTTAGAGCGTAGAGGAGATGCTTCCGGTATGAACCCGCTAATGGTGGTTTCCTTTTCCTCTTCTTCTTCTTCTTCTTCTCTCTCTTTCTCTCTCTTCTTCTCTCTTCTATTTGTTTTACTGATTTTTGCTTTTGAAAAGCGGCTGAAAAATAGGTTTATAAAAGCTGTTTTGAGATAGTTTGAGGTAACGAACTATTTGGTCCCCAAAGTTCTAATAAGTAACTCCTAATCCAAAAATATAGTTTTACTACTCAAAAATAACAAATCTTTAGAAACAAAACTATTGGGTCCTTTTTATAAGTAAAATTAGTCGAGTGACCGGTTTTTGGTAAAATTTTGAATAAAACGCTTTTGGATAAATTAAATCATAAATAAAACCATTTATAAAAATACGGGATGTTACAACTAACCCTCCTTAAAAGAATTTCGTCCCGAAATTTCCTATCTAAACAACTATACCCAGAAGTGATAAAATTACAATAAGACCATAAGAATGTAAACGCTCAATTCGTGTGATAATTCAAAAATAAAATACACAGGGTTCACAACCCGTAACAACTCCATAATTCAATACATGAACAACATGTAAGAATCTCAAATAAGGTAAATATGCAATATCAATCATAAGGTTTCACGACCCGTAACAACTCCATAATTCAATACATGAACAACATGTAAGAATCTCAAATAAGGTAAACACCTATATGTAATATCAAACATAATAAAAGACAACTCAACAACTCCGTAACTCTAGGCGTTACAACCAAAAATAAACTCCAAACTCTAGACGTTAAAACCAAAAATAAACTCCAAACTCTAGGCGTTACAACCAAAAATAAACTCCAAACTCT
This sequence comes from Primula vulgaris, assembly GCA_963920805.1. Taxonomy (NCBI): domain Eukaryota; kingdom Viridiplantae; phylum Streptophyta; class Magnoliopsida; order Ericales; family Primulaceae; genus Primula; species Primula vulgaris. Next base: position 21,164,372 of record OY987215.1, read on the forward strand.
AGGCGTTACAACCCTTTCCCGATAAAGAAATTTCGTCCCGAAATTAGAATGTATCTAAAGAAAAGTACCTAAAGAAAAGTCGAGATTAGGATATTTCCTCTTCATCTCATCCTCACGTTCCCAAGGTGCCTCCTCGGCCCCGTGGTGTTTCCAAACCACCTTTACCAATCTAATCGTTTTTCCTCGAAGTTCCTTCTCTTGCACATCGATAATCCTCATAGGTCCCACTTCGTAGGTCACATCCGCACTAACCTCAATGTCCTCAAAGTCCACCACGTGTGAAGGGTCGTGATGATACTTTTTCAACATCGACACATGGAACACCGGGTGAACCCCCGCCAACTTTGGTGGTAAGTCCAACCGGTAAGCAACTTCTCCAACTCGGTCCACGATCTCAAATGGTCCGATAAATCTCGGGCTCAACTTTCCTTTTGAGCCAAACCTCATAACCCCCTTCCTGGGCGAAACCCGCAAAAATACTTGATCCCCCTTTTCGAACTCCAAAGGTCTCCTCCTCTTATCCGCATAACTCTTTTGCCTACTTCGGGCCGTCTCAAGCCTTTGTCGAATTAACTTAATCTTTTCTGTCGTTTCTTGAACCAATTGCGGTCCTAACATTTCCGCTTCTCCCACCTCGGTCCAACACACCGGAGACCTACACGGCCGCCCATATAAAGCCTCGAAAGGTGCCATGCCAATACTAGCTTGAAAGCTATTATTATATGCAAACTCAACCAAGGGTAGATGGCTCTCCCAGCCTCCCTTGAAGTCATTCACACATGCGCGTAACATATCCTCTAACACTTGGATAGTCCGCTCCGATTGTCCATCCGTTTGGGGATGAAACGCCGTACTCATTGTCAACTTGGTTCCTAAGGCATTTTGCAATGCGCCCCAGAACCTCGACACAAACCTCGCGTCTCGATCCGATACTATCGAAATCGGCACCCCATGAAGTCTAACAATTTCCTTAATATACTTCCGTCCCAAAATTTCCACCGAATTTGTCATCTTATTGGCAATGAAGTGTGCGGATTTGGTCAAACGGTCGACCACAACCCACACAGCGTCATTCCCACCTACCGACTTAGGTAAGTTGGTCACAAAATCCATTGCTATCCTTTCCCACTTCCATTCCGCTACCGGTAAGGGTTGGAGCATACCCGCCGGCCTTTGGTGTTCCGCCTTCACTTGCTGGCAAGTTAGGCACTTGCTAACATATGAAGCTACATCTCGTTTCATTCCGGGCCACCAAAATTGTTTCTTCACATCGTGATACATTTTCGTCCCGCCGGGATGAACGGCTAATCGGGAGTGGTGAAACTCCTTTAATACCTCATTCCTCATATTTTCCGTCACGTAAGTCCTTCCCTTAAATCGTAGTCCTCCATCGGTTCCTTTCGTCCAACCATCTAATCCTTCGCTAGAACTCATCTGTTTCTCATAGCTCTCCACTTTCTCGTCCCCATATTGTGCTTCCAGAACCCTACTCACAAGTTCCGGTTGTACCACTATTGTGTACAAGGTCCCCACATCAACATGTCCCAACTCCAAGTCGAACTCGTTCACTTTTCCCATCATCCTCCATTCCTCGATCGCCACATGAGCTAAGGTCGCATGAGACTTTCGACTCAAAGCATCCGCCACTACATTGGCCTTTCCCGGATGATAGTGCAAGTCATAGTCGTACTGCTCCAAATATTCCATCCATCGTCGTTGTCGCATATTTAGATCACGTTGGGTAAAAATATGCCCTAAGCTCTTGTGATCCGAGAACACTTTGAACTTTTCCCCGAACAGATAATGTCTCCATATCTTCAACGCATGAACTATTGCCGCTAGCTCTAGGTCATGAGTCGGATAGTTCTTTTCATGAATCCTTAGTTGTCGCGAAGCATAAGCGATAACCTTCCCGTCTTGCATCAAGACGCAACCCAAGCCTTCTTTCGAAGCATCGCAATACACTTGATAACCCTTTCCTTGCTCGGGAATAACTAGTACCGGAGAACTAGTCAACCGCTTCTTGAGCTCTAGGAAAGCTTTCTTGCATGCCTCACTCCACATGAACTTCACCCCCTTCTTTGTAAGGTAAGTCATTGGAGTCGCCAACTTAGAGAAATCCTTGACGAACCGTCGATAGTATCCCGCTAATCCCAAGAAACTTCGAATCTCGAACCCATTCTTTGGTTGTGCCCATTTCGAAACCGCCTCAACTTTCGTCGCGTCCACCTTGACCCCTTTTTCCGAGATCACATGTCCAAGAAATTTCACCTCATTTAGCCAAAACTCACATTTGCTAAATTTTCCGTAAAGTTGATGCTCTCTCAACGTGAGCAACGCTAAACGGAGATGCTCCTCGTGTTCCTCTCTTGAACTCGAGTAAATCAAGATATCGTCGACGAAGACCACCACAAACTTGTCGAGATACTCTTTAAAGATTCGGTTCATTAACTCCATAAATGCTGCCGGCGCATTAGTTAACCCGAACGGCATGACCACAAACTCATAGTGACCATACCGGGTCCTAAAGGCCGTTTTCGAAATGTCCTCATCCTTCACCCTCAATTGGTGATAGCCTGATCGCAAGTCGATTTTTGAAAAGAACGTTGCTCCTTTCAGTTGGTCAAACAAATCGTCAATTCGAGGCAGTGGGTACTTATTCTTAATAGTCACCCTATTTAGCTTTCGATAGTCGATGCACATCCTCATCGATCCATCTTTCTTTTGCACGAATAGGGCCGGTGCCGCCCACGGTGATGTACTCCGCCTAATAAACCCCTTTCCTAGCAGTTCTTCTAACTGCATACTTAACTCTTTCAACTCTGCTGGTGCCAAACGGTACGGGGAAATGGCTATGGGTGCCGTTCCCGGTATCAAGTTGATAGAAAAATCTAAACCTCTTTTCGGTGGTAACCCCGGTAGATCCTTCGGAAACACATCTCTAAAGTCGTCCACTACGCTTGGCCATGTTTCCACTTCCTCGTCGTTATCTACTATCGAGAGACTAGCCAAAAGACAAGACAGGTTGCCCACAACCCGCTTGGAATAATATGGAATGGAAGAAAGGGTAGCATCCCTTTCCCCACGAAAGAACACCTCATCTCCGGATGAAGTTGTAAGGAAAACCTTTCGTCAAACACAGTCGATGAAAGAATTGAAATGAACCAACCAGTCCATTCCAAGAATCACGTCGAACCCCGACATCTCTATAACGATTAAATCAAATATAAACACGTGGTCTGCGACCACCATCTCACAAGACCGACACACTCGGTCCAACACAACTCGACCCCCAACAGGAGTCTCTACAATAATCGGGTTCTCTAGAACCCCAATTTCTAACAACAAAGACTCAACTAGACTTCTACATATAAAAGAATGCGAAGCTCCCGTATCGAAAAGAACATGTGCCCAAGACGAGCACACAAGAACCATACCTTGTACATTTGCCGGATCTCCTTGGTTTGGCAATTGTGGCAAGGCATAGAGTCGAGCTTGAATTGGTGGGTTTCCTTGCGGTCCTCGATTTCCCCCATGATTCCCTCGGTTTCCCGGGCCCTGATAGCCTCCTCGGTAGTTCCCACGGTTTCCCCCTCCTTGGTGGTTACCTCGAAACCCTCCCCCTTGGTTCCCAGGTAATTGGTGTGGTGGTACGAATCCTGGTCCTCTTGGTGGTGGTGGTGGCAACCTAGGTTGGTTAAAGGGTCGGTTGGTGTCGATTCTTCCTCGTCCCCCGGGACAAACCCTTGCCGTATGTCCCATTCGGTTGCATGTCCTACATTGGACCCTAGGGCACTCGAATTGTCGATGGTTCGCGTCTCCATAGTGGAAACACGCTCCCCTTATCACGACGTTTGTCGGCGGTGGATTAAAACTCCTCTCTCCTCTTCCCGGTTGTTGAAATCGCGAACTATTCGCCATATCCCAACTCCGCTTCTTCTCTTCCCTCGGAGCATTTCCGGTTTTCGACTTCTCCGAGATTCGCTTGTTATGGAGCAGAGCTCCTTCCACAGCTTGGGCTGATTTTAGCAATTCGTTGTAGTTGACATGTCGAGCCGATGCCAATTGTAACGAGATGGTCGGATTCAACCCCTTCATGAATCTCCTACATCTTTCTGCACCCCCTATAACCGATTCTGGGGCATACCTCGAGAGTGAGGTAAACTTCAGTTGGTATGCTTGAACGGTCATACCCCCTTGATATAGCTCCTCGAAACGTCTTCTCATTTCGTCCTTATAAGAATCGGGAAGAAACTGTCGATTAAACAATTCGATGAACTCATTCCATTCGAAGTTGCTTATGTCGTATGTATCCACAATTCCTAACCACCACTTCCGTGCTTCACCCTTCAGGTGAAACTGAGCCATATTCATCCTTTGCTCCCCATTTACTATTCCTGCAGCCGATAAATATTTCTCCATTTCATCCACCCATCCCTCAGCTATGGATGGTTCACCTAACCCATCGAAAGTCGGAGCCCCCAATCGGGTGAAGTTAAGCAATCCATTGTTGCTTGAACTCCCAGCTTGTGCATTTTGCACCATCATTTGCACCACCTTCTGAAGGTCGGTCATCACTTGATTAGCATTGACCGTTTCCGGTTCCGGTGCAGAGGTCTCTTCTTCTTCCACATTCACTTCCTCATAAACATTCTCAACCTCTACCTCCGCCTCGGGTTGCTCGGGTAGTAGGGCATTAGTGTTATCTCTTCCCCCACGACCTCTAGTAGCCCTTCTTCCTCGAGTTGTTCCCCGTCCCCTTGGAACTCTTCCTCCTCTTACATTTGCTCCACCTCGGGTAGCCGCACCGGTTGATGGTGATGCGCCCCCGCGTGTAGCTGGTCTCCTTCCACCAGTCCTTGTAGTAATAGCCATTACTACATACATTTAAAACCGACACTTTAGTTGTCTTACTCGACACTACTACTCATACATGTATATTCGTACATGATAAAAGCTCGGTTTACAAATCCATCACTTTATCAAGCTTTCTAAGGTTCAAAAACTGATTTTTACGGATTCTCAATTTCGACGATATAACGCTTTGAATTTTCCAAAGATAGAAAATGAAAATTCCGAAACGCCAGAAAGATAGAGCACTGAAAAACGAAGCCAACGGTTCAAACGGAACCAGAATCGGAGTTAAAACGAAGAAGTTATGAGCGTTTGAAGTATAACGAGATGAATAGCAAAAGCGCCAGAACACGACCGATCGTTTTGGACAAAACGACCGATCGTTTTGGATCAAGATTCTTCCAGTGAGATCACCAAAAATTCGACCGATCGTTTTGGGAAAACGACCGATCGTTTTTGGTAAAAATTCTTCCAGTGAGTCAGAAAAATTTCGACCGATCGTTTTGGGAAAACGACCGATCGTTTAACTGCAGAAAATAAAGATTCAAAAACGCAAAATTTCTCAACACTCGTAAAATCCTACATGGCATATATTACACAAATAACCCATTTAAGTCCACAAACTTATAACGATCAACATCCATTCGCATAAAATGTACATTAACACACATGTTAATAATATGAAAACGTACTACGTAAAATCATGAACTTCACAATTCTCGCACTTTAATACATCGTTACTACTTGACATACAACTTACACCTCATATACACTATAACAATTCACACACGCATCCAAACAACACAAAAGTGCGAGGGACAACCCGTCACGATACGTTATCCTAAAGCATCCGAGCGTCCTCGCATACTCTAGAGTTCCACATCGCTAAGGCATTCCTTCACACATACCGACGAAAGGTCTATTCACTAGTTTGGCGAGCCGGGATCAACAAGCGTCCTCATTGTCCCCGACTTCCCTCACATGTGAACTTTCCTTTCATCAACTACTACTAAATTCTAGCTACATGACTAAAGCTAAATGCAACCCCCCCCCCCCGTTTAAGAAAAAGTTTGAGTTTTGGAAAAAGTTTTGTAAAAATGATACGATGGATCTTGGTCCAATGGTTACCCATCTTCCCGTCGTCCCAAAGTATACAAGAACCTAGTTAGCTCTGATGCCAACTTGTCACGCCCCAAAATCCGTAAAGGATGGATATCGAGGCATGACCTTTTTAAAACAAAGAAAAGTGAAACCTGTTGGTACAAAATTAAAATTTTAAAAGAAAAGACTTGTGAGCTAAAGGAACAAGTAAACAATAAACAAAAGTATTTGCCAAACGCGGCTACAAAAACGAGATAAACTAAACGAATGTAAATTGCCCGTAGGCTACAACCTCAAAATAAAATATACATGAAAAGAAAGCAAAAGCCCGAACCCATGTGATGCCTTGCTAAAGCTCTTAACCATCGCCTCAACCTAAGTTGTACCTGAAATACAAAAATGTAACGGTGAGTCCCACGCACCTAACTAGACGGGACGGCACCACATACACCGTCACTCCATCTCATAAATGCAAGAACTCACAAATTCTACAACTACGATAAACGACGTATAAAACGAAATATAATGACATTCTACAACTACGATAAATTAAATAAATTAAATAACATCAACACACATCTATAGCATACATGGACCTCTCACGCCACCTACCCCGGTCCGGAAGGTAGGTCATTCCCTATCCCTTCGGCCGTCTTCTGTCCCCGGAATTAGGGAGAGACAGAGACCATTGCAACATAAAAGTAGATTTATAGTGCGCACTTGGACCTCTCATGCCACTCGCCCCAGTCCGTAAGAGGAGTCATTCCCTATCCCTTCGGCCGTCATATGTCCCCGGAATTAGGGAGAGACATAGACCATTGCTAACATAAAAGTAAATAGTGCACACTGGGACCTCTCACGCCACCTACCCCGGTCCGTAAGGTAGGTCATTCCTTATCCCCTCGGCCGTCTTCTGTCCCCGGAATTAGGGAGAGACATAGACCATTGCTAACATAAAAGTAAATAGTGCACACTGGGACCTCTCACGCCACCTACCCCGGTCCGTAAGGTAGGTCATTCCCTATCCCCTCGGCCGTCTTCTGTCCCCGGAATTAGGGAGAGACAGAGACCATTGCCACTACAGCTAACACACAAGGCCTCGGCCAATGAGATAAATCTAACCAATTAACACAATCTCATACGTATAAATATAAAGGCCTCGGCCAATAATGTAATACTAATCAAATATCACCACCACGTACGTCACGTAACGTAATGCAACATAACACATAACCATATGTACTAAATTCGCAACCAGCCGAACAACTCCAAACAACGTAAGACAACATAACACATAACCATATGTACTAAATTCGCAACTAGCCGAACAACTCCAATCAACGTAATACAACATAACACATAACCATATGTACTAAATTCGCAACTAGCCGAACAACTCCAATCAACGTAATACAACATAACACATAACCATATGTACTAAATTCGCAACTAGCCGAACAACTCCAATCAACGTAATACAACATAACACATAACCATATGTACTAAATTCGCAACTAGCCGAACAACTCCAATAACGTTCACGGAACGTAATACAACATAACACATAACCATATGTACTAAATTCGCAACTAGCCGAACAACTCCAATCAACGTAAAATCCCATTCGGGCATTTTAACAAACACCTTGTATGCATAAACTACAATTAACCATTATTCCCCATAAATTCATCCAATACCATCAACAACTATATAATCCCATAAACAAGTAATAAATCATGCAAACCCATCCATAATCTCGCTAATTCGAAATGATCATAGCTAAGGCTTCAATCTCTACAATTTAAATAATGGAACTAAAACTACAACAAATAATCCCTATTAACAATTTAAGAACACAATTAATATAAACGGCAAAAACCCTCAATTTATAATAAACACAAAACCAAAACCTAACATACACCCTCGTCTAGTCGCAATGGATAACTCCCGTTACCTTAGAGCGTAGAGGAGATGCTTCCGGTATGAACCCGCTAATGGTGGTTTCCTTTTCCTCTTCTTCTTCTTCTTCTTCTCTCTCTTTCTTTCTCTTCTTCTCTCTTCTATTTGTTTTACTGATTTTTGCTTTTGAAAAGCGGTTGAAAAATAGGTTTATAAAAGCTGTTTTGAGATAGTTTGAGGTAACGAACTATTTGGTCCCCAAAGTTCTAATAAGTAACTCCTAATCCAAAAATATAGTTTTACTACTCAAAAATAACAAATCTTTAGAAACAAAACTATTGGGTCCTTTTTATAAGTAAAATTAGTCGAGTGACCGGTTTTTGGTAAAATTTTGAATAAAACGCTTTTGGATAAATTAAATCATAAATAAAACCATTTATAAAAATACGGGATGTTACAGACTCTTTAAAATATATATATATATATATATATGCATATAATATTTGTATATAAATTAGAAGAATCGATTTGCTTTGATTTAAATTGAAAACAAAACTAATGTAATTCATTTACATAGCTGCTTTCCCCAAAAAACAAGCCAATTAATAATTCATTCGACGTTTGTTATTCGGTTTGTCCAGTTTGATCGATTTGCTTACAAACAAAATAGCCACAACAAACATTGAATGTTATAAGAGTATAATAAAAACCATCACGATCAAATAGAAAGCAAAAAAAATAAAACAAACTATAAAATCTTATCAAACTCTAGAATAAACAAATTAATTTGTCTAGGAAAAACCTTCAATGCCTTCAAGCCATCATATCTAATGAATAAACGTTAATTATAAGAAATTCAGTTCACGATTCAAGTACATCTAAGTTATATCTCAGTTATAAGTATGTTATGTGGTAAATCATCACATTCATTTTCAATAAACAAATTAATTTGTTCTGGAAAAACCTTCAATGCCTTTGAGACTCGATGGATTTATTTACTTGTTTCTTTGTTTATGATACTAGTATTGTTGTAAACTTGTACGAAAATTCTTGTTTAGAATACGAGTATTGTTGTAATATTGTAGACAACAAAACTATCTTACCACATGAGTAAAAGTTAATTATAAGTATAGTATGTGTACCAAAAAATAGAGATATTATGGATTAATATAAATTTCAAGTGCATTTTCATAATTACATTTGGTGAAAATTGTGTGGGGGGGGGGGGGGGGAGGCATGGGACCCCCCATGCCCCTATCTGCATCCGTGCCTGCGTATGACACATCAAATGATTGTACATATACTTTGAATAATCACAAATAAATATGACCGTCTATTCATGGATCTTCTAGGATTACACAAATCAGAATAAACTAATCCTTACACTTTTTTAACTCATATAACCTTTGGTCGTGAAAGACAACTTTGTCATTTTACTATGTAAACATGATTCAAAACTGGTAGTGCCTCCACTTTCAATGATCCAAATGGACCATTTTAAACCAGTCTTGAAATCTCTTTTAGATTAAAATAATCTAAGTATAAGCGCCAAATTAATGTATAATTCAACTTGAAAGGTTAATTTCCCTTACATGGTGTGTTAATAATACTATTTAATTAATTAATTTACGATGTAGAATTAGAATTTACTAATAATGTCAAGACCATTCACTTATATACCATATCTGATAAACTGTATATTTTATCTAATAACCGAAGAGCCATTAAAATAAACTAAATATCTTTATCCATTATCTTAGAAACCGAACCAAAATTCTTTCTAATATAAGGTCTATATAAAATGTCTATTATTACTAATATATGACTACAACTAATCAAATTCTAATATCTTCTACTACAACTCCTGACACGTCGTGCCATATCCCAAAAATATAACATATCCCAAAAATATAAAATCTCGCCATCATCAACCTGTCGGGTTTGCTAGAACCCTTTCAATACATTGGAATCATAATTAGTGATTTCAATATCTACATCAGCTCACGTCAGATACAATCACTAAACATTTTTTAGCAAGAAGTGAAAGAGATATTACCATTAGCTTAATCTTTAAGTTAAATGGATCAGACAAAATTAATCTAAATGACTTGCTACAGGTTCATGTGACCTTTTCCTTTTCTTATAACCTTTCGGTTTAGAAACAGAATCATTTTCATTAACCTTAGCAACAATTGACTTTTCATGAGAACTTTTGGTGCCTTAACTATCAACTTGTCTTTCGCCATCAGTTTCACCTTTAAGGATCTCTAGTTCAACAACATAATCCTTAAACTATGTCACTTCGTCATAATTGTATTTGAAAAGTTTCACATGTTATTTTCTCTATCATTACAATTTCGAATCTTAAAAATATGTTTTAGATTCATCATGATGTCATAGAAATATAACGTAAATTGATGCTGATATCGTAATACATTAGTCATGAATGACAATATGTATTACCACCCTCATCAAATTATATTCAATCCACCTCCGATAAGCCTGTGTGAACTAATTAGTTACCCACTCAGTCGTAACCGATGGACATACCTTAAAACACAAAACTTTTCTTATTAACAGTCAAATAAAAACATGCTAGTTTTCCTTTTACAGTCATAATAAATCAAATCATCAACTTTACTTCTAAGTATACTAAATAGTGGCACAAATACGATTTATTATCATGAGAAAACAATCACAAATAAAATATTAAATGAGCAACTAAAATAACTGTAAATTATTAATAAATATGGTCTCTAATCCAATATTTAAAACTTTAATCCACCACCAGGCTAGTCACCTTAAATAATATGCCTCGATGGGAGAACGTATATCATTTAATATTCGATATGCGAGTTTAGCCATTTAATTATACTGTTTAGACAAATGCCAAAGTAAAAATTAAATATTTGGCTTAGCTTTGGTTATATAAATATTAACATAGCCTCAGATGGAGAGTGATAATAATAATTATATCTAAGTGAATATCATCGCCCATTATAAATCCATTGTTTCAGTATATAATCTCTCAGATGGAGAGATGATTAGATACTAACAAAATATTTATACTTTATACTTGATGATTCCGTAATTATTCCATCCGATGGGGAGGAAGACACAATATCCAACGCGTAAAATAATTACTTCATCTATAAATTAACGATGGAGACCGTGACATTTATACGAAGTAAATTTACTCTCCCAGTTAGTTATTTATAATTTTAGGAATACAAATTATACTTAGCGATCCGTAATTAATTTCATCTGATATGGAGGAAGACACTATAGCCAACGCGTGAAAATTAAATACATCACTTATAATTTGATTTCATGCAATTCAATTAACCATTAATTAATGTAATTGTTATTAATTAATTAAAACAAACTAATTAAGTCTAAACAATATTAATTAATCTAGTTGATCAAATTCAAACTATTATTAATCAATAAAACAATTATCAATTCAATATAAATAGTTTCTAATTAATTAAACCTTAACTATTATTAATCAATAACAAATGTCAATTAAATATAAATAGTTATTAATTAATTACATGTAGATTTTCAGATTATATATAAAACGTAATACTATATCTGTCAAAATCTTGTAACATGTGGGTCAAATTGTAATTTTCTGAAACTCTAGTCAATCAAAATTGCTTCTTTCAGAAACACATGGGTCTAACGAAAAATATTAAAAATTTACATGACCACTCTAATAAACAAGAATTAAAAGAAATACAACTATGGTCTTTCTTTCTTTAAAATTTACGAACAAAAGTTCCTGGTCATAATTTTCACCAGCTAGGGTTTAAACCCATCAGCTGCCGCCGCCCTAAGTCGGGATAGTAGCCCTTAAGCTCTTTCTCCGCCTCCAACCGCCATGGTCCGAAGACTACCATCCTAGCTTCCTTGCGGTCAACGGACAAGCTAAGCCGATCAGACGAGAGTCACCAGACCAACGACGAGTCGGCGACCAGTACAAACAACCAAAAACATATTTACAAATATATATTATACATAACCGAATATATATGTTCACTGATATTAAATCACTGTTATAGTCTTATCAAAATATCATATGATTATGAAACAAATTGATTTCTATATATATATCCACATATTTACATATAAATGCAAATTAACTCCCAGATACGATACATATAGATATATACAGGAGTTCAATTATTCACCAACACAAGTGTATAAAACGAGTCCAAATCTTTTACCCCCTATTCTCTATTTCTTCTGTGTCTTCTTACTTATTTTATCTAAAAAAAATTCTAAAAAACTTGAAAAAAATTATACAATTACTATAATACATGTATCAATACATTCCAATAATTAATTTAAAAAAAAAATCCACACACAATTTATTTTGGAATAAATGTATAAATTAGTGTAAATTAAACATTAAATCTTAAAAAATTGTCTAAAACAAAATTATGCCCAAATGTTTTAAAATTTGAATAAAATATAATATAAACGCTTATAAATTTGCGGAATAAGTTGTGAAAATTTAAAATTTGAGTGTAAATAAGCAAGGAGACACAGAAGGGATAGAGAATATAGGGTAGAAGATTTGTACTCATGTAAAACATACACGCGTTATACTATCTTTGCTTCAAAGTTCAGAAACTTGTACCAAAATAAATATGCGTGACTATAATCCAAACACATATGTAACATACTTCTGACATGGTATACAATGGTGTATAACAAAGAATCTCACTACAGTACAAATAATGCATAAGTAATGAATTGATAAATCAGTAGACAGTAGTACCTGATTGAAAATTTAATTAACAAGTTAAATGCCTGTTCAATCCTACTGAGTATAAAATTAATCCATCAACAGTATAATCATGCCTATATTACCAATTGTTGAAAACACATTTGATTTTGCAGAGGAAAACTGACATTGGATTCTGATTATAGTATATATGGATTATATAAAAACGACACATATTTACCTCACGGGAAAAAGGTAAATCACACTTGATATTCTGTTATATTTCTATTATACGTCTTACTTTTAGAGAGGTTATATCTTTTCCTTAATATATGAACAATATATATAGGATTCAACAGATTGCACAAGAAGTAATAGTCTTCTACCTTACCTAGAACTCTAAACCTAATTAGATTAATACTTAATTAATAAATATTATATAATCTTATTAACAACATTAATATAATATTATCTAATTAATACTTTAACAATATTAGAATATTCTATCGATAAATTATATTCATTTCCACTAGAAAATATAATTTCACTCTAGTTCCCTCTCAAATAATATTTGACAGCACATTATTAAATATTTAAATATTTAAATATTTTCTCACGTTAAGATTACAGATATACACCGAGTAAATAAATTACTATTAATTATTTAACTCGGCATATTATTTCCTCGACCTTACCACTTAACTTATTTGATGTGTTGGATATAGAATTCACTTGCAAGATTTGACACAAACAAAACTTATAATCTTCTCGAGGGGATATCATCAATCCTTATTAAAGGACATGAATTCTGTCGACTATAGAAGCACACCATATAAATAATGTTACTGTCCAATGTACCGGTTTGTTGACCACAGCAAATCTCACACATTGCAAATTAAAACAGTATACATTATAAATATGTGTATCGAAAATAATATAGAGATTAAGAGTATAAGTAATCATAATAATTTATTAGGTATAATTATTTTATTGTGGTCAGTATTGTTAGGTCATAGATCCGAGATTCTAGAGACATATTATTTATGGAAAATATAGTTTTATACATTCATAATAAACTCTCAATATACAGACATGTATTGTGTAACGATTAAGTTCAAGTTGTGCATTCAGTTGGAATCTCAGTTGCAACCGCAGTTGGAACTAACTATGCTGAACAGATTCTGTAATATTCGGTCAAATATATTCTAGAAGAATCAAAACGTGTTGAACAAGTTTAGATGATTTGAAGGCATCTCTGAATGATAGAAATAATATATTGAAGATATTTTTTTATTGGAATAGAAGAATTAAAAGGAACACTACTTATCAAGTAAGAAAACATCAAAAAAGGAAAGATCATTTGGAGATATCTTAAAGACAATCAAATTAAAGATCTGTATAATTTCGAATTAAACAAGATCTGATTTGTTAGAAGACAAAGACTAATTAACTAGAAGATATATATTTGAAGATCTCCAAGTTGGGAAAGGAAAAATGATAAAAGAAATATTTTCCTTAATGATCAAGTTAATATCTTTTGTAAAGGCTATATATAAAGTCTATTAGTCTTTAATATTTCGTATTTTAAATACAATGTAGATATACTGATCATATTATAAATCAACAGCACCCGTTGTACATGAGAGAGAAATAAACTTAAAAAGATTGTGGCGTGATGCCATTAGAGATTGATAATTGTGAGTTAGAGATTGTAACATAGGCATATACATGAGGGAGTCATGATATTGTAAGTATCGAGTCTTATCATTGTTCCTTTCAATATCAATAAATACTGAGTAAGGGCTCCGAAGATGTAGACAAGGTGATCATGTCGAACTCCGTTTAAAACGTCTAGTGTTCAATGTTTTTTATTAACTTCATTATATTCGTAGTTGCAACTGTGGTTACAACTGTAGTTGCAACTGAAAACGCGTAACTGCACTCGGAATTTCGGGCATATGTTTTTTCAAGTATTATAAAATAATACCACTTTGTCATATTCAATATACTTTACGTATACTAGCACAAATAGTTGAAATTCAACCGTTCTCTATAGTCAATACAGACCTATTAAAACTATGTGTTACAACTATACCGATGGTTGTCCATCTCCATCTAAAGTTGTGAACGATAAAATATATTCTGTTAGAACCACTGATTTGATCTTCCGTGTGTAAGACGTACTCTACACACCAAATCACTTACTATACAAAATAAAGATACATGTACATGTAAATAATATGTACAACATTACTCACATTTATTCTCAAATAAAACATTCATTGTTAATAAATAAATAATAAAACCGATAATAAATCATCTCTTTTAGTATACCATTCTAACAACTTAAGTATACTCTTAATCTCTCGATTATTTTCGATACACATATTTATAATGTATACTTGTTGTGGTCAATAAACTCGTACGTTGGGCAGTAACATTATTTATATGGTGTGTGTCTGTAATTAAAGGAATTCACGTACTTGAACAAGTATTGATAATATACTCTCGACAAGTTTATAAGTTTTGTTAGTGTCAAATTTTGGAAGTGGATTTTATATCCGAGACCACAAATAAGTTAAGTGGTAAGCTCAAGAAAATAATATACCAAGTAAAATAATTATCAGTTATTTATTTACTCGGTCGATATATGTAATCTTATCGTGGGAAAATATCATGTGCTATCAAATATTGTTTTGAGAAGGAATTATAGTGCAATTATATTATCTAGTGGAAATGAATATAATTTACTGATAGAAAATTCTAATATTGATAAAGTATTAATTAGATAATATTATATTAATCTGGTTAATAAGATTATATAATATTTATTAATTAAATATTAATCTAAGTAGGATTAGAGTTGTAATTTAAGTAGAAGTCTATTATTTTTAGTGCACTAGGTCTCTGCTGTAACCTATATATACTGCTCTTATGCCAAGAAAAAAGAGATATCTCATAACTCATAAATTCATTTAGGGATCCTAGCAATATAAGAGTTCACATCTCTAAAAAGCAAAACGTATAATAGGAATATGGCAGATGAGCAAGTGTGATCATGCTCTGCTTTCCGCTGCAAAATTAAACGTGTTTCTAACATAATATTATTAATGGTATCCCATAAAATATATGTGCAGACGATATGTTATCCGAATAGTATTTTTGTTTGATTACAAGACAGTGTATGAAAAAACATGATTGCAAAACTCAGCAGATATCATAACATTAGCGACCCGAAACTCTATTGCATTAGCAGGTGGACGAAGATATAATGTATCTACTGGAAGACGTGACGGACTAACATCAAACCCAATTCTAGTAAACTTACCGCAACCAAGTGATACTGTTCCAGAGGTTGATGGGAGCTGTGTTTGGCATGGTTTATGAACTTATGAAATAGTTGTTTTTGTATGCATTTTGAGGTTTTAAGTATGTTTCTTAGATTTTCTCTAGTTTGATTTTGTTTCTATCAGCAGTTTGTTTTGCTGTGTTATTTTGTCAGTTTTTAAGCTAGCCATGGAGGCTTGTTCTTTGGCATGAACTCGATTTTTGTTTCAATAGAGTTTGGCCCTGTTTAAAAAGAAAAAAAAAATGATTGCAAAACTCATACAGTATTCGATTCAAAGCATGAAAAAGCTAAATTCACTTACCGACTATTATGTTAACTTGTGCTAGCTTAGTGATCCCTAGAAAGTTTGATACATGGTGTGCCATGTCATTTTACTGAACTTCAAATAAGTTTGTACTTCGGAGAGGGAGTACTGTAAATGAAGTCTTCCCTATAAAAAAAAAAGTTCATTCAGGGTCGTAATATTTGACAGATTTTTTTCTCAAGGCCCCATTATTACGGACAAAAAGGCAATGAATTTCAATTTTAAGGACGGTCTCGTCCTATAGTGAATTGATTTTTGTAATGCTTAAAAAATTCCATGAATCTTCCTTAGCCACATGGTCTATTGCTTCTGGTGTATTCGTCTTCAAACTGATTTCCATGTGCACACTGTACTCGACGTCACTTTTTCAGTGTCTCTCTCTCATCTATTTCATTGATAATGATTTGTCAACTACTACTACTTTCTCCTATATGCTTCAAATTTGTTATTTTTATCTGGATTAAACGAAAAATATTACATGCAAAGTGGTCTGCTGAACTATTTGGCGTGTGATAGTTTTGGTTGATTAGTTTTATTACCAAAACGAGATACAGGTTACAACATACTAACGCAAATAAAAAGGTATTCACGTTCACTACGTACAATCATTAGTTTAATTAATTAATCACTACGAGGTTGACGCAGCCCAAAAGTTGCTACAGAAATTTCAGGAAAACTATGTTTTCGATAGGATTCTTTTCCAAAACATGCATGATTTGTTTCTTGGAGAAATTTAACTTTAATACGATACTATGGTTTAAATATTGAAACACACAAAATCTTGTTTTTTTTTTAAGATTTATTATAAATACTTTTTCTTGTACAATGATGCACTTGTTTCAAAAATCTACTCTGCTTAACTATCTTCTACATTATCTCTTTCCATCTAAAATCTGTAAATTGATATTTAAATAATCCACTTTTAACTATTTACTAATAATTACAAGAAAAAAAAAACTAAACATGGGAAAAAAAGATGAAAATAATAGAGCAACAAAAAAACTAATTTATGAAAAAAATTATAACATTATGAATTATCAAACGAAATCTTAAATAATAAATGATAAGATATATGTTGAGAAAAAAAATAAGAAGATAGTATCGAGGAAAAAAAATATATGGAGAGCAATAAGAAGAAAATTACAATAGAGCAACAAAAACAACATAGCAAAGACAAAAAATAAAAAAATTTAGCATCATGTAGCATCAAACAAATCTATAAAGAAAAACGTTAAAATTTACATTAAAAAAATAAGATAATAGTTTCGAGAAAAAATATATAGCATCATGCAGTATCGAACGAATCCACAAAGAAAAAAGAAGATGATGGCATCGAAAAAAAACAGTATCATGGAGAATCGAATAATCCGTACGTTTTTTTTTATATATACAAAATAGCATTATCTTGATATCACATAGCATCAACGGAACAAACACGATACTAAATTTTATGTTATTTTTAAAGTTTAAAATTAAAACTATTAATAAGAAAAAACAAATTTAAAGGCTAACAAAATAGTAAAACCATGTCACCTCATCTCAATAACGAGTATCATGGCAATCGGAATAGAAAAAGAATGGAGCATCACGGAGTAACAAACTAAATAAAGTAACTAGGAACATTAAAGGCTATGAATGAAAAAAATCCAAAAATAACTTAATTTAAAAAAAAGTGAAAAAACAATCAACAAAAACACCGAAAACCTAATTTCCAAAACAAAAGATTATACACTTATTATACCCGACACCATCTATAGATTACCTAAGTATTTTTGTTTGCTTCAAAAAAATTGAAAAAGAAAATACTTGTATGAAAGTATAAAAGTTACATGATATATTGGAAAAGGAACAAAATATGAAGAATAAAAACTAATTAAAGTTAATTTACAACAAAGTTGATAATTTAAGTCTTCTACGTGGTCATAGATCAGTAGTAGAATTATACAGTATCCATAGATATAAAGTATCTTTTCAAATAAAAAAGAAATTTGAGCAAACTGGTTGGTGCAAGTGACTGAGACCTTATTATACCATGCTTACCAGCAGGGTTCGATCACTGACGCCTACAAAACGAGGGTTATTAATTAAAAAAATTTGATTAGTTGCTTATAAAGAGAAAGAGAGAGATAATAAGAAGGTAACATGGGTATGTTAAAACTTGGTGAGGGGTACATGAGGTATAAATAAGATGCTACGTGCTAAATTAATATAAAGATTTTACGAGATTTTTTCCAATAAATAAGCTAATAGACATGTCCCAAAGAAAATGAAGGGTATTTTGATAGAGCAAGGAAATTGTTCTCACCCTCCTTTAGAAGAAATTAATTTTAAAACTCCTCTAAAGTGTGATAATGAAGCTGATATTGTATCAAAAGTCACAAATTATGCAGTGGGACGCGAGGCTATCTGGAATCTTGTGAAGTATAATACTAGTTCCCTTGCGCCTTGGAACAAGAAGAAACAAGAGATTATTTTGCTTAAGAATTCTTATAGTCCCTTGTATCTAATTTCTAAGGAAGATAAGGAATCTAATACAATGGAGATGGAAAATGAAGAATCTACTGATACTCTTGTTCTTGGAAATAATGGTATTCAAATAGAAGAAATATTTGAAGCTGATTTTTCTGAATAAGTTGGTGAATTTTTTTATAAAGTGGATATTGAGGAAAAGTCTAAAAGTGTTAAAAAGAATAAGGGGAAAAATACAAAACTTATATACCCTCTGGTATAGTTACTAAAAAGGTTTCCTCTCTTATGAGGAATGGATAATTTCATGTTATGGAATATAAGGGGTATAGTAAATGCTATGCCTCTTGCGCAGCTTGCAAAATATGTTAAATATTATAAACTGAATTTTGCAGTATTATTGGAACCCATGGTAAAAGCTGATAAATCTAAAGGAGTAATGAAGAGATTGGGTATGACTAAATTTCTTACTAATGTGAATGAAATGGGAATGATATGGCTGCTATATAAAGACTCTGTAAGGTTTGATTTATATGTTGAATCCAATCAAATGGTAACAGTAAAGGACTACTGTGAGAGTAAGTGTTTTTTCTTCTCATTTGTATATGAAAAATGTACATATATGGAAAGAACACAGTTGTGGATTGATCTATGTTCTGTATCTACTGGTTTCTTGCCATTGCTTGTGGTAGGAGATTTTAATATTATTCGTACTAATAGTGAAAAGATTGGTGGGAAGGAGAGACCAGTTACTGATAATAATGATTTTAATAATTTCTTTCAAAATACTTGTCTATCTAAATTGGCTTTTGAAGGTTCAAAACTTACTCGGTTTTGTCAAAGAAAGGGTGTTATACAAATGGAACATTTAGATAGAGGCTTAGCGAATTCTGAATGGTTAAATAAGAACAATGAATGGGGAATTATTCACCTTGAACGAACTGTCTCAGATCATGCACCATTAGTCTTCCAAAAGAAGAACTGTGATCGGAGAGGGCCATCTTCTTTTAAATTTCAAAGGATGTGGTGTTTGCATAAGGAATTTGAAACTGCAGTGGAAGAAAATTGGGGTCAATATTGTCACCTAAATGCATTAAACAGAGTTTCTTATAACATGAAAAGATTAAAAGGGTGTCTTAAAGAATGAAACTATAAAAATTTTGGTAATATTTTTCAATCCCTTGCTGAAGTTAAAGACAAGATAATTTTTGCTGAGAAGGTACTGGAGAAAGATGGAAATGAAGACAGTCTGAGATTGTATAATGAGTGCTTGGAATCTTATAACGATCTATTACTCAAGGAGGAGATATTCTATAAGCAAAAGGCTAGAATTGACAGGTTAAAAGAAGGTGACAAAAATACCAATTTTTTCACCAATATTTAAAGGCTAAAAGAGGAAGGAATTTAATCAAGAAGATTGATAATAGTAAGGGCTGGGTGCTTGAAAATGATGAAGATATTTAGAAGGAAGCTATTAATTTCTTTGAGGAAATGTTTACAGCGGTATCAATAGAAAATTCTGATGAATGTATAAATGTGATTCCTACTATGATTACTCAAGAGGAAAACAAGATGTTGAGCATAATCCCCACACTCGAAGAGGTAAAAAAAGTTGTTTTCAGTATACCAATTGATTCTGCACCTGACCCAGACGGTTTTACCTCATGTTTTTTTGTCAAATGCTGGGACATAATTCAAAATGGTATCTTTATGGCTGTTCAAGGCTTCTATAAAGGCGGTAACTTACCATTGTCCTTTATGTCTTCTCTCATAGTACTTATTCAAAAGGTTGAAGCTCCCCTAAACTTTATACAGTTTAGTCCTATATGTCTTTGCCAGGTGGTGTATAAAATCATCTCAAAAATCTTAGCTAATAGACTAACAAAACTGCTACCAAAAATAATCTCTGAACAACAAAGTGGTTTTGTTGAAGGGAGTTTAATAAGTGAGTGCATACTTTTATCTCAAGAATTGACTAAGCATCTGGGTGATACATGTAGAGGAGGAAATGGAATACTGAAACTAGATATTGCTAAGGCTTTTGATCGTGTTGATTGGAATTTTCTAAGGAAGGTTATGAGCAAATTTGGTTTCTATGATTATTGGATCTCATTGGTAATGAAGTGTGTAATGCAAGCTAGATACTCTATTTGTGTAAATGGCACTAGCGCCGGGTTTTTTACATCTTCTAGAGTATTAAAACAAGTTGATCCTTTATCCCCTCTTTTGTTTATATTGTCTGAGGAAGTATTAAGTCGAGAAATTAGTGATTTGATGAGAAAAGCAGAAATAATACCCTATAAGGTGCCAAACAGATGTGTGAATGTTTCATATTTATTATTTGCTGATGATATCTTGATTTTTACAAATGGTAGTAAACTTATATACCCTCTGGTATAGTTACTAGAAGGGTTTCCTCTCTTATGAAGAATGGATAATTTCATGGTATGGAATATAAGGGGTATAGCAAATGATATGTCTCTTGCACAGCTTACAAAGTATGTTAAATATTATAAGCTGAGTTTGGTAGTATTATTGGAACCCATGGTGAAAGATGATAAATCTAAAGGAGTAATGAAGATATTGGGTATGACTAAGTTTCTTACTAATGTGAATGAAATGGGAAAGATACGGCTGCTATATAAAGATTCTAGATTTGCAAATGGTATTTTTACTGCTAAAATCGCATATCATGAATTGAGAAAAAGAAGTCCAAAGTGGGAACCATATGAGTATGTATGAAAGAAGATACTGCCCTATAAAATTTCTTTGTTTGGCTGGAAAGTTTGGAAAAATACAATAAAGCTCGATGAGGATGTAAAAGAAATCAGTATTGAGCTTGCTTCTAAATGCAGTTGTTGTAAAAAATATAATGTGGACTATATAAATCATTTACTTTGGGAGGGGGAACTCGCTGAAAATGTTTGGACTTATTTTTCCAACATTTCTGGATTTAAATATGAAAAGAATATTGCCCGGAAAGGTTTTGTCAAGAATTGGGTTTTGTTCTTTAAAGGGAAGAATCAAGTATATATGCTAGCTAGCATAGTTCCTTGCCTAATATTTTGGGAGCTATTGATAAGAAAAGTTAACTATAAGCATAACAATGAAGATATGTGTAAAGAAAGGGTGATTAACAAAGTGGAAGTATGGCTAAAAGGAATAAATATGTGTGTGGAGCCAGAGACAAAGTTAAGGATTTTTGATGAGTTGAGTTTAACAACTCTGGGTATTGTGACTAAGCCTTGTAAGGCTAAACAAGTTATCTTTGTGAACTGCCTTGCCACACCAAAAGGGAGATTAAAGCTAAATACAGATGGATCTTTTAAAAGTATTTTGAAAGGGGGAGTAGGGAGGCGTTGAAGAATGAAGATGGTAAATGTTTGTTTGCATATATGCATTTGAGGCAAATGAGTTGTCCTGTTTGTTAATGGAAGTAAATCCTATGTTAGTAGAACTGCAAATTTGCTATAGCCTAGGACTGGGCAATATTATAGTCGAATCTGATGCTTTGACGCTGATTCATGAGTTAAAATGCAATGTGTCTACTCATATTGCGTTTGCTGGAGTATGGGATGAAATTACTGAGTTGAGAGAAATGATTGTATATGAAGTTGTTCATATATACAGAGAACAAAATTATATAGCTGATTAATTAGCCAAAATGGGATCAAATGGTGCGAGCTCATCTCTGTTTGGATAATATGCGTATCCCGCATATTAGAACGATCAACTAAGGATATTAAGAACTTTGTGTTTTTATATTAGTACCTATTATTTGTTTTTCTAAAAAAAAAAGAAGAAGCTAATAGACATGTACTAATCGATCATTTCCTCATGTTTCTTTTTCCAAATTAGTTTGGTAAACACGCTTCTAAGAATTTTACCTACTATTCTCAAAAGTTGGAAAAATTCAAAAAAATGTCATAATTTTTTATTACTCCTATTATACTAAAAATATAATACTCATAAGCAAAGATAGATGTTTAAATTATTGTATCATATTGTGTTAACAACTAGTTTCTTATCATAATTTACAAATTTAATATCTCAGTTACATTATCATCGTTTACAAATAGTTCTTCCGCGCACCAATTGGCGCGCGTCTTGGAACTTGTGAGAGCTCAAACCCCTCGAGAAAGAAAGAGGAAGAGACTAAATTTCAAATTTCAAACAATATTTGTTGAATTGGTTCTATAGAAACTACAATCTCTATTTTGAAATAATGAAGACGTCGTATACGAACGTACGTCTTATTCCCCTTTGGTCTAGTTGATACTTTTAATTTGTGATATTATGGGAATTGTAGTTGGCTGGAACTCAATCTGCTGCATAGAGTTTGGTAGTTACATTTACCAACGCACAAAGTATCACGTGCTAAATCTCGGTTCGTAATTACAAGTCTGTATGTTTTGTTTTATTTAATTGTGTAATTACTATATAGGTGCTTAGAAAAGAAAATATGTCTCGTTTTATTGCCGTAGTACTGGTCCTATAACTAGAAATCCGGTCCAAATTATGAGTGGGTTTGAAAACAATGGTAGATAACGAATCCACTCGGTTTTAGACTATTTGAATAGCACAGACTCCTTGTGTTATTACAAAAGCATCCATTGTATAAATAATTTGTATTTCGTAACAGATATATAGTGTGACGTAAATTTTGTTTAAAAAACATATTGGATGGATTCACCGGACTACTAATCCAATCTTCTAGGTGCTTTTAATGCCTTGCATAGTCCAAACTCCAACACTCGACTCCTGACTTCGAGATACAACTTAAATTTGACACTCTGATACTTAATTTTTTTTGTATTGGGGTTGTTGGATTGCTGATCATACACCAAAGAATCTATACAGTGTTGGTAGAAGAGAATGACGGAAAAGGGAAACCCACAAAAATATAAATTCACAAAAAGTAAAAGGGAAACAAGTAACTTTTATATAAATATTTCTCTCTTTATTTTGGTGTTTTTTACAAATGAAATAGTAACCACTTATTTATACTAAACTATAAAAACCAAATACTAAATATAGGAAATTAAAAGACTTGAGTTACTTCTTATTCTTAATTACATGAAACTCAATAGTTTGTAACTTAAGAAAAAACACATAAAGCTAGAAATTAAACCAAACAAATTACATTTTCAACAATCCCCCTTAAATTTGTTTGATAACTCCAAGCAAACTTCTCAATGTTTGAAAGTGTTCATACTTGAGAATGTTTGTAAAAATATCCGCTACTTGATCTTGTGATTTCGCATACTTTACTTCATCATGGTTTCTTAATACAATCCTCGTCAAAATTATAACTTGAGTTAGGTTTGCATGTCCTTCTGTTAGAACCTATTTTATATCAGCTAATAATTTCTTTTGTTATCACTATTTTGATAAACAACACTTAGTCATTTATTTTGTTATATATTCATCTTGTTACTAATAAATCTTTTATGAGTTACTCTTTCAGTTGTAACTGACTATTACAACTGAAATATATTGACAGGCATGCCAAGATTTCTGTAGTATTGCAGTTTGTGAATCAAGCAAAATATACTGAGAAGATATTCAAATATGTGCAATCTCAGAAGATATTATATGAAGAATTGCACAGGAAAGATTCATTTATAAAAGTCAACCAATGAACAAAAAATTGAGATATCAATCATATTGAATAAACTAGAAAAGTTTATTCCTTAGCATATTGTGTTATCATCTTATGTAAGCATAGTATAAAAGTACATAATAGGCCGTAGGGTTTGATTATTTGTTCAGAACTAAGCATTTATTTTTCTAAAAATACAAAACTATTGTTAGAAAGATAGACTGTCGCAGGAGCCTATATTCAATAGTTGAGAGAAGTAATCACAATAGATGTATATGGTTAAACAGTTAGAGAGTTACTGATTTGTAATACTCATATACGTATTGTAAACTTTCTCAATATTCTAATCTGAGCAAGGGCTCCGTAGAGTATATTAGGTCGAACTCCGTTATCAAACGTGTTGTGTTCAATATCTTATTCAGTACATTTGATTGTGTGTGTTTAAAGCTTATACAAGATCTTGTTTCAGTTACAACTGAGAACTGAAATCTCTGAAGTTCAGTTGTAACTGAAACTCGCATTACAGCATCTTAGAGTATTAAGTCATTTAGTTATTTCACCTTCGATTGCGGCGAGTTTCATAAACATTTCGGTTGAAGTGTAACGTTGTTCACACCCTTTCATAGACTTGACCGACTTTGCATAATTTGTCATTTTCATCACGTATTTTTTTTTTCTCATAACTATATTTTTCTTTCTTATATTTTGCAATCTTAACATTTTACATCTCAAACTTGTCAAAATATTGACACATATTAACCCATCGGGATGTCGATACTTCCAAAATCAAGTGTTCTCTTTTGTCATGTAGCGTTTTCTCATACTCAATACACAAAATCATATTTTTATCAAACTCTATCTCGTGAAAGTCATTTTCAAAGTCATTATCTAAATTAATATAATATTTTTTCCCCTCATTTTCAATATGAAAATAATATTTCTCACTTTTGTTTTCGATGTGAAAATATGTTTGACAACTATCATCGATTTTAAGTTGTGCCTCCAATTTTTGGAAGAAGACTTTAAACTATCAAAACATTTTGACATTCAAATTTTTTAATTTTTCATGGGCCAAAACTCTATAATCTCCCTTTATCTTTTGAAATTTTTTATCAAATAAAATTATACTTTCAACTTTATTATCATTTTTCTCTTTCATGTTAACTAAGTTTTCATCGACGAAAAATTTACTTACAAAATTTTCCCATGTAGGCGGCTCGGTTTTTCCCTCTAGTAACCCTTAGTCTTTTAAGTTTTTGCTGTTTATTAATCGTTAAATGTACCCTTTTATTACTGTTTCATTTTTTTTGTTTACTTTTGAATCGATGCACGTGTATGGCTGTAATTTGCACTTTCTTTTGAATTTGTACCGTTGTATCGCTTCGTTTCTTGTGCCTCTTGACTTTCTATATAAATGCTCACTTGTGTTTATCTTCTTTTTCACATAATTTCCTTCTCTTTTCTTCTCTCAATATTTTTCTTTGAGATGACTCCCATTACCAGATCTGCTGCCAAACCCAAAGTTTTCTTTGAGAATGAGCCCACTTACATGCTGCTTGTTCGTGTTCCTTTAGAAGGTGAGGAGGAGTTGACCCGAGTCTAACTGCTTGAGATTGACATCAAAATTCTGAAGACGAATCTTACGATCTCTGAGACCGACGGTAAAAAGTGGAAACAGTATTGGGAACAAGAAAAAATTGATCGTTGTGATGCCGAGAGGAAGTGTAGATCTCTCACCTACTCTTTGCAGCAAGCGGAGATTGTCATCTCTCACATACTGAGGAAGAACGAACGTCTTGAGGAGCTTTTGGCTAAAAAGATTGAGGATGTGGGTGGTAGTTCTAAGGTTTCGAAATATGGGGGGTTGTTTCTGTAATTTTCTTATTTTTTATGGGATTTTAATTAGTTGTAATATGTTTGTTTTCCCTTTGGTGGATGAATAAAAAATAGTTATTATCTGATTTTCTCTTTATTATTCACTTGTTACTTTTCTATTGCTTCTTTTTATTACTCTTCTTCGATGTGATGAGTATGTTGATGTCAGGCACTTATGGTTTTTAGAAGTCTGGACAAGATGTTCGATTCTCGATTTTGCAGAAGTATTGACATGTATCCTCGACTGTGTCGCCGGGCCGTTTCTAGCAAAATTTGATTGTTTTGTGGTCGACCTAGTGACGGTCTGTGTCGTTCTTGTACGGTGACCCTTATTGTTTATGGTTTACTGTTCGTCTTCTTGTGCATTATTGTTGATGACGTATGTTTAGCCTTTTTCGACGTGGGGTCCATCGGCCATTTATATCGGTTCTAGGATGTGACCTTCATGGGGTAGTGGGATGTACCAGTCTACGTGGCATGATCAGGAGGGTTGATTTTGAAAACAAGCGGTGATTATTGACTTTTCTGTGTCTGAAAAGAGGGGGACTTCTGTCATACGAAAGAACGGTTATTATTTTATTTCTATTTATGCGCTTCCACTCCTTTTTCTTCTCTGGGTAATTCTTTTTGTTCTTATCTCTCTTTTTAACATATATATACTTTCTGGTGATACTGTTCTTATCTTATAGTCTTCACAATATTTGCCACTTCTTTTGTCTCTCTAGGGTTTGACTCTCTTTCTGTGTCTTTTCTTGCATATATGTATTGTGTTGATGGTGTTTGTCATTGAGGTTATGCGATTTGTTTGATGAGCTTGATCTCTTTCGTTCCATTGTATGCTCTTGTTTCGCTTTATTGTTGGTGGATTTTCTTCCTTTTGTTGGGTTTTGTGGATAGACTAGGTTGTTGCTTGATTTCATTGCTTCCTCCTTTGTTACCCTCTTGGGTTTGTCCTTGATTTGTTGTTTACCCTAGGTCTATATTGTAAGTAGTCCTTGCTTTGGTTTGTTTTGATTGTGCTATCGTTTGTTGTTCTTTATTCCTTTTATTATACTTAGCCTGTGTTTTTTGGCTTTTTTCTAGGAATATTTTCCTCAATGCCTTGCCCAACTTGGGCAATTTTCTGAGGATGAATTTAGAAGTTGGGCAAACATTCCCGCCGACGTGCATGTGCGTTTACCGACCACCAATGGGGAAGTCTTGGGTGAGGTACCCGAGGGGGAGGTGGCTATTGGGGCATCAGCCCTTTTGACGGGAGGTCTCACACTCCCGTTTTCTGATTGGGTTGCCTCGTTCTTTAAGAAAGTTCAGATAGCTCCATGTTAACTTGCTCTAAACAACTACCGTATTTTAAACGGTGTGAAACGGCTCTCTGCCTAGTCGGGGTCAATTTGGAGATAAAAGACGTGCTCGACGTCTATAATTTCCATTTTGATACCCGTAGCTGCTATCAGAGATCATTGTGGATAACTCGGCTTGTGCTCGATATTCCTGATACGAATAAGGAGCACAATGTTGGCACTTTGATAGTGTCGGGTAAGTGGTGCCCTTCTGGTCGGGTCATTCCCCATCCTGCTGTGATTTCTTCTGCTACGCCTTCTCTCAGGACTCCTGATACTGAGAAATTTCTTGCTTTATGGAAGTGGTGGGGCCCGAACAGGAGGGCTAACAATCATGGTTCGCCCACACTGTTGGGGTATCTTGCTGACCCAGGGAACCGATGTGCCCATGCCCCTGTCATCCCTCCCGAGACTGATGATGACTTTAGGGGGATTGTTAGGGCCAGGGCTTTGGCCCTTGGTGGGAGGAGATCCTCCCGTGTTAGATTTAGGCCTGCTATTGGTGGGGTTGAGCTGGTGGCTCCCCTGGAGCACCGTAAGAGGGCAAGGGTATCTGAAGTCCAGCCAGTGGGCATGGTGGGGGTTGGGGATGTTGGTCTGGAGGAGGAATATATGGAGGTTGTAACCGACTTTGGAGTTGGTGCGATGCATTCTCCTTTGGGATATCTCTCTATTCTTTCCAATCCTGAAAATGTTGGGGTAATTACCAAGCCTCCCTTGCTCTTGCTCGGTCTATGAGCTTACTTTTTTTTTCTTTTGATTCTTGGTCTTTTGTGTCTATCAGAATTCTCCTGGATTACTGGTTACCCTTGCTCTTGCTCGGTCTATGGGCATTTATTTTTTTCAGGGAGAGTATAAAAATCTGTATGCTTATATGAACTCCCAACCGATGGGCGAGGATCTTCTAGATCTCCCTTATGTGTCTCCTCTTCAGGTGGAAGAACGTTCTATGAAGCCGTTGGTTACTGAGACCGAGGTTGGGATTGAGACTGAGGGGGAGGTGGGTGATGAATGCCATGGCTTGGAAGTCTCTACTGGTGGTGTCAAGGGTTCTGTTGAGGTGGGTGAGGATCTTGAGTGGATGAACCATTATATTGCCCGTTGTGATGGCAATCTACTCAAGAATACCCGCTCAACCGTCATGGCTTGCTCTTCCCTTAGGCCCCTTGATCATAGAGACATGGCGGATTTAGCTAGCCGTTCTGACAAGGAGGCTGCTTTAGAGACCCCTGATCTTTTTCTTCATGTAAGTTTGATAATCTGTTGCTTCTTCATGTGAATTTGGGATATTCCTTACAATATTGGTCTGTTGTAGGCTTTTCTTGCTTCCGTTGAAATGCGGAACCGCCTTGTGATTAGCCTTAAACAAACTGAGGGTGCTTCCCAGCTTGAGTCTGCTGTGATTGCAAAGGATACTGAGATTGCCCTTTTGAAATAGCAAAATACAGCATTAGAGGCAAACAAGCTGAAGCTAGTCGAGGAGAAGGAAGGGCTGGAGGAGGTTATAGTGAAGCTGGAGGGTGATAAGGAGGCGACAGAAGTGGCCCATAATTTGTGATTGGTCGAGATTAAAACCAACCGTGTGGCTGAACAGAGGGCTCGGGATGTAGTCAATGCCCAATTTGCTAATTATCACACTTTTCAACTCATGTGCGGGCTTTGAGGACTGCACGGGTTCCTCCTTCCCATCCGGCCTGGTCGACTTTTGTTTATCCTGCGCCTACCGTCGCTCCTTCTCTTCCCATGGATTGGGCCCATGTCCAAGTGTCTGAATGCCCTTTGTTTCCTGCTCCCTCAGTTCCTTCTACTCCTTGACCAAGCTCTAGCACGGGGTCTGTTGGTCAAGGATCTCGCCCTCAGGTTAACCCCTGAAGTTTTTGTAATTTCTTTTGTTGAACAATTAGATTTGTTTTAAGCCCGACTTGTGGGTCTTCTTTTGATCTCTTGTAAAGTTTGTACGTTATTTTAATTGTATCTTCTCCTTTTCATTCTTCTTTCTTGGTTGTTTTTCTCCACATTTTCGTATGTTGAAGGTAGTAGCATTATGTTAGGTACCGGTTAATCCTTTGGCCGAGGTGGTCTTGTCCCGGTCTATTTTTAGGTTAGGTGATAAGCCTATTTGTGATATGGTTAAGGCTGAGGGGCCCATTTCATCTCATGCTTATGCATTAAATCCTGATCGTCGTGAGATCGATGACCTTAATATTCATATTTTGAATTTATCAACTCCTTTATGCGATTTGGGTGAGGAATTTAGTAGGAAGGTGGCCCATCATACTACGAATAAGGGAAAGGCGAAGGAGCTTCTAAATGAACTTTGTCAATCTCGCGACCATGCTCGGGGCCGGTTCCAAATTTCTTCTCCCCTCTCTTCCTTGTACGGGCTCTTGTCGAGGTGGCCTGTTCGTGGCCTAGTATGTTAGCTGATAGGGTTTTTGTTCAGCTTCTATAGAGTGCTCTGTCTTTTTCTGATCTTCGGGCCTTCTGTACACGCTATCCCTCTTTGTCGGCTTGATTGCCTCTCCTTAGTTGCCCTTAGCTTTCTTGCCCTCCACCTGTGTCTCTCTAACCAACTCTCTTCTGGGTAGAGACCGGTTGAGGTTTCTAATTTATTCGTTTTTATCTGTCATGTGGTTGCACTAAGCGAGGAGTGCATCAGTAGTTGAGAAGCTCTTGCCTAAAACATCCTCCGAGCCCAGTACCCGCTTGCGATGGAGTTGATGAAGTTTTGAATGGTGATGTTGCTGGCGTATTGGGGAATTTGACTTGCCACATCTATGAAGCGTATGCAATAATCGTTTAGCCTTTCGTTTGGCGACATGGCCATTTTCAGCAAGGTTTCGATGCTGACCTTTTTTTTTCTATGTGCGGCATACCAGGTTGAGTAAGCTCTCAGAAGCTTGGTCCAGCTTCCTATGGATCCCCTCGGTAAGTTGGGGTACCAGGCTGATGCTTCCTGACCTAGACTATTTTTAAAGAACTTGCACATTAGGGTGGAATCGTCGCTCCATAACTCCATCCTAGTTTTGTAGTGCCTCAGATGGTCTATCAGACAACTTTTCCCATTGTACACCTTAAACTCTAGGATGATGAAACTGGCCGGATTTCGGTACCTTGTTATTTGCTCGGTACACGGTGTTTCCTGGAAAACATCCCATGCTTCCTGGAAAACTTCATCATGTGTTTGATACTGTGGTGTGTATCATCCACCATAATTGGTGTGAATGGGGGCGTAGTACTCATGTGCTCCCCCTATTCTGTTGTCATCATATCCCCCGCTTCCCGGGGTCATGTCGTATGCCTGTATGGCCTGGGTACTCTAGAAACTGGGTCTTGGTGCGAAAGGTTGTAGTGGCGTCCTTGGTAGCAGTTCCCCTTGTTAAAATCTTCCTGCCTCTCGTTGTCGGCCTACCACTTCCATGGATGCCATGTACGTGGCGTCTTCTATTTGCTCACTTCTTGGGAGCTCTTTTTGAAGGTCGGGTGCTTGATGTGTCGGCATTCTTATCCCTGAAGTTGCCAAATCTGTCATGCAAGCTGCTAGTTGAGCTTGTATTTGGACATGATAGCTTTCATCCGTCCGAGATATTACGGCTGCGTTCCCTATTGGCGGTATCATCGGTTGAAATTCCACCGTAGATTGTGTGATTATTTATGGAGGAAGGATCGGTTGTCGAACTGTTTGTTCATGTGTGTCGGTAGGTGGCATCCCGTATTGGAATGCCCTTGGGTTTGTTGGTCGTTGTTGGGTTTGTCGGGTCTCCTCGAGGTAGTTATCTTTAGATTGGTGTTCCCTGATACTCTTCGTCATCGAGTTGGAATTGAGTCACCCTTCCTCGGTGTGAGCTGGAGTTGGCCAACATAGTTGCCAACTGTTGCTTGGAGCTTGGTCTTGTTGTATTTATTGTGGGCGTGATACTGCCTAGTTGTCCTGTCCTTTCTTGATGTCTTCTTGTCCGCCTTGCCGCGGATATGGCTATCTCCTCTTCTGAATCGGATGGATTTTCACCTATCAGCCCGTCGATCATTGGAGGTTGGCCTTTGAGTTGTGTATGTTCGTTAGTGAGGTGGAGGTGAGTGCTTGGTATATTTGCTTGATGGCTAAAAGTGCTTCTAGCTCGTCTTGGCGGATGCGTATATCGTTGTTGTTGTTCGGGTTAGTTCCCACCTCCTCGGGACAATTTTCTTCTAGGGTGGTAACCATTTTGCTCGTCTGGTAAAGTTGTGTGTTCGACTTTGAAACTAGTTGGCACTAGATGAAGCCCACAGACGGCGCCATTTGATAAAGCATTAACTTTGGTCAGTTAAGTTATGCTTGTCAACAATAATTATTAAGATGATCGACTATAATAAACTGGACAATGTTATATCTCTTTATTGATCGGGTAAATTACACTGCTTTATCAGAATAGTTCTTAATAACTTAATGCTCGGTGTACGTCTTCGGGTTTTGACTTTGACTTGTAGATGACCTGTACTTCTTAGTGAGATAAACTCTGAAAAGTCTCTGTACTAATCTCTCTTTTTCTCTTTTGAAGTCAGATGATCTCATTGTACTGCTATTTGATTCTATTTATAAGGATACATGCTCCACAAGATGTTGACAAGTGGCGCTTTCATCTGTCAGATCATGGGGTTTTTATACGATTGGCTTTGCTAATTTGAGCTCAACCCAATGGGTAATTACATTTCCTATTATAAGAAGGAAATGACTTTCTTATCCTTATTCCAATTACACTCCTTATGTTAAAGTGATGGATTCTCATGAAAAATATATGGGTCGGGGTTACTATCGGATATCGCTCAACGGGTATCATTTTCATGTCGTATCACTATCGCTATCTCTTTCATAAATCAGTAGCTATCTGCTCATACGAAGTTAAAATAATTTTTTTTAAAGTGGTGTTGGATTTTGTAGATCCTCTCCAGAGAAGCTAATCTCTATGGTGTTCCTCCACTCCGATGTTCATATCTATCTCATTTAAATTTACTCAATTAATTTATGGGGGAATTCTCTATAAGTAACACATAGCAATTTATATTACTCATAGCTAACTTCATAAGTTCACATTTCTCATAGGGTATCACATTTTAATTGTTCACATTATTTACCAAAATGGTATTATGCAACCCGAAACAAAATACACATACTTTCTCTCTCTAAAAATCCAAAAAAAAGAGTTTTAAATTAAAAGAAAATTCTATAAAAATGAAAAAATCATAAAAACTTATTAAAAATATAGAATTAAAAAAATATATATAAAAAAAATGAAAAAAATAATTAAAAACGAAAATAAAACTAAAAAATTATAAAAAAAATCACAAATAAAAAAAAATCACAAAAAAAAGTATTTTTATAAAAAAAATCAGAAAAAATTATTAAAAAAGATAAAAATCACAAAATATGTATTTTTATAAAACAAATTACAGAAAAATGATAAAAAAGCACAAAAATTGTGTTTTTTATAAAAAAAAACCAAAAATAATAAAAGGCACAAAAAAATGTGATTTTTCTAAAAAAAACCACCAAAAATAATAAAATCCAAAAAATAAAATAAAAAAATGATAAAGAAAATCATGAAAAAAATTTATATATATTTTTTTTTAATCAATAGACCACTTCTTACTACGAGAAAGCTATTTTTTTTCATTTTTTCACCAAAAAGTGGCCTTTTCACCTAGAAAAACGAAAAGTGTATATAGTTCAACCGAAATTGCGTATAGTTCAGTCAAAAGTGCATCAGTTTAGTCGAAAGTGCATACAATTTAGTCAAAAGTGCATACCGTTCAATGAAAGTGCATCTATTTCAGTTGAAATTGCATGTACTTCAATGAAAAGTGTATCTGGTTCAACTAAAAGTGCATCTTCTCCAGCTGAAAAGTGTATCTAGTTCAATAAAAATGCATATACTCTAGTAGAAAGTGCATATAGTTCAGTCGAAAGTGCATATAGTTCAGCTGAAAGTGCATCTAGTTCAGTCGAAATAACATACACTTCAATAAAAGTGCATATAGTTTATTTGAAAGTGCATCTAGTTCAGCTGAAAATGCATCCAGTTCAGCTGAAATTGCATCTAATTTAGTCGATTTTTTTTGACATAACACAATATAATTCACCATAAATTGTATATATATTACTTTTAAAAAATAAATTAAAAAAGGAAAATCCGGATGGATTCGAACCACCAAACTCTTGAACCTCGGTGTTGGTGCAAGCGCTCTTACCATTTTGAGCTTACGGATGTATATAATCACAAAACAAAATCATACATACATGTACACGTAAAAATCATACAAACTCAACTAAACAAGCTTTAATGCATACCGTTTCAAATACAAAAAGCCTCTGTTTCAGCCCCGCATACATGATGTAACTACTACAAAACCCACAATTGATTGCTTAGTTTCAACCCTGCAGTAAAAAGGCATGGAACGGAGTTCGTTACCCATGAACCACAATTTGTTTCAGTTCTGAACCGTAATCCAATTCAGTCACAAAACGGCTATGATTAAACCCTGAACAGCCTCCGATTTGGCCCCAAAACGAGCACCAAATCAGCTCCAAACAGCCTACGATTTGGCCCTAAAACAGCCCCAAATAGCCTACAATTTGGCCCTAAACCAGGCCCTAAAACAGCCCCAAACAGCCAATGATTTGACCCTAAAACAACACCAAACAACCTACGATTTGGCCCTAAAACATCCCCAAACAGCCTCAGATTTGTCCCTAAAGCAGCCCCAAATTCAGAATTACGCCATGAGTATCACATCAATAGATAGATACATATACCGTTTTACATAGGCGGAGAAGGTCGTCATCGCCGCTGTCGCCATCAGTAGTCTCGCGATGTTGTGATTATATATATATAGAGAGAGAGATGAATTATACATAGACATGGATGAGATCGGGGGAGATCGGATGTGATCGTAGATGAGATCGGACATGTGATCAGAGATGAGATTAGAGGAGATCAGAGTGTACGTCATCTCAGAGGAGATCTGAGATTAGACAGAGAAACAGATGAGATAAAAAATAAATAATAAAAACATATTTTGTATGGTTTATATAGTATCAAAAAGTGTTAGCTATTGGGAATGAAAATTATGATAGCTATCTAAGAGGAATATAAGTTCAAAAGTGGTATCTATTGGGCATTATTTGTTAATTTATTTAACCTCATGTATTCAATTAGAGCAAATTTAATTTGATCTGTATATACACATATATACATGGATACATATATATACACATATATACATGGATATATATATATATATATATATATATATATATCCATGTATATATGTGTATATATATCTGTGTGTGTGTGTGTTTTCTCAAAGAATTCGGAAGATTGGAGCATACTTTATTTTTTTGAGGTGAAAAGACCGAAAAATTTAAGTAAATAAGGTGGATTAATTGGGTTGAGAAAATATAAAACTATGGTGTAAAATTATAGAAATAACTATGTCTAAAATATCGGGGTTTTGTTCGTTGCATGTTTAACCTAAGTTTGGTTAAGCATCTTTTGCAAGTTTAAGTAAATGAAAAGGGGTATTTTGAGATTAACAAAATAGCTAAGTTCACCCAGGTTAAAGCTGCTTGCTTATTCAGGGTAAAAGGCTGTTAAAACTTAGCTCAGCTTATTCAGGGTAAAACAAAAGTAAAAGTTTTAGCTTATGCTATTCAAGGCACAAAAGTCGTAAGAGCTTATTCACGCAGGCGACAAAAAAAGTAAGAGCTTATTCACGCAGGCACATATTTTCTAGTCAGTTCATTCACGCACTCAATGGCGTTTCGGCCCACTCCATTCGGCAATACTTTTTTTTGTCCTATGATCCGGTTTTTGTCCCACATCGGGTTTTCCGGGCTAGAGGTTTTATGTGTTGACAATTGCGAATGCGACTCAACAAAGTTTATGAAGACGAGGAAGTTTGCAGAATGTTTGGACACCCAAGGGGGAGTGTTGTGATACATTGTTGTGATTGTCCATATTCATAGGTTACATACATTATGTATAAACTTTAAGTTTGAGACTTATGGCTTTCTAGCTTTCCTCTTGTACATGTAACTTGTTCCACCCCTCCACTATATAAAGGGGTTGGAGTCTTCATAGTTGAACACAAAACAACACACTTGAATACATATGTTTTGGCCCTCATTATCTCTCTCTCTCTTACATATGTTATTGAGCTAATTTGGCGTAAAACACGTTATCGGCACTTTGCTTAACGACGGATCTATTTCTTCCTCGACGAGTTTGGAAGAGGGTTTATTGGGTTGCTAGATCACATATCGATCATCCTTTTTTTTTTGCATTTCCGAATTAAGGTACACAATTTCTACTTGTAATACAACGTAGAAATTGCATGATTAATCTATAATAAAACCGGAAATCTCAAGTTTAGGATGTATATCACATGATAGATGGTTTATTTTGATAAACAATAGCTATTATAACCCATGTATATCACTTATAAAACAAGTTAAAACTTGTATGTGAATCTGTCCGACCAAAACTGTCACTTTTAGAACACTGCAGGACCATTCTGAAATTTTCTGAAACTGTAAGACTTCGCTGCAAACTATAGGACCAGAGCTGTAATTACCCTTAAAATGCAAATAGTTTCCTGTATTTACACTCGTAGTCCCTGTAGATACTCCCTATACACAGAATAGTATATATGTACGAGTTTACCCATTGTTTAGTCCGAAAATACTTATTTACATGCAAATGATGTAAGATTTAATTGCTACAACTTCTAAAATTTATAGAAATCTTGTAGAAAATACCTCTTGCATGATAATATTAATTGATTGTGTGACATTAACTAAATTTAGCCTCTTAGCATGCCACAATTTATTGCCTACGAATTGATATAACATATGCGATGTATTAATTACACATAGAAAATGGCAAAAGTCACACTTTAGTGTTGGATTTAATAATAACTTATGTGTTTTAATATTACTACTCCATGTTAGGACTAGTTTACATGAGTATGACATGCTTTTATATTACGATATTGTTGAATGTTATTTTATCTTGTCACATAAAAACCCGTAGACATTTATATGTTACGTGAGCTTATAAATTGCCTCGAATTTGAACATTTTACTATGTATCTTTTTTGAGTAGAAATTTTCCTCAAGTTTTAACATTTAGATGTAGCTTTTGAGTTGAAAATTTGCGAAATCCGGTATATGTATTCATATTTAAGTTCGAATAATTATGAATCTTCCCCAAATAGGCTCACCTATTTGGATACGATGTCTAGGAAAGATAAAGGCAGAAGTCGCTCTCCTAATGAGGTCGGTTTTTAAGAGGCATTCGTGCCCACCCCCCTCACCATCTTTCCTGGTCGTGTTCAAGTAGAGCTACCGAAAGGGGTTGAGTAAAAAATAAGTTCCCCGAATGTGTCTATATAGGTGTATTTTCGCTGAATTGGTGTCTCAGTATCGGCCCGTTGTTCGATTAGCGAGTACCTATTCAAATTGAAAGCAAAACTAGTATTTTTTGAACCTGTCGATTCGAAACAAGTTTGTGCTTATGCAAACCATAAACATATAAACCTGTTGATTTATATGATAACTAATCCAGTATTTTTCTCCCGTTGTAGAAAAATGTCAATCAAACTTGACTTTCCGATCCTCGATGCCGCTGGCAAGAACTATTTGGACTGGACTCAAGATATCCAGAACCATCTAGATGCCCAAGGCTTGTTGGACGTCATCTACGCTGAGGATGAACGTGAAGTGGAAGTGTCGCGTGAAATGAATGCGAGGGTGATGATTCTGTTCCGCCGCCACCTATCAGATGCAATGAAGTCTGAGTTCATAGCGATCACCTCACCGAAGATGTTGTGGGACTCTCTCAGAGAGTGCTTCGACCATCAAAAGACCATATGGCTTCCGGAAGCCCGCCATGATTGGCTGAATCTGCGATTTCAGGACTTCGAGAGCGTTACGAAATATAATGATGAAGTATGCAGGATTCGTGCTCTTCTCCAGTATTGTGGTGAAACATTAACCAACAATGACTTGCTGGAGAAGACCTACACCACATTTCCTACCTCTGACAACTTGCTCCAAAAGCAATATCGTCAGTCTAAGTATACCAAGTTCCCTGAGCTCATCACCCAGCTGTTATTGGACGAGAAAAATAGCCTCGTTTTAATGAGGAACAACAATTCTCGTCCTGCTGGGACAAAGGCTATTCCAAGGCCTGATGCTTATACTGTTCGTGGACCACCTCCACAATATGGGAACCGAGACAAGGGTCAGTCGTCCCGTCAGCCAAGGAATCATGGGGAGCGTAATGCTCGCCCAGCCAAGCGAGGTTTGGATAATCGTCCGAACCGAAGACCTTTGGCTCCTAGGCAGTCTCGTGGTAGGAAAAACAACAACAGGGCCAGTCGTCCCAAAGCAACAGAAAATGCTCAAGCGCAAATTCTGTGCTACAAATGTGGTGTTTATGGTCATATGCAAAGGACCTGCAAGGCAACTCCCCAAGAAGTTCAAAACTATCATAGGGGTAGAAATGCCGAAGCAAATATGGTTGAAGTAAGCGGAAAGGAAATTCTTGAGACCCCGGACTTCGTGGCTGAAATGGAAGAATAAAAATAAAAATTCTTCATTTTTCGTTAATAATTGAGCACTTGTTTAGCTCTTGGATTATGTTTTTAATTTCCATTCGGATTATGCTTTTTCCTTGGATTTTGTTTCTTTTGGATTATGTGGTTTTGCATTATGAATAAATTTTTCTCGCAATAATTTAAAGTTATTTCGTTAAGCGATTCCTTTATTAGTGTGACCAACTTTAAATCATTTTTACTTTTAGGCATGAATTGTGGGGTAGTTGATTGTCTGGCTGATAGTGGTACTACACACACTATCTTAAAATATAAATGCTATTTTATCAACTTTACGCCTAAAGTAACCTCAGTGACAACAATTTCGGGCCCGTCGACCCTTGTTGAAGGCTTTGGTAAAGCCCAAGTCTTGTTGTCAAATGGTACTCTTTTGACCATATCTGAGGCCTTATATTCTCCGAAGTCCAGTCGAACCTTGTTGAGTTTTAAGGATATCCGAGAAAACAAGTTTCATATTGAAACTGCTCGTGAAAATGGTTTTGAATACCTTTACATCACCTCCACTCAATACGACCAAAAGCGTATTTTGGAGAAGTTGAGATGTCTTTCAAGTGGTTTGTATGCTACCACGATACGAAACATTGAAAGCAATCTAATCATTCGGCGGGCACCGATTGATGAGAGCATTTATATGTTATGGCATGACCGGCTGGGACACCCGGGTCAAAATACGATGCTTCGAACGATGAACGCATCACATGGGCATCCTCTTGGAGAAAAAAATTTCGTGATCAATCCGAGAAGCCTATGCCAAGCATGCTCTATTGGAAAGACAAATCTCAAACCAATTCACGTGAAACCTACAAAATTGGTTTCCCAATTCCTTGAATGAATTCAAGGAGATATTTGTGGACCAATCCAACCAACATGCGGACCATTTAAATATTTCATGGTTTTGGTTGATGCATCGACAAGATGGTCACACGTAGCTTTGTTGTTCACAAGAAATGCAGCGTTTCCTAAACTCCTTGCCCAGATCATTAAGTTGAGGGCTCACCATCCGGATTATCCAATAAAGTCTATTAGACTTGATAATGCCGCGGAGTTCACATCGAAAACTTTCGATGATTATTGCATGACGTTGGGAATTGATCTTGAACATCCAGTTGCTTATGTTCACACCCAAAATGGTCTTGCAGAAGCTTTCATTAAGCGTTTGCAAATGATTGCGCGAACTTTGGTAATGCGCACCAAACTTCCAATTTCTACATGGGGCTATGCAATTTTGCATGCTGCTGCGTTGGTCCGTCTGAGGCCCATGGCCACCCAACCACTATCTGCGTACCAGTTGGTAACTGGATATGAGCCCGATGTCTCACATTTATGCGTGTTTGGGTGCTTAGTAAATGTTCCAATTGAGCCGCCAAAGCGTTCAAAATTTGGACCTCAGAAACGACGGGGAATATATGTCGGTTATGAATCCCCGTCCATAATACGCTATTTAGAGCCTTTGACAGGCGATCTCTTTACCGCTAGACATGCGGATTGTGACTTTGATGAGACACTCTTCCCGTCGTTAGGGGGAGAAATGCACGTTAACGTTGATAAGGAACGACGTGAATTAACGTGGCATGTACCCACTATGTCTCATCTAGATCCCCCAACTGCACATAGTGATAAGGAAGTGCAGAGAATCCTAGGTCTGCAAAATGTTGCAAATCAAATGCCAGATGCATTTAATGACCTAGCGAATGTCACGAGATCACATATACCTGCTGCAAATGTGCCTGCAAGGATAGACGTTCCTGTGAGACGCCATGTTCATGTTGAACATGTTGCTCCGGTTGTACCCACCGAGCAAAGGACGCTACCGTCGGCCATCCAGTCCGCCGCTCTTCCTAAGAAAAGAGGAAGACCGGTTGGTTCCAAGGATGTTCTGCCTCGGAGGAGGAGAAATCCTGTTGCATCCGTTTTGCCACATGAGATCATTGAGGATCACGGTGATGTATTAGAGGAGCGTGTTCCTGATGTAACACCAGTTCCTAATCATCCCGATAATCTCGAAATATCCGTCGAGTATACTAGTTTAGACGATATTTTGAAGCGAAACGAAACTGTCATCGATGATGTGTTTATATACGCAGTGGCCACTGACATTATGAGCAATGATGACATGGAACCACGTACCGTTGCTGATTGTCAGCGAAGAACGGACTGGCCTCAATAGAAACAAGCAATCCAGGCTGAATTAGATTCCTTCACGAAACGAAGAGTGTTTGGACCTGTCGTTCCAACACCACCCAATGTTAAACCAGTTGGTTATAAATGGGTTTTCGTAAGGAAGCGTAATGAGAGTAATGAGATTGTTAGATACAAAGCTCGCCTAGTGGCGCAAGGCTTCTCTCAACGCCCTGGAATTGATTACGAGGAGACGTATTCTCCCGTAATGGACGTTATAACGTTCCGCTACTTAATCAGTTTAGTAGTTTCCGAAAAACTGAATATGCAGCTCATGGATGTGGTCACAGCTTATCTCTACGGGGATCTGGACACAGAGATATACATGAAAGTTCCTGAAGGACTTAAGTTGCCTGAATCAAGTAGTTCCCGGCCACGGAACACATTCTCTATTAGGCTGAGACGTTCACTATATGGATTGAAACAATCTGGACGGATGTGGTATAACCGTCTAAGTGAATACTTGATCGGCTTGGGATATGTTAATGATGAATTATGCCCATGCGTGTTCATAAAGAAATCCACTTCAGGATACGCTATTATCGCAGTCTATGTAGATGATATGAATCTCATAGGAACCTCGAAAGAGTTGTTCAAAACTGCCGAACTCCTGAAAAAGGAATTCGAGATGAAAGATCTTGGGAAGACACGGTATTGCCTCGGCCTGCAGATCGAGCACCGTAAAGATGGAATTTTAGTCCATCAAGAAAATTACACCCAGAAGGTGTTGAGACGGTTTAGTCATCACGACGCAAAACCGTCATCCACTCCCATGGTCGTCCGCTCTCTAGACATTAATAAGGACCCCTTCCATCCAAAGGAGGACGATGAAGAGATATTGAGTCCTGAGTGCTCATATCTAGGTGTAATAGGCGCACTATTGTACTTGACTCAATGTACTAGACCGGACATCTCGTTTGCTGTGAATTGTCTAGCTCGACACAGCACCGTGCCAACACGCCGCCACTGGAATGTGATTAAAGACGTCTTCCGTTACCTTAAGGGTA
The DNA here is from genome assembly GCA_963920805.1 of Primula vulgaris. Classification (NCBI taxonomy): domain Eukaryota; kingdom Viridiplantae; phylum Streptophyta; class Magnoliopsida; order Ericales; family Primulaceae; genus Primula; species Primula vulgaris. Next base: position 21,205,732 of record OY987215.1, read on the forward strand.
CTACGGATATGGGCTTATTCTATCCCTTTGCGCCGAGTGGATCTAGCTCCATTGATCCTCGAAATAACGCAACCCTTGTCGGTTACGCCGATGCGGGTTACTTATCAGACCCGCACAAGGGACGTTCCCAAACTGGTTATGTCTTTACCATTGGGAACACGGCGATATCATGGAGGTCTCGTAAACAGACTTTGGTGGCTACTTCGACGAACCACTCTGAGCTACTCGTGCTCTATGAGACGACTAGAGAGTGTGTATGTCTTCGAGCAGTTATTGGCCATATTCGAAGTACGTGTGATCTACCTTATGATCCTGATGAACCAGTTGTTATTTATAAGGACAACACCGCTGTTATTGATCAAGCGAAACATGGTTACATCAAAGGTGATGCCACTAAACATATCTCGCCAAAGTTGTTCTTTACACATGAACAACAAGCGCTTCAAAGGATTGAAGTGAAGCATATTCGATCCGAGAACAATCATGCAGACTTGTTCACCAAGTCACTGCCAAAATATTCGTTCCAAAAACATGTTAGAGCGATCGGACTTAGGAAGCTCTCTGAGCTTTCCTAAACGACATGTTTCCATGCACCCTGTTGTGTGCAAGTGAGGGGGAGCATCCTGACGTATGCTTATCACCCTGTTGTGTGTATCCTGACGTGCAAGTTCTCACTAGTTATTATTTCCGCACCCAGTAGTGTGCATGTGAGGGGGAGCATCCTGATGAATGCTTGTGTATGCTTTTTGTCCTTAGTTCAAGGGTTTGTCCCACTGGGTTTACCTTTTGACAAGGTTTTTATCGAGACACATTTCTAATCCTATTCTCATTTATGATTGCCGAAATCAGGGGGAGCATCCAGTTGTATACTTCTAACCATCGTGCACTCTTTTGTCCTTCGATTAGAGTTTTGTCCCACAGGGTTTTCTCTAACAAGGTTTTAATGAGGCACACCGTGTATGGTTATTTCTCCCGTTTTTACTGACAGTTATGCACTCTTTTGTCCTTCGACCAAGTTTTTTCCCACTGGCTTTTCTTGGCAAGGTTTTGATGAGGCACATATTTTCTAGTCAGTTCATTCACGCACTCAATGGCGTTTCGGCCCATTCCATTCGGCAACACTTTTTTTTGTCCTATGATCCGGTTTTTGTCCCACATCGGGTTTTCCGGGCTAGAGGTTTTATGTGTTGACAATTGCGAATGCGATTCAACAAAGTTTATGAAGACGAGGAAGTTTGCAGAATGTTTGGACACCCAAGGGGGAGTGTTGTGATACATTGTTGTGATTGTCCATATTCATAGGTTACATACATTATGTATAAACTTTAAGTTTGAGACTTATGGCTTTCTAGCTTTCCTCTTGTACATGTAACTTGTTCCACCCCTCCACTATATAAAGGGGTTGGAGTCTTCATAGTTGAACACAAAACAACACACTTGAATACATATGTGTTGGCCCTCATTATCTCTCTCTCTCTTACATATGTTATTGAGCAAATTTGGCGTAAAAGAAGGTGAATGTTTAATTTGGTGTTATTTGTAAAAAATAAATAAATATTGAGTTTCGCTTCTAGATTTAGTTTTGGTTTTTCTAATCTTTTGTTTAGGATAGCTTGATTTCTAAATATGAAGTGCTTAACATACATAACTTTGTTTGAACAGCCCATATTTTTTGTGTTTTTGGGTCTTCGTCTTAGACGCAGCTGAAAATTGGTCGAGTATATGTTTTACTGTTATCATATTAAACGCAGTTGGAGTAGTTTTCATATGAATCGACGAAGTAACTCAAGTGCTCATTATATACATATATAACCTTGCTGAGTATTTCTCTATTAATTGGTATCTAGCTGAGTCATGCATATATTTTGTTTTGCTCGAAAGACATATACTTGATGTTTTTTATGAATGCCAGCTGAGTATTTTTCAATGATAAATGTAAGGATTCTTTTCTCGTATTTGTTGACACGTAGAAAACATATAGTTCACTTCTATTCACTAATACTGCAACTGGCACAACCTGGCTAAAGTGTATGTAATTGTAATTTGACTTCATGTCATTGTAATCTGTAGAACTAAAGATATGCTCTAGGATTTTGTTTGCTTTTAAATTTGGGAATTGGTATAGGAGTATGACTTTTCAATATATTCTTTCAATATATTCTTATATTGTCGACTTAGATGAGACGATCCTCCTAATAATGATACTCAACCACACCAACGATAACGAAATTCTCCTCCATCCGAGCCTCGTAGAAGATCTTCTTCCGGTGCAAACCCAATTAACGGAATTGACCGAATTGGTGATATTTACGAAAAAATGGTCGATATGAGATCTAATCCCACCGAGCAACCGGTCACTGTTAAAAAACCCACTTTATTTGTTCGCATTTCGTTTATTTTATAAGCAAGTGCATAGAGATGTGTTTATGTAATTGTAATCAGACATGCGATTGGCATGATTTGAAGGGGAGCTAACTGAGGCCAACAAAAAATAGAATTAAATTGTGTCCAAATTATTCGTTGTTAGCGCCTAATTTTTAATATTGTTTTTTTTTTTCCGCTAATAATATGGATTCGGTTGTTTTTATGGATATGATTTACTTTTTAGAGAAACAATGTTTTTTCCTAAATTATCTCAGTTATTAATAATTTTTAATTTTCTAGTTGTATTAGTAATTTTTGTTTTATGCATTACAGAATTTATATGCATTTAATAGAAGACATTCACATAAATGAATAGATGAACAACATGAATAGTTAATGTTATTTGTTTAGCCGCGGCGACATGTGCTATAGTAGCTGATTTGCATATTCATTTAAGAATAATACTTTTATCGATGTTTGTTTTTGTTTGTAATTGTTTATAAGTATTTTAAAGTAATATTGAACTTATTACTATATGTTTATATGTTTTTTTATACTATATTAATTATTGTGCTATTAAATCATTTCAAACTTTTAGGTATCAAACCCAAACAAAACTTATCAACATCAAAAGTAATTTTTCACCAGACATTCTGTTTTTCTAAATTAATTTTATAGAAGTCAATTTTGGTAACTGAAGCACTTATTCCCAAACAGAATCTAAATAGGACAGACAGCCAACCATAAAAAATAAAAAACAAAACCACAACAATTTTATGAAAAATTGACACGCCAGTAATACATACGTGTTCGTTCTCTCTGGAAAAATAACCACTCTCTCTCTTTACATGCAACAAGTTTTCTAACCATCTTCTCCCTCCTAATATCAAATGGTCCGACCGACGAAGCGTACCACCAACGTATTTCCTCTTACCCAATATTTTTTGCATTTTACGCTATCGTACAATCTCAATCATTAATTAAATTAACAGTTCTTTTAAACTCAATTAATTATTTGTTCTTTTATTATTGGGTAGAACTTGAATTTTTATTGCAAATAAAGGGTATTGATTGAGATACTTATTAATTGGTGCTTTTTCCCCTTTAATTTGAGTGTTGGACAGATTCGTGAAGAGAGAATTAGGGAGTGAGATAAGGAGGAGCCAATGTAGAGATTCTATGAGAAGCTATATGAAGGAGGCTTTCACTATTGATCTAAAAATACGGGATGGTTTATGGTGTGATTCGGTACTTACCTCTATCTATAACTCTAAATATATACTCATAGTATTTAGTTTGTTTCGAAAAGCATTTAATATTTAATGTATGTAATCCTAATGGGATTGATTGCGTAACGTCTCGGAAATTTTATATTTTATTATTAATTTTAGTAATAAGATAGTGATATTTAGTTTTGTGGGTGATTACGTATTTGTGTGAAATGTTTGTATGTGGTACGTATGTCATATGATAGTGGTGGGTGTGATTTGTATTATTTAATAAGTAAGTGGACTAATTAGTAAATTATTTATACTAAAACCTAAATATATAGATTATATATAGACATATAGACATATACATATACATATACATATACATATACATATACATATACATAGATACCTACATAAGGAGAGAGAGATAATAGAAGAGAGAGAGAGACCTGTGACGAAGTGAGGGCGAGAGGAGAGGTCGGCGACCAGACCAGGTCAGGTTGTGCTGGTAGGTGGCGGTAGTGGGTGCGGTTTAGGGCTTTAGGGCAGCGACTTCGGGAGCCTATTACGATATCATCGGGAGTCCGTTTTTGACAATCAAATATGTTTTCTTAGACTATTTTTCGATAGCTATCTATCCGTGTAAGCCGTTTCATCTGATTTTAACTTTTATAAAAACCCATTTTTGGGAATATTTGCTATAATCCGAATTAGTGATTTTTATATTAATCCGTAGCTCGTTTTAATTACGTTTAGGGACTGTTTAAGGACCGTTATTGGGCTGTACAGATCTGGTTCTAACTGTTCCTTGGGTTTTCGGCTTGAGTTTGGGAGTATTTGACAAACGAACTCTCGTTTGCGTAGGTAAGGGGAAAGAATATGGTTTCGCTTTAAAGGCGGTTTTGTGTGTTGTTTGTTGTATGGTAGGTTATGTAAAATGGTTAGTGGGTATTGCATCATGTTATTGTGTAACGGCTTCGCATCGTTATTTTTATGGTGATTATATTGTGTATGGCGATTTTACTATTTTAAAATAAAATGATTTAAATGTGTTATTTAATTAAATCTTTCAAAGACGTGAAAGTGGTGAAAGTGTGTTAGTGGTGATATCGTGTATACTCTTGTAGTGATACCGTGCATATTTTTGTGGTGATGTGTTTATCTAATTACATCAAATATTATAAAGTGTATTTTATGTTTTATTGTGGAGTTTACTGTTTCCGTGTTTGGTATTCGGAGTATTTTACATTTATTTTAGGGATTGCAGTACCAAGTGTTAAGGTGGAGCTATGGCAGCTTACGGTGAGATCCCAGAAACTTGCGCAAGGATTAGGTATATCGGTACCATAGGGTTAGTCCCTTTAAAGCCGGCCCCATATCTTTTAGTCACATATTAGTGTCAGAATATGGGTGAGGGAACCATTGCACTTTGGGTTCTAGAGCAGAGTGGCTCTAAAAGTGGGTACATGTGAGGCAATCCCGACTTTGTGTTTTGTTGAGTCTTGTTTTATTTTATTTTGTTTTATTATTAATTCAGTTGATCTTTATTATATGTTCATTTACTTGTGTTGCGAGTTATGTTTGTTGATGTGTTTTTCGTGCAATTGCATTTGTCATTATTTGTCAGATATCATATTTGCCATGTTAGGATTGTGTGTGCGTGCTTAGTAGCACGCGCCGTTTTTAAAGCGAGATTGTTTTCTTACCTCCTTTCTTTGTTTTCTGTACATTTTGTTCACGATCGATGTACAGGTGCTGACGTAGATGGTGGCGAAGTTTAGAGTGCTTGCATGAAGCTCATTATCATATTACACGTGATCGCGCGCACGGTAGACTTGTTTTTTGTTTATTTTGGCATTATCTCATTTTGAGCCTTGTTGCCCTATTAAGCGTTTTACGCGAGATTAATTTTCTTTTGGGTGGAGTAACTTATCTCGTGCACTTGTATATTTTAGATTACGCTATTTTATAAAACGTCAGCTGTGTTGGATTTGATTTATCCTTGTTGGATGATTTGGTAAATCGCGTGGCGATTTTGTTATGTGTTGTTTCAGACATGTCTAATTTATTGGAAACAAATAGATACGCAAAGCTCATGCCGAAATAATCTAAAAACGTATTGTTTTGTTTGTGTTGTCACATTTGAATACCGTGGGCTACCCTTAGGCCAATTTAGTGAATCAAATATGATTATCGGCATGACCTGAAGTATTTATTTGGTTCTATTGATTGGCATATTATCGAATGGCATTCCGCATGTTTCGTTATTTAAACTTTTTCCTTTTTATTTTAATTTTCATTCACGACCCGGGTTTATCCAAAATCCGAGGCGTGACAGATTGTTCATTAGTCTGGTAATTTGATCTGAACATGTATGATTTTTCCTGTGTTAGGGTTAGAATTTCGGAACATTCTTAGATTTGATTTTGCTTTTGCTTTTCGATTTGGGTTCATTTGTTTGTTTGTTTTGTAAAATTGGGGTTGATTAGACAGACTTTTGTGGAGGATAAACAGAGAATTAAGGCCTTTTTTTGTTTGCAGCTATGAAGTTCAATTTTTGTTTTTCTGTCTAGAAGATACAGAGCATTTGGTTGACCATTTTGGGAACTTCTTTTGCCTTGGTTTTTGTATCATGCAAAATCTACAAGTTTTAAGTTTAATGAAAGCCATTCTTATCCATCTAAAAATATGCCGGCTTAGTGTCTGTAGTTGCAGCCAAACAAGCTTATGAAAAGTACCATAGAGTTGAATCTAATTGCAATATTTTCGAACATGAGTTGATTGTAATTTGTAAAGTTGCTGAGAAACTATGAAGATGTTGGCCTTCCATCCCCAAAGCCAAATGAATACTTTTCTCTAGATGATCATCTAGACCACTCCAATTCTGTACAGTTACCTTTTTCAAGCGATTGTGTTGTTTTGGACGCCAATCACTAATGGTTATTACTTTATTATGCAGAAATACAAATATATAATAAAAAAACATTCGATTAGTGTTCGAAATTGAAATATGATGAGTGAGTTTTATTCTACAAAATTGTAATGATCCCTTATATTATACGGTTGATATGTACAGACCTCATGGACAATGTTCAATTTCTTGCATTAAAATTCAATTTCTTTTTTTTACAAAAGTGATTCGAAGTTAAACTTGGTAAATGTGATTTACGACTTGGGGGTGAGGCTCTCTGGTAATCTCATCTTGTTTTTCTTTTTTCTGCATTATGGTTATCTTAGCTGTGTGGTTGCAACTTTTAGAGTTTAAAACCCTTTATTTCTCGATATACGTGCTATACTTATAAAAATGTACCATGTACTGTGTACATTGATTTAATCTGAAAGAAACATATTTTAAGTAGATGTTGATTGGGAATTTATGTAATTTTCATGCAAGGAAAAGTGGTCCCGAAGTTTAACATGATGAAATTGTTTGTGGCATGGATTGTTTTTGATTTGTGGCATGAATTGCTTATTTATGGTGTATAGAAGTTAATTACAATAAACATAATAGGCAAACATTTTTTTCCCTTGGCAATAGTTCTTTATGTGAGTTGCTTGCTTAGCGAATGATGTCCCTTTTTTTTTAATGTAAGAAAAGTAGAATAGTCCTTACCTTAATGAAATATTTTTCGTTCATCTTTTCAGAAACACGTTTGGATGGAGTATTCGGCCGAAACCCTTTAAGTTTCCACACCTAAAGGTACATCTGCATCGACCTCTTTATATTCATCACCAAAAAAAGGTTTCGAGGGGACAAGCGAGGCTAAGGGTTAAGAGGAGAGGGGAAGGACTTTACTTGCAAGAACTGAATGAACTAAACTTGGCGAGGAAAGATGCGAGTGAGAATAAATCTTCAAAGCTATAGTACCCTGTAATAGTTATTGATAAAAGTAAACGATAGATATGAGTAGTTCTCATGGTTTCAAATTTTCGATGATGTGTGAAAAGCGAATAGTGCTCTTTTTTATTTTCTCTTTTCTATAGAATAGTCATCTTATTTGCCGGTGACAGCTGAGAGTTTTGATTTCCTCATTTGATAGTTGATGCAAGCTTCTAAGTTACGGGAGGTTTAGCAGGGAGTTTGCATCGTCCGGACGTTCTATAATAATATATATTATTAGTATATCTCTTGTAATCTGAATATAAAGTAAAGAGTTTTTTAGCCAAACTATTGCAGTAGGTTCGAAATACTGTACTGGTGCTTTGTATTTGAGTAGCCAAAAAAGCTCAATATATGATAATAGGGGAATATAAGTATTTGTTTACTCATATTGTAGACCATGTCAATCAGTATGTTAGCTACGGTACATGTGTACAGCTAAGAGAAATTTGTATAACAATGCACCAAGACAAAACACTTTGTGAATACGAGTATGTTTAATTGTAGAGTTGAGTTGGTTTTTTACTTAGCACCAAAGTGTTATACTTCTATTCAACCTTGATAGAAAAAGACCGGACACACTACGTTCTATAAAAATGAAGTGTAGCAAATTGGCAAACTGAACCCGTGCATAGCACGGGCCTCCTTGCTAGTACTAAAAAAATAGATGGAGTGACTCATTTTATAAATCTATTGTGATGTTGAACTGCGTTAGTACGTACGTAGATCATGATACAACTACCATGCATTACGGTACTTTTTATTCCAAATTTCGTATTAATATTTCCTTCTCTATATATCCTAAAAACAGAAACTGCTCATTATAAAACTTACCTCATGACCTGAAATACTTCCTTTTTGTGTATGGACTCGTGAATCATTTCCGAATCAAATTTTGCTAGCTCGAGAGAGGCCTCTTTCGATTTCTGTTTCCCTTCACTTAACAATTTTATAGCGGTAAACTTTGCAGAATTTTTAAGCTAAGGATATTGTAGCATATTAATGACTTGATCATGATCAAGATAAGGAATCAACTCATTAAGAAAATGAGCACATGAATTCGCAGCTTGATCGAGAACCTCTTCTCCATCTATACCAGGTTGAGAAGCCTCGTAAAAGCTAATTAGCCCTCTTATATTTTTGCTTAGTTGGGGCTTGAGCTTTCCCTCATCAATAAATTTGTTGAATAAATCTGTCCGTAAAATCATAAATATTTAAACCAGATCTTAAATATTTAAGCGAAATCTTAAATTAAAAAATTTATGGACTTGAAGATGAATTTCACGAATGAAGTTATTGTGGTACCTAGCTAGTGACAGTACTTCAAAGTTGAAACTCCAATTTTAAGTATTGTCACGTTTTTTTTTTTTTGTTGAAATCGTTTTAATATCCAATAGATCATGTGTTGAGTTGAGAATATCTATTGGAGCATAATGAAAGTGTTTTTACATGATGAAACCAGTGTTTTAAAAAGCGATAAGATAACCAAACCGTTTTTACCAGAGATACTTTAAAAGAGCTAATAGCGTAGATTTAAAGCGTAAAATTTTTACAGTTAAAAAATATACATGTTTTGAAATATATAGATAAAAAACATGCACTACGCCAAATATCAACAATCGAGACGGTAGTAAACCGTCTCAAAAATTGAACAAACCGTCTCTAAAACCTTTTAAGACGGTTCAAGATACCGTCTCCGGGATAGGCGTAGCAAAAGCTCTGCAACCGTCTCTAAATAGTACTTAAGACGGTAGTGTTAAAACCGTCTCAAATGCTTCTTTGAAAACGGATTTTCAACCGTCTCAAATGCATCTTTAAAAACGGTTCAATACCGTCTCAATTGCATATTTGAAAACGGTTCACTACCGTCTCAAAAATGTCAAGGTGGTAATGTTGAAACCGTTTCAAATGCATCTTTAAACACGGTTCACTACCATCTCAAAAAGGTCAAAATAAGACGAATTATATAAGATAGAATTAAGGAGAGGTCTCAAATGCATAATTTTAGATAGTTGATGACCTTAAAAGCAAAATCTGCCATTCTTAAAAGCATACAATTCAATCGAAATAAGTAATTCAATACAAAACAGATCCAACAAATCAAACAATTTAAATCAATTAAATCAGATTTCAATATTTAAATACCTAAAAAGAAATCATTTAACAAATGTATAGTTGCCTTGTTCGTACATAAATCTAGTCAAGAAAACAAAAATAAATAAATGTTATGGTTAAACAATATATGGACAAGATGAAGACACTACTTCGACCCATCTATGTGCATATACTATGATGATAAACTCTGCTTCCGATTCATCTACTTTCTTCTGATCTATAAAAACAAAAACAAAAACAATAAGTAAGTTATCTAATGACTAAGGAAAACGATATTAAAATCTTAAAAAAAAAACATTTAGAAAAAACTATGAAATATTTAAATTGTACTTACATTAACTTTAGCTCAGCCTATTTTCCTATTTATTATTGGTGGCTCAGAGAATCGCATGAAATGTCTGAAGGGTCAAAATCATGAAAAAAATACAATGGTATAAATTTGAGTTTGTTTCATTTCTCTGTTTCACAAGTACATAAATGAGTATAGTACAATGTGCGAGTATAATTATATTCTCTTCTCCTTTGGATGTAAAATTTGAGTCTGAATGCAGAAATGAGTGTAGTACAATTTGAGTTTAAGAAACTAATTTTGTCTTATTTTCAATGTAAAAATATGTGAACACTACTGGAATAAATCAAATTATCATATTTTATAAGGGGGTTACATAGTACTATTACTCTATGATATATGGTTCTATTAGATAGTTGGATCTTCAAAATAGTACAAAATATAAATAAAAAAACTACTTTTACCTCATAGGGAAATCGAAGAATCTGTGCTTGTCGGTGAGAGCTTTCAGCATCTGAAATTTGCTGCAATGTTAAAATATAAATAGTCACGAACGCTTAGCCATACTTAGTATTTTTAAAGCAAAAAAGGTTGAAGATTAAGGAGCAACATTAACTTAATAACATTTGTCTGCAAAAACACTCAACAGATACTAATATTTCATATGCGAATTACCGTAAATGTTTTCTAAGGCTGAGCCTAAAAAGGCTTGCTTCTAATCTAAGGTTAATAATCCTTGAGAAGCATATGTACCTTAACGACCATAAACCACAACCCAATATTAAAAAAATGAGCTAAATTCACCATTTGATGTCCTTTTCTTTTCTTTTGAAGAATAATAATGTTTACAAGCGTAAAAAGAAACTGTCCACACAAATCCTCAATCTTAATATACATGTACAGAGTATTAAGAGTGGTAAAGTTATGCATCTTTTTAGCTTCAGAAATACACGTTCTATTGTAGAAATGCGTATTTTTATTCGACCCCAGAAACACATGGACTAACCAATGAATAATAAAAGCACACAAAACCATTCCAGAAATTAGTCAGTGTCGATAGGACTTCAGATTCTAAAAACCGACTTCATGAAATTATCAGCACAGTAAAATTAGCTAACAATTATTATCAGCACAGTAAATATATTTCACACATATTCACACATGTGTGAACTGTATTTATGAAAACATCATTTTACGATTTTCTATTTAAGGAAAAATTGAGATTTCATAATAGCAAAAATACAAACAAATTTCAAGTCTTCTACTACTAAAAACTTTCAATTTCTACAGTTCGTTAAAATGAACGATTAACAATCATTAGCACATGTAATAGAATTTTTTTGAAATTATGCTTTTCAAAACAAAATTAACTCCGAAGCGGCGTCGTTTTCGGTTTTTTTTGTAAAAATAAAATAAAAATTACACTATAAGTCCCGAAAAGCACATTTTTTAGCCAAAATAGCGCACTAGTAGAGCTTTACCAACAACATAATGAAATAGCGTATACAAAAAAAATTCACCAACCACTATATCGGGATAATAGCGCTTTGAATCGCGCTTTTTAGAACACCGGATGAAACTAAGTTTTTGGTATAGAAAAATTTGTATGACGAAAACTTAGTTTTAGATATGATTGAGCTTTATGTAATGAAACATGAATTAAAAACTTCAAACACAAATTTCTAGTGTGCATGAGAATAAAAGTACTCAATAATTTGTAATCAGAATATGTCAAATTTAGGGGGTGGGGGCTTAAATTTTTTTAATAATCGGTTGGATTTTAAATCACTATTTTCATAATATAAATAAAATTTTGTCATATAAAAATATGTTTTTTTAAAATATTTGGGGGGGGGGGGGGGGGTGTTGTGTGTGTTGATCTTGCATGAGCACTACGTTGAAGAGGGTTAAGTCATTCACCTGTGGGTACATTGTAACCTTCTTGCCTTAGAACTCGAAAGCGAGTAGAAAGCTCAAAGAGATCAGAATCGGTTGAGCAAATAGACATAAAACTTGTAAATTGAATATCCATAATTTCTTGAATCTCTTCTTGGAAGTGATAGCCGATACCTAAGTGTTGTACAGCATCGATCCTGAGCAAGCTTTCTAAAGAATCTTTCACAACAATGAGAAGCATACTCTTTATTTCTTTTAATATTTTCTCATACTTAGATGAATCTTCACCCTCAAACAAGATGCTGTTGGGCGAATACAATACCGGTTTGGTAGAATTATAAGTAGTTTCATTTCGAGAGGTAATGTTTGAAAAATACGTTTGTCTTATGTTCCGAATACTATTACACGTTTTAGTTACAACTGAGTTTTGTTTCAGTTATAACTGAAGAGTTCTGACAGAAGAGTAAATAACAGACGATGTTTAATTACGAAATTCGATTTGCCCACCACATCTACGTCTCTGAGGCACTCACTCAGTATTTATTGATATTGTCAAGGTTACAATAGTAGACTCAAGTATTACAATGCTCAATGACTCCCTCACTAGTAAATGCCTATCAAACTATTGCTGCTACCTAACAGCTCTCAATATCTAATGACATCCTGTCACAAATTTCTTTTAAATAATAATATTTTCTCTCTAATATTTTGTGTGTCTCTCTCTCTATTTGATGTATAATCTATGATGTCGACGTATAAAATATTAGAGTCTAATTGACTTTATTTATAACATCACAAATAATCCTAATCTTAATCAAATAGGAAGTATTTTCTTTTTCTCTCTTTCATTCTTTGACTATGATTCTTTTTTGCTCTTCAAGTCTTCTAATCAAATAAGTAAATCTCTTCATTCTCTTCAATCTAATCTTCTGAGATTTCATGAAATATTTTCAACTTGCTGCTCATATTTGTGAACTTTCTAGAATATATTTGACTTGATCGCCAAGTAATCTGTCTGCCAGTTTCCGTTATAACTGAGATTATAACTTCAACATATATTTAAACACAACTTAACAAACGTGTTACGCATTAACTGTTAACATAATAAGAGTTAAATATAAGTTAACTCAATCTAATTTTGACAATATAGTGACAAATAAATACGGTACAATAGACTTGTAATTTGGACATAACATTCTCACACTTTTGTCATTATTTTGGTAAAAATATTGAGTTGTAAAAGTTTTGAAAAACAAACTCCCCCATAAGCTTATTGATACACAATTAAAATAGAAAATAAATCATTTAAGCACAAATCTTATCAAAACTCCCTCTGTAGTCACATATCAGAAATATATAAAACAATTTCACACTTTTAAGCATATAAGATCAGAAAGATAAACCTTTAAAATATTATCAAAACAAGCAATCAATCAGAGCAGACATCCTCAAAGACAGAAATATAAACAATCATCCTCAAAGTCAATCTCTCATTGCTCTTATTGGTTTCTCACAACTCATCAATCTACCCCCTTTTTGTCATAAAAATGACAAGGTTAGAATGCACAAAACTCATCATAATCAATCAAAGTAGAACCAACCTAAAATCATATTATAAAACAACCCAAAATCATATTATCACTCACCAATATCCTCAGATAACTCAAAACAATTTTATCAAATCAAATCTTCATACATCCATGAGAGCTTATTCAGCTGTAACTCTTTTTTTAAATGAGAAAATAAATTTTAAGAGCATATAAGTTTAAACAAGAAAGAATTTTCAAGTTTAAGAACAAAAAAACCATTTTTAACTATTAGATAAATCCATCACTTTATAACCGCAAAACTTAAGATTTTAGCACAAAAAAATTGTTGACATTCCACTCTATTGTCCAGAACATTTTGCACAATAAAAAATGGGTTTTTCAGTTTTAATCAAATAACCTTTTTATCCAAGTAAAAATAAATTTCCTGTTCACTTGAGTTGTATCTCAGTTACAACTAACACTTGAAACTGTATTGGAACCAAAAACACACAATTAACTCTTCCAAGAAATATTGATCAATCGTACTTTTTTTATTAAGAAATTGACACTTTATAGAACACAACATCATTAATTAACTGGACATTAATCAATGGCATCTTTCTATTATCAATCAAACCATAATACCAGCTGTAGTTTTAACTGAGCTTTAACTCGTTCTGGTGCCATCCGGCTGCGTGTTCAGTTCTAAACTGTCCAACCAATGGGAAAAAAAGATAAAAAAAAATATCACTATGCAAGCAGTGAGAGATATGGGTCCAGAGTCATCATTTTACAGCATATTCAACAGAATTATTAAACAGATTATTAATGCCAATGCCCCTTTTTATTAAGCAAAACTTCACTCTTTTTCAGAAAAAATTATATGCAGCACATGCAGAATTATTCAAGTGTTTCTAAGTGATTATTCTCATATTAAACATCAATTTATTTACTCAGATAGATTCATAATAACACACCCCAAGATCAATTCTTAGGAATTCAAACCTTTTAATCCAATGGTTTTGTAAATATATCTGTCAGTTGTTTTCCAGTTACAACATGTTCCAAAACTAGACTTTTTTTTCCAACAAGTTCTCTAATAAAATGATATCGTAAGTCTATATGTTTTATTCTATAGTGTTTGTTTATCACAATATAAAGTAAAAACCTCTTGTTTAATATCATAATCCTCAAGCATTTGTTTCATCCATAAAAGTTGAGTACAACCAGTACCAGTTGCTATATATTCTGCCTCTGCAGTAGATAAAGAGATACAACTTTGCTTCTTACTAAACCAAGATACTAAGTTATTTTCAAAGTAAAAAAATCCACCAGATGTACTCTTTCTATCATCACTATTACTAGCCCAATCAGCATCACAAAACCCAACTAAATAATGGTTAGTATCCTTAGAATACCACAAGCCATGATTAATATATAGTTCATTTCACATATCTAATAATTCTCTTAACAGCCAATAAGTGAGATTATAAGGGATTAGCTTGGTACCTAGAAAAAACTCTAACACTCAAACACAAATCAAGTCTACTAGCAGTTAAATAAAGCAAGCTACGAATCATAAATCTATATAAACTTGGACACACATGCTTACTTTTATCATTCTTACACAGTTTTAAGTTAGAACTCATAGGTGACATTTTCTTTTTACCATCGAACAAACCAAATTTCTTAACTAGATTTTCTACATACTTAATTTGACACAAAAATAGGCATTTATATCTTTACTTAACTTGCAAACCTAAAAAGAAATTCAATACACCACCACCACTCATCTCAAATTCACTTTTCATATCAGCAATAGACTCATCAACATAAATCATGGAAGTAGAACCAAATACAATATCATCCACATAAATCTGAACAACTATAATATCATTAGGAGTTCTCTTAGTAAACAATATCTTCTCAACTCCCCCTCTATGAAAACCTTTTTGAATCAAAAACTTAGTTAATCTATCATATCATGCTCTAGGAGCTTGTTTTAATGCATAAAGAGTTTTGTTTAGCTGAAAAACATGATCAGGTTTATGAGGATCTTCAAATCCCTTTCACTGCTTAACATATACTTATTCTAAAATATTGCCATTAAGCACTTAACATCAAGTTGAAACAATTTAAAATCATATAATCAAGGAAGAGACAACAACATTCTAATAGATTCAATTCTAGCAACAGGCACAAATGTCTCATCAAAATCAATTCATTTAACATGAGTGTAACCTTGAGGAACTAACCTAGCCTTATTTCTAACAATGGTACCATCCTCATCAGTTTTATTTCTAAAAATCCATTTAGTACCAATTATATTCTTATTTTCAGGCCTACGCATAAGAGTCCATATATCATTCCTTTCAAACTGACTCAATTCATCTTGCATAGCAGAAATCCATTCATCATTTAATAAATCTTCATTAACATTCTTAGGCTCAATCAGAGATATATAGCAATTAAAACTAACAAGATTGATGTGTTTTCGTCGAGTATTCATACCTGCACTTACCTCTCCAATGATGTTGTCCAGTGGATGATTTTTCTGAGTCCTCACATACTTCAGCCTTCTATCTCGTTTTTCAGTTGCAGCGTTGCAACTGGTGCAGTCTTAGTTACAACCGAGTCTTCAACTTCCTTTTTAGACAACTCCTCAGATTGTTCCTCAGTTATAACTGGTGCAGTACCTGACTCTTTTTGCTTTTCATCCAACTGCTCTTCCATGGTTGTATCCATCAAACCTGTCATATCATCTTCACATGCACACTCAGATATATTTTTAAGATCATCAAAAACAACATTATAAGATTCCATGATAACCTGAGTTCTCAAATTATAGACTCTATAAGCTCTACTATTCATAAAATATTCTACAAAAATACATTCACACTTTTAGAGTCAAACTTTTCTAGGTGTTCTCTATCTTTAATAATATAGCAAACACAACCAAACACATGAAAATAACTCAAATTAGGCTTTGTTCCTCTTTAGATTTCATAGAGTGTCATATTAGTAAGATAGACCCTATTTACTATGTGATACGCAATATTAACAGCCTCGGCCCACAATCTCTTAGCAAGTTGATTAGAATTCAACATAACTCTAGCCATCTCTTGAATAGTCCTATTCTTTCTTTCAACAATACCATTCTGTTGACTGGTTTTAGGAGCAGAAAACTCATGAAAAATTCTTAAATAATTACAAAAATCAGCAAATTTGGAATTTTCAAACTATTTTCCATGGTCACTCCTAATTCTAACAATTTTACCAATGGTATAAATTCAGTTTGCAGTTTTAAACACAAATTCTTAAAAATATCAAAAGGTTCAGATTTTTCTCTAAGAAAAGCTACCCAAGATTATGTAGAAAAATCATCAACAATCACAAGAATATATCTTTTACCACCAATACTTTCAGTTTGCATGTGACCCATAAGATCAATATGTAGTAGGGGTGGACTTTTTGTACCGATTTGTACCAACCGACCGATTTTCGAACCGAACCAAACAAGTTGGTACCGAAAGTTCGGTATACCGACTTTTCGGTACAGTACAACCGAACCAAACTTTAAAAGTCGGTTCGGTATCCATTTCGTATGTTTGGTACAATACCGAACCGAACCAAACATTAAAATTATAAAATATATAGAAATGTACACATAGTTATAACTTACAAATAAATTGCCTTATAGTTTATTTTAATTTTTCTTACGACTTGTTTTCCTATTTACGAAGTCAAATACAATAATTTCGTGTTTCTCCATTTTCTTGTGTAATATTTTAAAAGAATTCTTATTCTATAAGTGTTTACTATTTTAATCAAATTCACAATAAATGTAGCAAATATAAGAATAGTTGTACACATTTTACTTTTTACAAACTTTTTTTCTATTTTATTGCTATCAAGAATTATCTTTTAATAATAATAATGTTTCGGTATAAAACGGAAAATCGAACCGTACCAACCGAAAAAGTCGGTATACCGAACTTTCGGTATACCGAATTTTTCGGTTTGGTTATGGTATAATTTTTTTCAAATCAAACAAGTTCGGTTCGGTATTGGTATATGGTCAAAAAAGTCGGTACCGTACCGAAGCCACCCCTAATATGTAACAATTCAAGCACACTATTAGTATAAATCTGACTAGCACTTTTATGAATACTTTTAGTTTGTTTTCCCTTCATACAATCACCACAATTACTTGGTAGTTTAACTTTCGGTTCAGTACTCCTTTAACAAGTTGAGAATTAATAATTTTAGCAAGAGTTTTGTAGTTTACATGCCCTAGACGTTGGTGCTAAATTTCAGGATTATTAGTTACAGTTTGGTTACAACTGAGTTTAGGTAAGGTTGTAACAGACTTATCAAACACATAGCAACTATCACTAGATCTCATTCCAATCATGATTAAGTCATTGTTATCATCAATTACAAGGCATTTATACTCATTAAACTTAACATGCATAGAATTATCACACAATTGACTAACAATTAACATATTAGATTTTAAACATTTAACCAATAAAACACTTTTAAGCTCAGGCATGCCATCAACATTTAAAGTTCATTTATCAATCGCAAGACCTTTATCACCACTTCCAAACACACCAAATTACCAGATATATTCCTAACATTCTTTAAGAATTTAGCATTACCCGTCATATGTTTGGAACAACCACTATCAAAATACCAAGAAGTAGAAACATCAGCATTCAAACAGGTTAAAGTAGTCTTATTACAAGTAGTTATCTCACTTTTGCTTTTAACCTTCCAGACCCACTTGGATGTTTGTTTATAAACCCTGGAAAAAGGTTTTTGATAACTCAAAATTCTTTTATTGCAAGAAGACCAAGTGTGTCCAAGTTTATTACAAAAATAACATAGCCTCAATTAATTTCCAGTTGCAGGTTCAGTTACAACTGAGAACAGTCTGTTCTTAGTTGCACTTTCAGTTACAACTGAACACCTCATTGTACTTACAGTGGGTTGTAGGGTTGCTTTGCTTTTTGTGGCCTTCACGAACACGGTATTTCCACTTCCATTGGCTCCAGAATAGCCCAATCCAGTATTTTCCTTTGCATACCTTTGACATGAAAGCATTTTGTCTAACTTTTCAGTCCCATTGTTGAGAAGCTTTATCCTTTTTTGAGTTTCTTCAAGTTGAACATCCTTCTCTTTAACCTCGTTCTTTAACCCCAAATTTTATACTTCCAACTCTTTTACCCTTGTACACACAACTGTAAATCTCTTGAATAATTTCAGATAATTCTCTTCTACCTTAGCAATAGTAATAGTTTCATCATCACAACTATCAGATTCAGAGTAATACCCTTCTTCAGTTTCGGTGTCAGTTACAACTGACTTTGTAATTGAGATGAATTTCGAGTTTTTTGCACTTTTCTTATTGATTTTTAAGATAGCCACAAAACTTGTATAGTTTCTTTCCTCACCATCTTCACTATCATTATCAGATTCATCACTAAAAGTTGCTGCCCCTGAAGCCCTATTTCTCTTAAGCGTATTCGCACACTTAGCTTGAACATGACCAAAACTCATACACTCTCTACATTTAATCCTGTTTGGTTTAAACTCCCTAGATTTCCACTTTGTTTCAGGTTGCTTCTCTTCATAGTTTTTCGATATCAATTTCTTTTTCTGAAACGGTTTACTAACTTCTCCATCACCAACCTTCTTTTTGAAAAACCTTTTATATAACTTTTTGGCAAAAAGAGCAAATTCTTCATCATCAGTTTCAGTTTCAGCTATAACTCACTTTGCGACTGGAGAATTTTTAGCATGAAAAGCAATACCTTTACCCGATTATTTTGGTGACTCAAACTTCAAATATGTCTTGATGCTTTGACTCGACTTGTACCTTCGTATGTGATCATGTTGTACTCTTCAATAGTTGTCACCTTTATTTCGAACCTTTGAGGTAGAGATCTCAAGGTTTTCTTCATCAATTTGGATTCTGGAATTTTCTCTCCAAGAGTATGAAATTCAGTAGAAATCTCACATAAATTAGAATTAAACTCGTATATGGTTTCATGCTCCTCCATATTTAGGTTTTCGAACTTGGTTGTAAGTTGTTAAAGTCTTGATGCTTTGACTCGACTTGTACCTTCGTATGTGATCATTAAAATATCCCAAGCTTCTTTTGAAACTTCACACATGGATATTAATTTGAATAAGTTAGGATGAACCGCACTAAAGATCGCATGAAGTGCCTTTGCGTTTGCATTAGAATCCTTCTTCTCTTTTTCAGACCAAGTATCTTTTATGGCTGGATATTCTTCTCCTTTTTCGTCAGTAAGAGTTGGTATTTCATAACCCTTTATAATAGATTTCCATGCATTTTCATCTTGAGATTTAATAAAATCCTCACTTTCTATGTGCTTTGGTGAATGATCCACCATTCTTAAATAACTCCATATATTCAGAACACGGGATCCTTACAAATTAAAGTTAGGTAAGAAGCTTTGATACCAATTGAAAAATACGTTTGCCTTATGTTGCGAATGCTATTACGCGTTTCAGTTACAACTGAGTTTTGTTTCAGTTATAACTGAAGAATTCTGACAGAATAGTAAATAACACACGAAGTTTAATTACGAAATTCGATGTGCTCACCAAATCTGTCTCCGAGACACTCACCCAGTATTTAGTGGTATTGTCAAGTTTACAATAATAGACGCAAGTCCTACATACTCAATAACTCACTCACTAGTATTTGCCTACCAAACTATTTCTCCTACCTAACACCTCTCAATATCTAATGACATCCCGTCACGAATTTCTCTCAAAAAACAATATTTTCTCTCTAATATTTCATGGGTTTCTCTCTCTCTATTTGCTGTATAATCTATGATGTAGAGACATAAAATATGAGAGTGTAATTGGATTTATTTATAAACTTACAAAGAATCCTAATTTTAATCAAATAAGAAGTATTTCATTTCTCTCTCTTTACATCTTTGACTATCATTGATTAACATGTTGTCCATAAATGGTAAAATATTTAATTTAACAGAAAAACCAATGATACGAATTAAATTTTTTACAAAGTTCGCATTTGACCTAAAATTATATTGTGATTTCTTTAAAAAGAAATCAGGGAACAAATCTGTTATCTATTTAACAAATCAGTTCATTTCCTGTTTTCTTTAATATAGAAGACCACGTAGAACCTTACATAAAATTAAAGGATTCATTAGTGTACTAAATTCTATAATAAAATAAAAAAACAAAATCTTGTGTCCGTAACCTTACACAGGTTGTCTAGACTGTTTAGTAAGTAAAGCAACCACTCGGCCACACATAACTATAGATTAGAGAAATAAAATGAATTATATATTTTTACAAACGGTGGCCTTGAAAAAATATGTTTTTTAGGGGCTCTAGGCCCGTGCCTCTTGGGCCTAGGCCAAAATCCGGCCCTGCTTCTATCCTTTTCAATGTATCATATTTTATTATATGTTATCTAAATTATTAAAACTTTTATTCGAGAAAATTAGAAAACAAATTCTCAAATTAAGATTAAATATTTTGCTATATATTCCAACGGTTGTACACAAAAAAAAATCATTATATTTTAATATAGAGAAAGAAATAAAGTTATAAATCTAAAAATTATACATTTTGATTACCATGTTGTCCATAAATTATGAAATTTATCAAGAATAAATGACAAATTTTCATAAAAAAATTTTCAAAATCTTAACAGTTTGTGCAAATATTTTGTGAACTTGAGTATTAAATATAAGTTTGATTATTTATGTTCTCTTTATTAAATTGTGGTTTTAGGTCGTATTTTATCTAATTTTTTCAAAAAAATCAGGTCTGTATTTTTTGAATGAGATAGTTTTAGCTGCCAAAACGGCGAGACAATTGGGGTGCCGGTTTACTTTTTATTTTTTATTTAAAAAAAAAACTATACAAAATAGTGAATTTTTTTAAGAGTAAGGTATTAGGACTTTTGAGTGTCATTTTTTTTGGCAAACCCAAACTTAAAGTTCTGGTTACGCCCCTGAAAGAAGTGACTTATTATAACCTAGTCAAAGTAAAGGCAATGAGAAAAATCTTGATCGAAAGACAAAAAAATGCAAATTTTCACAAATTAACTGTAAATATATATGATTTCACAAATTTTCATAAAGTTTGGAAAAAAAATAATAACATACCATAAGCGTGCGTTCTGTAACAATACCACGTAGTTTTGAAAGGTATCTTATTCTCCACTAATACATGTTAGGGTGGTTTTAGTATGACAGAGTATAACCATACAATAACATAAATGCCCGCAACTATTAATGCAGTTGTTACGTACCAGGGGAAAAGCCAGGAATAGCTCCGGCGAGTTGTCGAATTTTACGTAATCAATTATATTAACTAAAATAAAAAAATGAGGATGCCAAACCATCATTTTTAACATATTCTAATGAAAACACATGGTAAAAATTTAAAACACTCGTAATTATCGGAATTATGGGAATGGCGTGGCCGCTGGTAGTATGCACTTAGCTTCCTCTGTTTACATAGTACCATTCACAATTACAATTACTGGTGCAAGTTATAAGACCAAACAAACATTCAAACAATCTCCTATTTTTATCACTTATCAGGTTAATGACGTTTCATTTTAACAAGAGTGCCATTTTTAGCATTTTAATGTTACAGG
Source organism: Primula vulgaris (assembly GCA_963920805.1). NCBI lineage: Eukaryota > Viridiplantae > Streptophyta > Magnoliopsida > Ericales > Primulaceae > Primula > Primula vulgaris. The sequence continues at coordinate 21,227,705 of OY987215.1, forward strand.
TTCAGATCCCGTGTCTACACATTTTATTTACATCCTTGTAGAAACTAATTATTCGTAAGTAACACTTAACCGTTGCTATACCCCATTAGGAATTTTGACAGATTAATTACGTGTGCATACACGAGTTAAATGGTGAATTACAAGGATCAGAACTGTAATTTAAGCAGACTTGGCTCAGCTAGTGAGTTTTCTATTAACAGGATTGGTCCAAAGTTTCTCGACATTAACAAAGAACTCCTAAGGTTCTTTAAATTTACAGAGTGCTCCTACAGGTTCAGACATATGGGAGATCTGGTATGACGAATTAATTAAATGACCAATAGTAAGTAGATAGACAACGAAACTATCTAAATCAAAAAATAAAATGTATCAAACTAATTTAAACTTTAATTTTACACAATAACTGGGTAGTTATTAACTGAAGTGACGTCGCCAATCACAACCAACAACATTACTTTGAGTCAGTTTACAACAGAATCAATAGAAGATCCACCAATTAATTTTTTATTACATTTAACTACATCTATTCATAAAAATACCAGATAAAAAGTTTTGTAATAACAAATACATTACAAATATTATGAGAAACAACAGATTAAGGACAATCATCACTCAAATACTTTAACCCACATGTTAAAAAAATAAAAATATATAGGGTATCTGAGAGTAAAAAGGAAAATTTACAAAAAAAAACATAAAAAATTACTTATGTTAAATATTTGGAAGCGCATAAAATAAGGTCATTTTTATGCAAGACTTTTGACTAAAAGTTTAAATAAAAAATGCTCAATACACACAACTTTTTAGACTTATTGTCCAGACACTAACATAAATGCCCCATAGGCACCATTTTTTAACTTTAATTCCCACTAAATATCTATTATAATTTGCATTACTCTTAAATACCACTTTTTCATAATATATAAACTAAAAAATATCTAATTTCATAAAAAAAAAACCGAAAATATCTCTCTCTCCCTCCATCCCTCCTTCATAAATGAAAACACTCAAAAAAAATTATAAAAAAATGAAAAAAACCAAAAAAAAAAAATCATAAAAAATCATAAAAAAAATAAAAATGACAAAAAATTATAAAAAATCACAAAAAAATCACAAAAAAATTATAAAAAATGAAAAAATCATAAAAAATCATAAAAAATCACAAAATTTTTAAAAAATTACAAAAAATAATAATATATTTTTTCAATATACCACTTTTTACACCGAAAAAGCGTTTTTTCATAAAAAAACACTTTTTCATCAAAAAGTGAATTTTATGTATTTAATTCTCGTTTGACTCATTTCAATACTTGTTAAAATTTGAATTGTCTTTTTAGAAACTAATTTTAGATCCGTAAGCTCAAATTGGTAAGAGTGTTTGCACTCACCACCGATAATCAAGAGGTTGGTGGTTCGAATTCACCTATTTTTTAACTTTAAAGTAAAATATATGCATTTTTTTGTGCTGAACTATATGCACTTTTATTGAACTTTATGCACTTTCGACTGTACTAAATGTACTTTCGACTGAACTAGATGCACTTTCAGCTGAACTATATGCACTTTTAGCTGAACCAGATGCACCATTATCAGAACTATATGCATTTTTATTGAACTAGATGCACTTTTGGCTGAACCATATGCACTTTCAGCTGAACTAGATGCACTTTTAGCTAAATGAGATGCATTTTTTACATAATTATATGCACTTTTATTGAACTATATGCACTTTCGACTGGATTATACTCATTTTCGACTATACTATATGCACTTTTGACTTAACTATATTTACTTTCGACTAAATTAGATGCACTTTAAGCTGAACCATGTGTAATTTAAGGTGAACCAGATTCATTTTTTGATGGACTATATGCATACTCACTTTTATTAAACTATATTTACTTTCGACTGAATTGTATTCACTTTCAACGGAACTAGATGTACTTTCAATAGAAATGAATGCAATTTCGACTCAATTTTATGCACTTTTGACTAACTATATGCACTTTCGACTGAACTATATGCACTTTTATTGAACTATATACGCTTTTGACTGAACTATACGTACTTTCGACTGAATTAGATGCACTTTAAGCTCATTTAGATTTTAAAAAGACACATTTTCATGGAAATACCACTTTTTATATAAAAAAAATTCGGTATAAAAAGTGTTATATTGACAAAAAAATTATATATTTTTTTGTAATTTTTTAAAAAGTTTGTGATTTTTTATGATTTTTTAATTTTTTTTAATTTTTTGTCATTTTTTGATTTTTTGTGTTTTTTGTGATTTTTTTCAATTTTTTTCAATTTTTTATTGATTTTTTATAATTTTTTTTGTGTTTTTTTTATTTTGTTGTAATTTAACACTATTTTTTTGGGTTTGTAGAGAGATAAAATATGTCTATTAAACTAAATAATTAAAAAGTGTTACCTATGACTAATGTGAACTTATCAAGACATGTAGAAGAAATATAAGTTACTACGAATTATTTATAAGGAATTCCCCATAAAAATCATTACCGAGTGACTCACTTTTACCCAACTATATAAACCAAGTAAAAACTAATTTGAGTTGTGCGAAACAATCCCGTCCATCTATCTCTTCTCTCCATCTCTCATCCGTCTTCCTCACTCTCTCTTCCATGAAAACTGTCATCTGTACTCTTTCTCTCTCTCTCTCTCTTAGCGGATCTCACTGCGGTCTTTCATACGAACGCTGCTAATCCGCCGCCGGACTCCTCCATGGCTTTAGCGGAAGAGTATGATAGAAACGACGGCGGCGACGTCGTTGCCTGAGCATCGTCATCCTTTGTCTTCAAAGCGTGATCGAGACCCTAGATTTACTTTATCAGGTTAAATCGTGGCTGTTCTTAAGTCATGATCCGGATCATGATCTCTGTTAGACTTATACTAGTAGTTCTATTATATGTTTGTATGTAATTAATGTAGTAGCTTGGAAAACAATGACCAGTGAGGGAGAGTGTACATTTTGAGGGAGAGTGTACATTTTGTTTGTCATTTAATATTTTTTTATGTTTATATTTACCTTTTTGGGACTGTTTATGTAATTTGCTTGAATGTTTATCGAAAACTGTTATTTACGGGAGTTCGTTTGTAGTGGCAGCTTGTTTGGTAATTTTTAATTTAAGTAAAGACTTTTTGGTCCAACTTGCTTAAAACTAAACAAATTAGCCAATTTTTATACACCCCGTATCTATTTTTTTATTGATACGTATGCACTTTTTGTTCATCCGTATCCACTTTTATTCATCCGTATGCCGTATGTACACGCATGAACATTTTATTCCTTTTTATTGACCCGTATGAACGTTTTATGCACTCGTATCCACTATTTATTGACTCATATGCACTTATTATTGGCTCGTATGCATTTTTATGCACTTTTTATTCATTGTTTATGTATTTTTTATGCACACGTATACACTTTTTATGCACACGTATGAACATTTTATGCACTTTTTATTGACCCGTATGAACGCTTTATGTACTTTTTATGCACCCGTATGCAATTTTAATGCACTTTTTATTAACTTATATGCACTTTTTATGAACTTTCATCAACTTTTATTTATAAGCAAAAAATGGTCATCGGGTTGGCTGCCGAGCTAGGGTTCGGGTATGTGAGCTATACCGGATAGTACGTCTATGGCTCGTGCAATCTTAGTCCTTAAGTAGAGTATTTGTGAGATTATATATTATATTATAATATATAGAACCAAAAAGTAGTAGAAACTCTGAGTAGAATGTTTTATTATGTCATGAGTTATCCCATCAATGGGTTACAAATCTTTTATAATGGAGAGGAGACATTCCTATGAGTGACAAATGTCGAGCAACTAAGCACATGAGAGTGGTGTGCTTTATCATTTGTATTTGAGGATAAAGCTACTCAAGTCCCAACTGTGCTTTTACAAGTCTGCTAACGACACTCACTCAATCGGTCTCAATCTATCCTTATATTAATATAAATTACATTGTTCGTCCTTGTATATTAAATATGGATACTGTTAGAGTAATTATTCCACATCGATTAAAATATGATCTAATATGTAGTTTATAATGAGTTATACATACTTACCATTACTAGACCTTTTAATGGTAAAATAATATGGATTCTAACATGGTATCAGAGCAGGCCTAGCGATGATGGTATCACCTCCAACCATTTAATATGCCCGTTCGTACGACCCTTGAAATGTCGGGCCACGAGCGAGTGGGGTGTTAGAGTAATTATCCAACATCGACTAAACTATGATCTAACCTGTGATTTATAATGAGTTACACATACTTATCATTACGAGACCTTTTAATGGTAAGGTATATGGGGCTTTAATAGATACAAAATAGACTATGGAAAATAAAGGTGCATCAGCTACTCCCCAGCCCGGGCTCCAAATCTTGATATGGTAGTCCGAGTTCTTTGGCGGGTCGGGTGGTTATTGGTATCCGGGTCTAATTTTGGTTTGAGTCTCTATCATGGGCCTGGTATTCATCTTGGGCCTACACATAATGTGCGCGTTACTGGGCCTGGAACGAACTCCTAAATGAGTCGGCTTGACACGTCAGGCACATTCTCCCATGTCTCTAGTGGCAGAGGATGCATATGATTGAGGGAGACGTATCTGTTGGAGTTTGGGTATGCGAAACGTTGCCTTTGCTTCCTATATAGGAGGAAGGGGGGCTTGCCCTTTTCCTAAGATCACAATTCTCATAGCTCCTTCTCTTTCTAAAGTAGTCAATCTCCAACCCCTCAAAAATGTCGAGTGTCTCTAGTGTTTCTGTCAACGGCATTCCCCACATTGAGCCTCAGCCGATAGTGCATAGAGTGGACTCTGTCTTTTATCTGGTTGATGCATACCTCCGATATTTGAGGGGCTTGCCCTTTTCCTAAGATCACAATTCTCATAGCTCCTTCTCTTTCTAAAGTAGTCAATCTCCAACCCTTCAAAAATGTCGAGTGTCTCTAGTGTTTCTGTCAACGGCATTCCCCACCTTGAGCCTCAGCCGATAGTGCAAAGAGTGGACTCCGTCTTTTATCTGGTCGATGCATCCCTCCGATATTTGAGGGGTGAGGTGGATGCTCTCTGGGCTTGCTTGCATTCAGTGACCAGGTTGAACTGGGAAAATAGGGTACGGGACAAGGCGATGAAGGACTGTTGGACTGCGGCGGCCAAAGAGTGGGATGAAGCCTTGGCAGATCTCTCCGCGATAACTGAGCGCCGCAACGAGCAGGAAGAGAAAAATGCCGCTCTCCAATACGAAAGGGAGGTTCTTGTGGCCTCTAACGTCGACCTTCAGGATTGGCTAGATAGGCTCGAGGAGGAGGGCGAGGGCTCCGCCCATAATTTTTAGTTCTCATTTTTTTATGTCTGTCTTTTCTTTGTATGTACTTTTATTGGTTCGGATGTAGTCACACTTCATCTGCCGAAGTTCTTCTTATGTAATTTTGTACTTTCTTTTGGCTGACTGAACATTGTGTAGTGAATCTAAGGCACGTTCTATTAATGAAAATATTTCCTTTTGCAAATTTCGTTACTTTGTTATTTTCCTCACTTTGTGTTATTACTCCCCTTGTGTATGTGCTGGCTGGGTAGATTTGTTGTTGGTTTTGTTCTACACCCGACTGTTTATCTTTGAATTTTGTCTGTCTAGCCCTTTTGACTAGTTTTGTATATTTTCGGGTTTTGGCACTTTTGGCCAACTTTGTAATTTCTCGAGTTGTAATTCTTTATGTCTGCACACTTTTGTTTCGTCAATTTTTATGGGATGCTTTTCAAGTTACCTTGTGCCGTTCTTGCGTTTTCTTTTTCCTTCTATCGAGCCTTTTAGGAGTGCTAGTCATTTACTCTTAGGCCGGCCATGGCAGTATGACTGGAGGGTGATTCATGACGGGTTCGAGAATACTTATTCATTTGAAAAGAATGGGAGAAAGCATACTCTTGCGCCACTTACACCGGCGCAAATTCGAAATGATATTTTAGGCAAGACGAAGCGAGAAAATCTGGTTGTTAGTCGGGGGGAAGTCGAGCGAGTCTTGGGTGCTAAGGATCAGATTTTTGTGTTGCTCATGCGGGAAATTATGCTCATAGACAAGTCCTCACTCCCACCCCAAGTTGTAAAAATTTTGGAGAAATTCGAGGATGTGTTCCCCGAGGAATTACCACCTGGTTTGCCACCGATTCTTGGAATCGAACATCAAATCGATCTCATTCCCGGTGCTGTTTTACCTAACCGACCAGCCTATTGTTGTAATCCCGAGGAAGCCAAAGAATTGCATCGCCAAGTGTCAGACTTGATAGAGCGTGGGTATGTTCGGGAATCGATGAGTCCCTGTTCAGTTTCGGCATTACTCGTGCCGAAGAAGGATGGTAGCATGCGTATGTGTGTTGATAGTCGGGCTATCAACAAAATTACTATAAAGTATCGCTATCCAATACCACGCCTTGATGATATGCTCGACGAATTGCATGGTTCAATATATTTTTCAAAAGTTGATCTTAAGAGTGGATACCATCAAATCCGTATGAAAGAAGGTGACGAGTGGAAGACCGCTTTCAAAACGAAGCAAGGGTTGTTTGAATGGCTGGTTATGCCATTCGGTTTGTCAAATACACCGAGCATCTTTATGCGTTTCATGAATCATGCCTTACGTAAGTTTATTGGGCAGTTTGTTGTTGTTTATTTCGACCACATACTTATCTATAGCAAATCCTTTGCCGAGCATTTGGAGCATCTACGACTGGTCCTCGACGTTCTACGTCGAGAAAAGCTCTTTGGGAATTTGAAGAAATATGGCTTTTGCCAAGACCGAGTCATCTTTCTCGGTTTTGTGGTTTCAGAAAGGGGTGTTGAAGTTGATGAGGAGAAAGTAAAAGCAATCAAGGAATGGCCTGAGTCGACTAGTGTTTCGGAGGTTCGAAGTTTTCATGGCTTAGCATCATTTTATAGACGTTTTGTGAAAAACTTTAGCACTTTGTTAGCCCCTCTAACTGAGTGTACTAAAGTTAATGGTGCGTTTAAATTTGATAAGGCTGCTCGTAAGAGTTTTGAGATAGTAAAGGAGAAATTATGCTCGGCTCCAATTTTGGCTCTGCTTGATTTTTCAAAAACTTTCGAAATCGAGTGTGTTGCATCCGGAGTAGGCATAGGGGCTATCCTTATACAAGACAAGCGACCAATTGCTTATTTCAGTGAGAAGTTGGGTGGCTCTCGACTCAACTATTCCACCTACGATAAGGAGTTCTATTCCTTGATACGAGCCTTGGAAGTGTGGCAGCATTATTTACTTCCAAAGGAATTTATAATACACACCGATCACGAGTCTTTAAAGTATTTGAAGGGACAAGCAAAACTGAACCGAAGACATGCGAAATGGGTCGAGTTTATGGAAATATTTCCATATGTTATCAAATTCAAGAAAGGGAATTCGAATGTTGTTGTCGATGCTCTTTCTCGAAGACATGCTCTTATATCGATGATGAGTGCGAACTTGCTTGGGTTGGAACTCATCAAGGATCAGTACTCAGAAGATTCAAATTTGTCCTCTATCTATTTGGCATGTGAGAAAGAGGCCATGGATGGGTTCTATCGCCATGAGGGATATCTCTTTCGGATGGGAAAGCTTGTAATTACGAATTGTTCGGTTCAGGAATTGTTAGTTCGAGAGGTTCATAGTGGTGGTTTGGCAGGACACTTTGGGGAAAAGAAGACCTTGGAAATGGTTAAAGAACATTTCTATTGGCCTGCTATGATTAAAGACATACATCTGGTTATTGAGAAGTGTGTAGTTTGTAAGAAGTCCAAGAGCAAAGAAGCAAATCAAGGGTTATACATGACATTACCTGTACCGAATCAACCATGGGTTGATGTGAGTATGGATTTCATATTGGGATTACCAAAAACATAGCGGGGTATGGATTTGATTTTTGTGGTAGTAGATCGTTTTTCAAAAATGGCTCATTTCATTCCGTGTCACAAGACGGACGATGCATTGCATATTGCGGACTTGTTCTTTCGAGAAGTTGTGAAACTACATGGTATTCCGAAAACAATCATGTCAGATCGGGATGTCAAGTTCTTGAGTTACTTTTGGAAGACATTGTGGAAGAAATTGGGTACTAAACTTCTATTTAGTACAGTATGTCACCCGCAAACCGATAGACAGACCGAGGTAGTAAAACGAACTTTGTCTACTTTACTTCGAAGTCTTATTAGTAAAAATCTGAAATCATGGGATGGGGCTCTAGCAATGGCCGAGTTTGCTTTATAATCGTAGTGTGCATAGAGTTACGAAACTCAGCCCTTTTGAGATTTTTTATGGTTTTAATCCTATTACACCTTTGGATTTATCTCCATTACCTATCAACGAGAGGGTTAGTATGGATGGAGAAAAGAAAGCCGAGTTGGTTAAAGAGATACATAAGAAAGTGAAAGAACGGATTGAGAAACAAAATAAGATCAATGAGCGAGTGACGAATAAAAGTCGAAAACATGTTATTTTCGAACCAAACGATCTAGTTTGGGTGCATTTGAAGAAGGAGCGGTTTTCAAACCTGCGGAAATCAAAACTTATGCCAAGGGAAGATGGTCCTTTTCGGGTGTTGTCTAAAGTCAACGATAACGCATATAAGATTGAACTACCTGAAGGTTACCAAGGATCAAACACTTTCAATGTTCGGGATTTGACTCCATACATTGAAGACGATGAAAATATGGATTTGAGGGCAAATCCTAATCAGCCCAGAGGAGATGATGTGCATCATATGGCATTCGATTATGAATCTAAGCTCAATATTCCTCATGTGGGTCCGGTTACTCGGTCAAAATCTAAGAAGCTCAAAATTGGGAATGAAGTGCTTATGACAAAGGAATTAACTCATTTGATAGCTTTGAGTAGCAACTTTGCCGATACATCGAATTTTGGCTATTTCAAGGAGTGCATTAATTCGATACATGAATCTGCACATTCAATGATTCTAATCTGCCAAGGGGGTGTAGTCTAAGCATTTGACATTGTTAGTGCATGCTTATGGACGTGGATAAGCTTATATTAACTGTATCTAGTGGTCAAAGTCCCTACTTAATGATATAGATAAGTGTAAAAGGTTTTTATGAATGTATCTAACTAGATTCAAGTAATCTAAGTTGTAGATCTTATCCTATCATTAGGGTGACGTTTTTGGCTCTATATAAAGCCATATGTATCAAGTTATAAACACACTTGAATGATATAAAGAATTAAGCTTTTTTGCTTGTTTATCATTTTACTCTTATCTTGCAATTTGTGGAATTCAGATTGTTAGTGGCGAGTTAAACCCCGATTCTTATTACTCCCCTTCTTATCTCTCCGGAGTGTGGTGAATCATCATAACGGAACTTGTTTGTGGCGCTTTCGGGCTTATCAAACTTATTTCATTAGAACCCCAACCCATCTTGTTTGTGGCGCCTTCGGCTTATCAAACACGAAGAGTTGGTTTCTCTATTCGAATACTCCTAAATTCAACGACTTACCGACATCTTAGCATTCCCGGGCACATCACTTTTGTTTCGTCAATTTTTATGGGATGCTTTTCAAGTTACCTTGTGCCGTTCTTGCCTTTTCTTTTTCCTTCTATCGAGCCTTTTCGCGTTCTCTTTCGTGACTTTTTCTGTCGGTAAATTATCTGATCTAGGAGAATTTGTTGAGATATGGACCCTTTTATTTTATCTTTATTTCTTCCATGTTCTTATCTTCTTGTAATTTGTTCTAGGAGTGGGAGAGTAGTTTACATCTAAGCTATGAGTTCGGTTGCTTTAGTGGATGACGCGGCCCATGTTGGCCTATATATATCTCGCGTGCCCTTGTTTATTTTTCATTATTTTATTTCTTCACTCCCCAGTCTATTTCTCTCTCTAAGTTTTCAGCACCATTTGAGTATACAGGATCCCTTTCTCTTCTATGGCCAAAGCATCTAGTGCTTATGCTCCCATGGCTGTGGCTGACCCTGGTGGGATGATGGCGAAATGGGCAGCATAGAAATGCCCAAAGATATTGATTAAGTCCAATCCTAACTTATTTATGAAGGGTTATTTGAAAGAGCTTATCCCGAGCTTCTCTATGCATGCCCCCACATCGGGCGAAGAGGTCCAACGCTACTTGGATGATCCAAACAATAATACAGTGGTGATTCGTCTCGGCGCTTTGATCGAGGGAGGTCTGACCTTACCTTTGTCTGACTGGGTTGGGGAATTATTGGATTGGGTTCAACTTGCTCCCGTTGAGGTCTGACTTAACTGTTATCGGACTCTGTGTGGGGCTGTGGTCCTATATGACATTATGGGGTTGGACCTGTAGATGCAGGATTTCGTTTGTATGCACTCAATGACTTGGACTTTGGGCTTGACTTTTGTTGGAAAACCCAAACGGTTTTGTAAGTGAATGCAATTTAAATTGTGTAACTTACAATGTTAATTACCCCCCATTTATGGCATTATTGACATGTAACTCTTCATATGTTTTTTGGTAAAAAAAACATGCATATATCTATCCTTTTCCAAGACAAGAGAAAGAAGAGAAATAGATACATGGCATACATACACACTAGTAACCGTGGCCCACTCGTTACGTGCGCGACGCGTGTAAAAGCATGCCACAAACCCAATATTCTCGATTCATATCATATACCGGAACTATTCGGGATAAAAACGAATTGGAAACAAATAAGTTGTCAAAAAGAAGACAGTAGACAAATTTTAAAACTTCAAAACGTGGCTACATAATTTTAAAACGTACTACTCCATTTAAAAACCAAAGCTAAAACACCAACTAATAAACTTGAGTTTATGGTGCAATTTCAGAAACATCTCCGTACAAATGTGAGCTCGTATACATTGGAATCTTCGAAAGATGACTCTTGGATAAAATTTTATGCTTAGCAACCCTTTGTTAAATACTTCGTAAAAGTACTTCGGGATAAACCACATTCCTTGTGTACACCTCGCCTGTCTGTGAACCCGAGCTTTTTGCTACCAAAACCTTGGTTGTTTGACTTGACACACCTCTAGACAACGCCACATATAACTGTCCATGACCAAACACATGGTCTGGCAAATAAATACCAACATGTGGAATAGTTTGTCCTTGTGCTTTATTTATAGTTAAAGCAAAACTCAGCCGAATAGGAAACTGAACTCGTATCATCTTAAACGGGAGTTGAACAGAGTCAGGAGGTTCTAATGGGATGCGGTGCAGAAATGTTCTTGTTCCACGATGGGGTCCTTCTAAAATTTCAGCATCTATGAAGTTTCTATTTAGAGAACGACAAATCAAACGTGTACCATTACATAATCCATTGCCTGGGTCCATATTCCTCAAAAGCATAATTGGAGCACCGACTTTCAAACGAAGAACGTGCGGAGGCATTCCACCAGGTGAAATCGAGTTGAGAAATTCTTGTTGATAAGTGTTGTTCGTGTCATTGTCCACTTTATCAAATGAATGATATATCTTTTCATATCCACTAAATCGCCTTATCACTCTATCATTTATTTTATCAACGTCGTCATTTAAGGGAGTGATTAAAGCCCTTCCCAACATATATCTTGCATCATTGATATGATTGTGTAGTTCAGGAAAAATGTTGTCTATCAAGGTATCTAATGACTTTATGCCTTCCCATGGTATTGTCAATGAGTTTGGAATTTTTATCAAGTCACCGTCAATGTTTGGTTCTGTTCCATCTCCCACTCTGAGAAGAAATTCTGCAAATTCATGATCGTTGACAGATCTCATATTTTGTTTAAGATGTAACACAGTAACGTATCTCCAAAGTGGCGACTTGACTATAGAAGCACCAATCGTCTCCGCTCTCGTTCCTTTTTGGATTACAGGAAGCACTTGACGAAAATCACCACCAAAAACCATAATTTTTCCTCCAAAAGGCATGTCAACACCTAATATATCAATGAAAGTACGACTTAAAGCCTCAAATGCATAACGATTAGTCATCGGCGCTTCATCCCAAATAATAACCTTTGCCTCCCTAATCAACTTAACCAAATCTTGTTGTTTCTTTATATTGCAAATTGTTGTTGGCGAAAGTAGAATTGGTATTTTAAATCTTGAATGAGCTGTTCTCCCTCCTGGTAAAAGCATTGCAGCTATTCCGGAAGTTGCTGTTGCAATAGCAATCTCACCCATATTTCTAACTCTGGCTAATAAAGCACGATATAAATAGGTTTTACCCGTTCCTCCTGGACCATCAATAAAGAACAAAGCATTATCATTTTCTTCTACGACTTTCATAATTTTATCAAATGCTATTTTTTGATCATCATTCAAGTTAGTAACAGAATTCAAGTCTTCTTGGGAAATTGGAATTGAACGTTCATCTTCTATTAGCTTAAGAACCATTGATCTAGAATTAGTAGTCACCGTTAGCCGTGGAATATAACTTGAAACATATTTGCCAAACTGTTTCAAAATAGTATTCATGTCACGGAGGACATCATTAAGTACTCTACTGTCATTAACACCCCATGAAGTAGCATAATCTTGGCTGAGAAATGGGTAAATTTCGTCCCAGAGAGATTCTGCTTCCGTGACTTCACAACAATACAAAACTGAAGCAAACAATCTTCTTAAGGTTGCTGGCATTTGATAGTTTGCTGCTTCCAATAGACATTGTCTAATGCTGTCATCGTGTTCAAGCAATCCATACCGTTCAGCAGCTGTTTTGAAATTTGGACACTCAAACCCGTCAACAGTTAACAGATCCTCAAAAGATTTCGAGCCCCTTATGTGATTAAGTAACATTCTTAAGTAAAACCTGTCGCCTTCTTTCGGTGAAACAGTATAAATTCTCCCTATTACTCGTTGAGCGCTTTGTCTACGTATCCATCTCTTTTCTGAACCACACCATTTATAGTACTGAGGTATTTCACGATAAAGATATTGATTTGCTCTCGCGTCATATACATTCAACCGAAAGAATTCTGAAAGCATTGTTTGAGCTAAAGACTCCTGTTGAATTACCTGAAAAATGAATTACGTTTTAAGAAACATGTTTAAAGTTATAACAGAATACATGTTTTGTATACAGTTTATAATTAATAAGGAACTTATTGTGAAAAACACTACAGTGTTGGATTACCTGATCAATGAGGTCATTAGCATTAAACCTTATTTGATGCTCATTCGGTAAGTGTATTTGCAATCTTTCTACACTCGGAGTCATATGGAACATTAGAAATTTGAATATTTTCCAAAATGCTTCGTGCGAAGAAATCCACCTTCCGTCAACAAATTGTTTCACCTCATCATAATTAGGGCCTTGGCGTAATTCGAGAGAAATACGATCCGGACCTTTATAAACATATTTGTACAAATATTTCACACTTTCTATGCTACTACAAATTTCAACATTGATGTGACAATCATATTTTAAAAGTAACCAAGAATTGTAAGGGACAACCCAACTATTATCAAGATGAACTTCGCGATTCCCTCTTGTCACTATGTGCTCTCCTTCACGCCGTTGATAAATAGGATATGAGTCACTTCCCATTTTAGTGTCATTTGAGAATGGCTTAGGAAATCTTCTTTTGCATTTTCCTTCTTTCATGCATGGCGAGTTAATATTGTAATCTCCACACGGACCATGAATCATATGTTTGACAACAACTTTATGCAACTCTGGTTCTAGTGTCTTATCTGGGATTTCAGCCCTAACAACGGAATCATAATCAGCCGGAGTCATTAGCTTATCATCATCATCTAGGATCAGAAGTAAATGAGCATGTGGTAAACCTCTTTTTTGGAATTCAATGACATAAACATGAGCTTTTACTTTTCCAAGCACATTCCTCGTGAAAAGATCGTGTTTCAATTCTTCGAATTTTGCTCGAAATACTCGAGTCAATAGATCGGGTCGGTCATTTGGAGTTTGACCAGGTAACAAATTTTCTGTAATTTCTTTCCAGTTTGGGTTACACGTCATTGTAAGAAAAATGTCAGGTTTACCATATTTTTGCACTAAAGCCATTGCATCTTGATAGCGTTGATACATATCTCGTGGGCTTCCAACAATTGAAGATGGTAATATAATTTTATGACCAATGTTACCTGCATGATTTGGGGAAATTATTTAAAAAATGACAAACGAAGGAGAGTCTTTTTTAAATACTATTATTTGTTCTGTTATATAACAGAATGACAAATCAAAATGAATACATCAAAGAGAATTATTTTCTTTGGTTATAGTTTATTAATTTTATGTTTAGTATCCATTTTATTTTTAATAGAATGTCGATCAATGATATCTTTTGCTAGCAATATTATTTTAGATTTTATTTCATATAGCTGTATCTAAGTAAATGACAATTAAGGAGAATTGAGAATAACAATATTATCTTAATCATAAGCGTTAGACATGTTCAGTCATTATTCGAAAACAGAAATTGAAGAACGTGTTTATATTTTTGACATACCTCCATGGTTTTCACCAGAATGTATAGCATCTATAAGCCCTTTGTAACTATCTCTTCTAAGTTTATCTTGGTTCTTGCGCACCCATCGAAGATTGTTTGCCTCAATTTTAACATAATTGTCCACAACATATTGTTGAAGAAGTCGTCCGGCCCGTAATAAAACCGAACGTTCGTTGGGTCGAATCTGTAATTGTTAAAGTTAACATACACGATAAATTTTAAAATAGTACATTTAAGAAAACCTGTAGCATATAGGAATAAAAAATCATAACATGATATACTTGTAACATATAGGAATAAAAATCACAACATGAGATATTGCGTCCTTCTAGAGTCGAACAATTCGGGGTCCAACCGTAAGTCCCGTAAGGCAGCAGAAGTGGATACTGTAAAGGATCATAATAGCCTGTAGTATCTAAGATAAAAGTGAAGTCCCCTCTAATCGATTGAATTACAATGTCTCTTGCATCAATAGTCCCTGCTTCTTCACCGCCAACTAAAACTGCAGCAACTTCTGAAGCACTTGGAAGGTCATATTGTCGACGATTAGGCGGTAGTTCTTTGATTTGTAGTTTACACTCGAGCAAGTCTGGACGGTGAGCCATATGGCGAAAGGTATAAACAAACGGATTGTATAAGTCAAGTACTGCTGTGATACTCTGAATAATTTCATTCTGAACAGTATTGTTCTCATTCAATCTGTTCTGCATTTCGTTGTCTATATCAAAAATATATAGTTGCAAGAATCATGGTCTGTCATTACCATTCGGTAGTAGATTACCTATTTTGTGATAAATAGCTCCTTGCGCACGAAATGTGTATATGCCTTGTCCTCTTAACTCTTCATCGACATGAACCCCCATAGATGTGAAAGAAAATATATGGTTATATGCACGAATGTAATGTCTAAAGTGGCGTCCTGTTTGTGACTGATCTGAAAATAAATAGAACATCTCAGCTGGTGATACGATTGGTTCCAATCTGATTTTCCCATTATTGCAGCACATCGAGGTAGTTTCACGCTGGAATAATGTTGCATTACAATATTGACAATTTACAGTTGAGTGCAAGAGCAATTTATCTACATAATGATTTTGAGAATAAATTCTTGCACAACGATATACTATTGGTCGTCCCAAGGCTGTTTGACGTTGTGTTCTTATTTGACGCTGTGTAATACGACGATGCTCAAGTCTAGCATTCCTTTCTTGTTCATTCAGATTTTGTATACGTACTTGTTGTCGTTGACGATGTCGTAGTCTAAGTTGAGTTGCTAGTTCTTGGCTAATATTTTGTCTCCAATTACGATAATTAGTTCGGTTTCTGTCGCTTTGCAAAGAAGATTGCACCTCATCTCTATTGGTATCGAGGGCCGTATTTGAGTTACACACAGGTTCCATGTGTCTGGAAATAGATTGACACAACAAATAAAAGTTATATGCAAGTCGTACGTACTAAACAAATTCCTAAGAGATTTCGATAAAAAAAAAAAAAGTATCTCTATTGGTATCGAGGGCACCAAAATATAAAATAAAACTGACCAAATCTAGTGGCTCTTTATGTCGAGCAGTGGACGTGCTCTTTATCAAATGCTATTTTTTGATCAAATGAGTGAGTAATTGGTTGACAACAATATCTGCTTATATGAATCTGTAATGGGCAGTAGATCTCTGTGTAGCTATAATTATGCATTTAAAAGAATATCTCAAGACACAGGAATACCTATTGGACTTTTCCTATGTGCAAAGTTTTTAAGGATAAGGAAGAGCGTGCTCTTTATGGGACGTGCTCTTTATATTGAGAGAGAAGAGGGGCGAGCAGATTTTTATAAACAGAAAAGAGGGAGAGAGAAGAGGGGCGTGGAATCAAAAGAAAAAGGGCAAATTCTTTTATGGAAATGTTGGTATGTAAACCTAGTGTGCAGGCAAGAAAGTAATTGCAAAAATAACGGGTTATTTTCGGAAAAAATGGGTAAAATGGCACAACGTAAATTGCAAAAAGAACCAGGGGTATTTCCGGAAAAAATGGGTAAAATTTGGCAGCCTCAACTCTCTTGGGTTGGCTTATTATAATAGTATAGATAGACACACAAACACATATGCATACATATAGAGAGAGAGTACCGCACCACCAACGGCCCGACTGTGGCTCGGTGTCGTTTCCGCCGAGTCACATGTGATAGACGTTGTACCTTGGGAACGAAGTGCCCCATTTAGCCAGAAGTAGAGGTGGCGGGGTAAATATCGTTTAAGGAAAACTGCTTGCAGTTACCTCGTCTCAGATTTTAGTCCATTTCGGTATCATTTATATTATTTTATGTTAAATGTTGTAATTGATAATTATATATTTGAGGAAACTATTTTCTGTTTATTTGTCCATTTCTTTTCTGTAGAAATTATTGTGTTTATTTACAATGTATCCAAGAACTTTCTCTTCTCCAACCAAGTATACGGTCATCACCGGTCTTCCCGATATCATTAAGTCATGCACTAATGATACTGCTATCTTTACCGGGAAGTGGAGGCCGGCTAAGGCAGGGTTGAATGTTCTGAGGCTGCCTACCTGGAAACCCTGTTCGGAGCGTCCCACACCCCGAGATTTGGGAAAGCCGGATTGGGAGGAGGTCCATTCGATGATGAGCTATTGGGGGCCCGAGTGAAAGAGGACACATGATTTTAGTCATCACAATAATCTACTATGTTATTATCCGACCGTTAAAGCGGTGGCCAAGAATGTCTTTCAAGCTATAGCCCCGGTATCTATGTCGGATTTTAAGACGTATATGATGAATCGATATGCTCCCTTTGAGAAGAAGAGGAAGACATTAGTCAACGTATCTATGAGTGGGGAAGACATCGAGCCCGAGCGGAAGGGGCGAAGAAGGGGGGTAAACCCGTGCATCGAAGGAAAAACCCGCGAAGAGAACTGCATCTGTCGTTTCAATTTCGGAGGGAACGTCTCACGAAGAGGACAAGATATATCTTTTTGCTCTCATGTTCCAATTTCTTTGAATGTGTCTTCTCTTTTAGTTTTCTTGCTTCATTTGTTTTTCTGGGTTGGACGAACGGTGGGGAGGTTGCAGGGAAGGATGCGACCCCGGAGATTCCGCTTGATCAGGATTATCTTGACCAGGTGATCACCTTTATCGCGTGTCTTATTTCCGAATGTAATCATTTTTAGTATGCTAATTTGGATCTTGATATAGACTGTTGATCAGCGAATGTATGAGTTTGATTTGTCTGACCTATTGTACGATGAGTTTGGGCTTCCGGAGGGGGGCGTTGCTGAGAAAAATGAGGTGATTGAGGAGGATGAGGGAGACGATGAAGGGGGCGAAGAGGATCAGCTTTCCCCTGAGCAGGATAATCCTCAGTCGACCGGAGGAGATTCTCCTCCCGATGCTCCCCCGATGTTTGTCCCCCCTTACGTCGGAACCTCTTCCTCTTCAGAGCCAGGCCGATCTTTTTATCGGGATTCTGTTCACATGGATCAACACATGGAGTTTCTTCGAAGCTCCCCTAGGCAGGTTCTTCAGGATTCTGTTCTCTAGGCTTGGCAGGTGAACACACTTTGTTGTTAGTTATTGAGGATTTTTTACTTTGATTGTTGATTTGTCTTGCTGTTTATCTTTATTTTTCGTTACCTACTGGCGGTTATCGTATTACTCATGCTCTTCCTCGATTCAAGGAGACTTACAATGATCGGTATAATAGTCATGTGAAAAAGCTCCAGGATCAGCGCGAGGAGATCTCGATGCTGAAACAATGGGTCGATGCTACCGAGGGGAGAGTTCATGAGCTTGAAGGGAACCTGGTGATGTCTCAGGAGAATTTGAAGGCGGCTGAAGATGTTTCTCAAAGAGAGAGTGAGATTAGTAATTGTTTTATAATTAAAACAATGGAATTTCCGACCATTGACAATTAAGATACACTTTTTTGTGATATTTTTCGTTATGTTCATTTTTATTTGGTTGTTCTCGAATCCATGATTTTAAAGATATGTCTGGGTATATAGATGAAGATGAGATGACAGATTTGATGGATAAAAAAATTGAAGTACATCCGGATGAATAGCAAAAAGAGTCAGTTGCTGCATCAGTTGAAACCGAAAAACAACGAGAGGAGTTGTTTGAAACTAAGAAAGAATCGGAAATCACGGTGAATACCCGACGAAAACACCTCAATCTTGTTAGTTTTAACTGCTATATTTCTCAGATTTAGCCTAAGAATGTGAATGAAGGTTTAACGCATGATGAATGGATATTTGCTATGCAAGATAAATTGAGTAAGTTTGAAATGAATGATGTATGGTCTCTTGTGCCAAGGCTTGCAAATAAGAATATAATTGGTACTAAATAGATTTTTAGAAATAAAAATGATGAAAATGGTATAATTGTTAGAAACAAGTCTAGGTTAGTTGCTCAATACTACACTCAAGTTGAATGAATTCATTTTGATGAGACGTTTGCACTCGTGTCTAGAAGTGAATTTATTAGAATGTCGTTATCTCTTGTTTGCTTGTATGATTTAAAATTTGTTCAACTTGATATTAAAAGTGCGTTTATGAATGAAAATATTTTAGAAGAAGTGTATGTTAAGCATGTAAAGGGATTTGAAAATTCTCATAAAGATCATATTTTTTATTTGAAGGATCAATTATTGTTTAGTGTTCAATAATTGCATGCTGTGGCTAGTATATACCTGTTTTGTATTGAAATACCAGATTACGGAGTAATTCAGGGTCAAAGAAAATTTACTGTATAATAATCAATTTGTATTTTTGTAGTGTCTATACAGAGTTTTGATTACCTTGTGGGTATAAACTGGTTTTTGGAGTTCTAATTATTAAATAGACAGTGAATTGATTAATAATTGCGGTAACTTTGTGCGGTGATGACCACTATAAAATGGTAACTCCCGAGGGTCTTAAAATGTTGGTGGTAAACCAGATGACCCATCGGATCAAGCCTTTAGACGTAGTGGTGTAACCGGTCCGGATTTTAACGGATTAGCGTCAATCTTAATCCAATCCATTAATAACGGATTGAAACTTTTTGTATCCGAACCAAACCATGACTATTAGTTCCAATCCAAACCAGACTAAACTTTGTTCATATGTAGTCACACATATAGTAATATCAATTTGGTTTGTAATAGTTGGATCATTAATGAAAGAATGGTATAATCATATTTAATAAAAAAACTTTTACATAAATTGGTTTGTAACAGTATATTCAAATTTACACGTACAACCGATTTGGTGGTGGTTAATGGGATTAACAAGGTGTAAAGTTTATGGGATTAACAACTTTGAAGGGGATTTAATTAATTAGTAGTGATTAATTTTGTATTGTCAGCTCCCTTGGCTTAATGACTAGTAGTTCCAATCCAAACCAAGACTAAACCAACTGATCGGTTAGGTTTGATACGGATTTACGGATTCAACGGTTTGGATCGGATTCGGATTGTATTCGGATTATATTCGGATGTTTGAAACGAGAAATCACAATATCAAATGAAAATATCACAAAAAAAATGCATAAAGGAAAATAAAAATCAGCATTATCATATGTAAATGTCAAAAAAACTTACAAAATCCATGATCCGTACTTTTTTATTTATATATGGTTGCACACATTAGAATTTTTTTATATGGCATATGACAGATGACATACGACATTTAGTTTTATTTGTTATTGTTGGATCGGATTTAATACGAATTTAAACACATTAATGGATCAGATTTACTATGGATTTAACGGATCGAATTGGTTTGATTCGATTTGCATTACCACTAAACAATTCTAAACCAATACATTAACAACGGATTGAGTTATTTAGAATTCTAAAACAAACCATTTGACAATTCAATCCAAACCAATCCAATCCAAACCAAACCAGCGGATTGGATCGGATTTACGGATTGATGGATTTTATTTACACCCCTATTTAGACTTGCGCATGTGCCTATATGTGGAAGATAGATAAATGAGACGTATCATTGTTGTTGTGGACTTCAAACGTCATGAATAAAAAATGTTCGTTATCGAATATTATTGTTATCAAATAGTACTTTTTAAACTAAATGCGCTTGATCAAATCTTTCATTTGCTGATATTATATGAAATAAATTAGGCACGTAAATTGCTTATACTTTATGTGGAATCACTTGTGAATGATTAAATAGTGTTAATAGTGGATTAACTTGTTAAGATTTATGCTCGGTTGCAACTGTAATGCAATTAATATAAGGAAAAAACAATTGCCAATTAAGTGGATAAGTGACATACACTGATCATCCTAGCCGCTACTAAAGATGTTAAAAAGTTTTCCCTTTAACTAATCAGATACTTGTAGGTCAGTATTGCAACCCAGTCTAATGAATGGTCATCACAAAAGACTTCATATTTTTATCCTAATATGAATTATTATATAAAGTTATATATGTGTAACTTGGTTAATTGATGGTAATCTGAACTATATAATGTCAATTTCTAATAAAAGAGTAACATTGATTAATTTTTTTTGAAGAAGTAATTGTTTGCATTTGGTTCCAATGTAATTTCAATTGTCGGTTGTAACTTAGATGCAACTCAAATGAAAAGGAAATTTATATCACTTGATTAACTGAGTATTTGATTTTTTTTGAAAAGAAACTGAGTATTTGATTGAAATTGGAAAAACACATTAATTTCTTGTACAAAATGTTCAGAATAATGACGTAATTAATGTTTATTATATTCAATTATCATGCGTTTTCAATTTAGTATACTAAACTAACAAGTTTATTGATTAGTATACTGGACTAAATGAAAACTTTCGATTTAATATTTGTCGTCCAAATTTACGGTTAAATAGTGACGTCACCTAATGTTTTCAGTTAAATTGAAGGGCAAAATGGTCTTTTTACCTGCTAAATTAACTAAAACTAAATGAAAACTTTCAATTTAATATTTGTCGTCCAAATTTACGGTTAAATAGTGACGTCACCTAATGTTTTCAGTTAAATTGAAGGGCAAAATAGTCTTTTTACCTGCTAAATTAACTAAAACAAAAAAAACACAACAGGCCAGGGGATTCAAACCCTGGTCTTTTAATCAAAGTGAAGGATTCTTAACCAACTGACCACCAGCATTGTTGTTACAATAATAGCGTTATATATATACATATACTCTATCTGTGTATAGATGTGTATATATACACTATGAGACTGATTTCGTAAATTTGGGAAAATTTAAATTTTATGTTTGTTTCAGTTTGGTCCTTACATTTTCAAATGAATTGTAATTGAGATGTAAATTGTTCAGAATTAATAAAATTCATTAACAGCTTTAAAAAGAATTTGCAGCAAATATGAAAATGACTAGATTAATCTTGTATACACGTTATCAAATGTATGATTTTGGTCTAATTTTTTTCATTACACGTTATCAATTTGACTAACTAAAATTATTTTATTTTTGTAGTATAATTTTATTTTGGTCGTACATGTTTTTTTTTAAAATATTTCTACTATTGAGTAGTATTTAAGCTATAAATGTAGAGTTTTTTAATTTGTTATAAATAATTTAAATTTGAATGAGAAAAAAACGAGTTATAGTTTTTAGTGTCCATACGTGACCAAATATACCGAATATACCAAATAAAAGTACTGATTATTTGTAGAGTAAGTTATTAGTTCTAGTGATTATTTTTTACACTTTCTTTTCTTTAAACGTAAGTGTAAAAAGTGTGAATAAGTGTGAATAAGTTATTAGTTCACACTTATTTTTAGTATATTTTTTCACTTTTATACACTTTTTCTATCAACTTCACACTTATTTTTAGTTCACACTAGTTTCAATTTTAGTATATTTTAGTAATATATTTTTTCACTTTTATACACTATTTTTTTTCTATCAACTTCACACTTATTCATTATTAATAAATTAGTCCTTGTAAAAAGTGTGAATAAGTGTGAATAAGTTATTAGTTCTACTTATTATTTCTTCACACTACAAAGACTAATTTATTAATAATGAATAAGTGTGAAGTTGATAGAAAAAAATAGTGTATAAAAGTGAAAAAATATATTAGTAAAATATATTAAAATCGAAACTAGTGTAAGTTTTATAAGGGTAATTTTGTACTTTACTTATTTTTGTTAGACAATTGGACGGCAATATAGTAAATGGAAAGTTTTTATTTAGTTCACTACACTAATCAGTAAACTTGTTATTTCAGTATACTAAATCGAAAATGCATGATAATTAAATATATTAAACATTAATTTTCTCAATGACGTGGAACCTTAATAATTTTATTGTGCTAAAAACTTAAGTTTCGCGTTATAAAGTGTGGGATTGAATTAGTTAGTTATAAGTGGATAATGTTTCCTATTTTTTTTTAAAATGTCCTTGTTTAAAATTATATGTTCTTAAAGTTTGTTTCTTCACTTAAAAGATGATTTACAACTGATTAAACAATATTGAACGAGTGGAAATTTGGTTAGTGAAAAGAATAGTGAGCTAGTTGTTGAGCAGGTTGCAACTAACATTGGAAATGTGTCTAGTGAGTAATCCGAGGACAATAAAGTGGGCAAATCCAATGTTGGTTTTTTTGATGAGAGTAGTTATGATAAAATTAGTTCTGATGAGAATGTTGTGTACTGATCTTGTCCTATGTGTGAATAGATGAGTTGTGAAAGCGTGAGAGTGAATCAGATGAGTTGTGAGCTTGACATGGATTTGTGATTATTTTTTTATAGCTTTGCAACAGTTTTGAATGATTCTTTGAATATTTATCTTTCTGATGTGCTTATATTATGGAATTGCTTTTATACATATCTAAGATGTGATGTTCAAGGGGGAGCGATGATAAAATTTGTGTTTTACTGTTATGATTTTCTTACCGAAAAGTTCTTGATTTTTACAAATCAATGTTTTTGCCAAAATATTGACAAAAGGGAGATTGTAAGATCCGCAGTAAAAGAATCTTGTAACCTTTTTGTTTGTCACCATATAATAAAAAAATAGATTGAGTAAACTTATATTGAACTATAATTATCATACAAAAAATAAAAAATCACAAAAAATGTATTTTTCTAAAAAAAAATCACCAAAAATCAAAAAAATTCACAAAAACCACAAAAAAATTATAAAAAATGAAAACAATGACAAAAAAAATCATAAAAATCAGCTTTTTTTTGTCAATAGATGACTTTTTACACCGAAAAAATTATTTTTCATCAACAACTAGTTTTTTCACTAAAAAGTGGTCTTTTCACCAAAAAGTGAATTTTTCACCAAAAAATGGAATTTTCACCAAAAAGTAGATTTTTCACCAAAAAGTGGGGTTTTCACCAAAAAGGTTCTTTTTCATCAAAAAGTTCATATACTTTAATAAAAGTGGAAATAGTTAAGTCAAAATTACATATAGTTTACCATAAAATGCATGTAGTTCAATAAAAGTAAAGATAGTTTAATCAAAATTGCATATAATTTGATATAACTAACATGTAGTTTGGTATTAAAGTGCATACACATAAGACAAAAACGAATCTAATTCGACACAAATTTCATATATTTCGATCAAAAGTGCATCTAGTTCAACATAAAGTGCATATAGTTCTATCAAAAGTGTATACAGTTCAGTCAAAAGTGCATCTACTTCAACACAAAATGCATATATATCAATCGAAAGTGCATACAGTTCAGTCAAAAGTGCATTTAGTTCAACACAAACTGTATCTAGTTCAACACAAACTGTATCTAGTTCAACACAAAGTACATTAGTTAAGTCAAAAGTGCATCTATTCCAGCGAAAAGTGCATCTAGTTCAACACAAAGTGCATCTAGTTCAACACAAATTGCATACAATTCATGTCACGCCCCAAATTCCATAAACACAGATATCGAGGCATGACCTTTTTAAATAAAAGAAAAGTGAAACCTGTTGGTACAAAATTGAAATTTTAAAACAAAAAGACTTGCGAGCTAATGGAACATTTAAAAGGATAAATAAAACTGTTTGTCAAACGCGGCTACAAGGCAAGATTTATAAAAGCTAAAAGTTAACAAACGAATGAATTTGCCCGTAGGCTACAACCTCAAAAATGTCTAAGTAAAAATGAAAGCAACAGAAAGAATCCCCGAGCCCATGCGATACTTTGCTAATGCTCCTATCCAATGCCTCAACCTAAATTGTACCTGAAATACAAAACTGTAACGGTGAGTCCCACGCACATACATAGACGGGACGGCACCACAAAATACCGTCACTCCATCCCATAAATGCAAGAACTCACAAACGACAACTACGATAATCAACATATAAAAAGAAATATTAAACATCATACAACGAGATAAATTAAATAACTTCAACACACATTTATAGCATACATGGACCTCTCACGCCACCTACCCAGTCCGTAAGGTAGGTCATTCCCTATCCCTTCGGCCGTCTTATGTCCCCGGAATTAGGGAGAGACATAGACCATTGCTAACAATAAAATAAATATAGTGCACACTGGGACCTCTCATGCCACTCGCCCCAGTCTGTAAGACGAGTCATTCCCTATCCCCTCGGCCGTCTTCTGTCCCCGGAATTAGGGAGAGACAGAGACCATTGCCACTACAGCTAAATCACAAGGCCTCGGCCAATAATATAAATCCACGCAAATATCACATTCTCATACGGCCTCGGCCAATAATATAAATCCATGAAAATAACACATTCTCATATGTCACTTGGACGCGATTCAACAAAGCAAATAAGCATAGGTACTAGATTCACAGCTAGCCAACCAACTCTATCAATATAAAATTCCATTCAGGCATTTTAACAAACACCTTGTATACGCAATATAAAACTCATCTTTACTCAACAATAATTTACCCAATTCTATCAACAACCATAATAACACATAATCAACGCATTAAACATGCAACGCATTAATATTCTCATTAATCCGAAATTAAAAGACTAAATCCTCAACTACTCCAAAACTGAATAAGTGAATTAAACGTACAACAAATAAACCCAATTAACAATTTAAGAACATAATTAAGATCAAAGGTAAAAAACCCCAATTTATAATAAACACAAAACCAAAACCTAACATGCACCCTCGTCTAGGCGCAATGGATAACCCCCGTTACCTTAGCGTGTAGAGGAGATGCTTCCGGTAAGAATCCGCTAACGTGGTTCTTCTTCTCCTTCCTAAGCTTTGGTTTCTCTCTTTTTCTCTCTTTTCTCTCTTGTTTTAGGTTTCTGTTTTGAAAAAGTGGGCTGAATTGAATAGATAAAAATTGTTTTGAGTAAGTTTGTGGAAGCGAACTATTTGGTCACTAAAGTTCTAAAAGTTAACTCTTAATCAAATATATTACTTTACTGCTCAAAAATAACCAATTTTTACAAACAAAACTATTGGGTCCTTTTTATTGATAAAATTAGTAACAGGTTTTTAAAATAAAGTTTTTCGGAAGAGTTTCGGTTTTTGGCTAAAAATTAGTCGAGTGACCGGTTTTTGGTAAAATTTGTATAAAACGTTTTTGGATAATTTAAATCATGAATAAAACCATTTATAAAAATACGGGATGTTACAACTAACCCTCCTTAAAAAAAATTCGTCCCGAAATTTCCTCTCTAAACAACGATACCCGGAAAAGATAAACTTACAATAAATAAGCCCATAAAAATTTAAACGTACAGTTCTTGACATACTTCAAGAAATAAAATACGCAGGGTTCACAACCCGTAACAACTCCATAACATAAATACATGAACAACATGTAAGAATCTCAAAATAAGGTAAACACCTATATGTAATATCAAACATAATAAAAGACAACTCAACAACTTCGTAAACTCTAGGCGTTACAACAAAAATAAACACCAAACCCTAGGCGTTACAACCCTTCCCCGATAAAGAAATTTCGTCCCGAAATTAGAAAACATCTAAACAAAAGTACCTAAAGAAAGCACGAGATCAGGATACTTCCCCTTCATCTCATACTCACGTTCCCAAGTTGCCTCCTCGGCCCCATGATGTTTCCAAACCACCTTTACCAATCCCATCATTTTTCCTCGAAGTTCCTTCTCTTGCACGTCGATAATCCTCATAGGTCCCACTTCGTAGGTCACATCCGCACTAACCTCAATGTCCTCGAAGTCCAGCACGTGTGAAAGGTCGTGATGATACTTTTTCAACATTGACACATGGTACACCGGGTGAACCCCCGCCAACTTTGGTGGCAAGTCCAACCGGTATGCAACTTCTCCAACTCGGTCCACGATCTCAAATGTTCCGATAAATCTCGGGCTCAACTTCCCTTTAGAGCAAAACCTCATAATCCCCTTCCTTGGCGAAACTCACAAAAATACTTGATCCCCCTTTTCAAACTCCAAAGGTCTCCTCCTCTTATCCGCATAACTCTTTTGTCTACTTCGAGCCGTCTCAAGCCTTTATCGAATTAACTTAATCTTTTCTGTCGTTTCTTGAACCAATTGCAGTCCTAACATTTCCGCTTCTCCCACCTCAGTCCAACACACCGGAGACCTACACGGCCGCCTGTATAAAGCCTCGAAAGGTGCCATACCAATACTATCTTGAAAGCTATTATTATACGCAAACTCAACCAAGGGTAGATGGCTCTCCCAGCCTCCCTTGAAGTCATTCACACATGCGCGTAACATATCCTCTAGCACTTGGATAGTCCGCTCCGATTGTCCATCCGTTTGGGGATGGAACCCCGTACTCATTGTCAACTTGGTCCCTAAGGCATTTTGCAATGCTCCCCAGAACCTCGACACAAACCTCGTGTCTCGATCCGATACTATCGAAATCGGTACCCCATGAAGTCTAACAATTTCCTTAATATACTTTCGTCCCAAGATTTCCATCGAATTCGTCATCTTAATCGCAATGAAATGTGCAGATTTGGTCAAACGGTCAACCACAACCCACACAGCGTCATTTCCACTTACCGATTTAGGTAAGTTGGTCACAAAATCCATTGCTATCCTTTCCCACTTCCATTCTGCCACCGGTAAAGGTTGGAGCATACCCGCTGGCCTTTGGTGTTCCGCTTTCACTTGCTCGCAAGTTAGGCACTTGATAACATATGAAGCCACATCTCGTTTCATTCCGGGCCACCAAAATTACCTCTTCGCATCGTGATACATTTTCATCCCGCCGGGATGAACGGCTAATCGGGAGTGGTGAAACTCCTTTAATACTTCGTTCCTCATATTTTCCGTCACGTAAGTCCTTCCCTTAAATTGTAGTCCTCCATCGGTTTCTTTTGTCCAACCCTCTAATCCTTCGCTCGAACTCATCTGTTTCTCATAGCTCCCCACTTTCTCGTCCCCATCTTGTGCTTCCAAAACCCTACTCACAAGTTCTGGTTGTACCACTATTGTGTACAAGGTCCCCACATTAACATTCCTCAACTCTAAGTCGAACTTGTTCACTTTTCCCATCATCCTCCATTCCTCGATCGCCACATGCGCTAAGGTCGAATGGGACTTTCGACTCAAAGCATCCGCCACTACATTGGCCTTTCCCGGGTGATAGTGCAACTCGTAGTCGTACTGTTCGAAATACTCCATCCATCGTCGTTGTCGCATATTTAGATCACGTTGGGTAAAAATATGCCCTAAGCTCTTGTGATCCGAGAACACTTCGAACTTTTCCCCGAATAGATAATGTCTCCATATTTTCAATGCATGAACTATTGCCGCTAGCTCTAGGTCATGAGTCGGATAGTTCTTTTCGTGAATCTTTAGTTGTCGCGAAGCATAAGCGATAACCTTTCCGTCTTGCATCAAGACGCAACCCAAACCTTCCTTTGAAGCATCGCAATACACTTGGTAACCCTTCCCTTGCTCGGGAATAACTAGTATGGGAGAACTAGTCAACCGCTTCTTGAGCTCTAGGAAAGCTTTCTCGCAAGCCTCACTCCACACGAACTTCGCCCCCTTCTTGGTAAGGTAAGTCATTGGAGTCGCCAACTTCGAGAAATCCTTGACGAACCGTCGATAGTATCCCGCTAAACCCAAGAAACTTCGAATCTCGAACACATTTTTCGGTTGTGCCCAATTCGAAACCGCCTCAATTTTCGTCGCGTCTACCTTTACCCCTTCTTCGGAGATCACATGTCCAAGAAATTTCACCTCATTTAGCCAAAACTCACATTTGCTAAATTTCCGTAAAGTTGGTGCTCCCTCAATGTGTGAAACGTTAAACGGAGATGTTCCTCGTGTTCCTCTCTTGAACTCGAGTAAATCAATATATCGTCGACGAATACCACTACAAACTTGTCGAGATACTCCTTAAAGATCCGATTCATTAATTCCATAAATTCCGCCGGCACATTAGTTAACCCGAATGGCATGACCACAAACTCATAGTGACCATACCGGGTCCTAAAGGCCGTTTTCGAAATATTCTCATCATTCACTCTCAATTGGTGATAGCCTGATCGCAAGTCGATTTTTGAAAAGAACGTTGCTCTCTTGAGTTGGTCAAACAAATCGTCAATTCGAGGTAGTGGGCATTTATTCTTAATAATCACCCTATTTAGCTTCCGATAGTCGATGCACATCCTCATCGACCCATCCTTCTTTTGCACGAATAAGGCCGGTGCCGCCCACGGTGACGTACTCCGCCTAATAAACCCCTTCTCCAGCAGTTCCTCTAACAGCTTACTTAACTCTTTTAACTCAGCTGGTGCCAATCGGTACGGGAAATGGCTAAGGGTGCCGTTCCCGGTACCAAGTCGATAGAAAAATCTAACCCTCTTTTCGGTGGTTACCCCGGTAGATCTTTCGTAAACACATCTCTAAAGTCGTCCAATACGCTTGGCCACGTTTCCACTTCCTCGTCGTTATCCACTATCGAGAGAGTAGCCAAAAGAAAAGACAGGTTGCCCACAACCTGCTTGGAATAATAAGGAATAGAAGCAAGGGTAGCGTCCCTTTCCCTACGAAAGAACACCTCATCTCCGGATGAAGTTGTAAGGAAAATTTTTCGTCGAACACAATCGATGAAAGAGTTGAAATGAACCAACCAATCCATTCCAAGGATCACGTCGAATCCCGACATCTCGATGACAACTAAATCAAACGTAAATGAGTGGTCCGCGACCATTATCTCACAAGACCGACACACTCGGTCCAACACAACTCGACCCCCAACAGGAGTCTCTACAACAATCGGGTTCTCCAAAACCCCAACTTCTAACGACAAAGACTCAACTAGACATCTAGATATAAAAGAACGTGAAGCTCCCGTATCGAAAAGAACATGTTCCCAAGATGAGCACACAAGAACCATACCTTGCACATTTGCCGGATCTCCTTGGTTTGGCAATTGTGGCAAGGCAAATAGACGAGCTTGAATTGGTGGGTTTCCTTGCGGTCCTCGATTTCTCCCATGATTTCCTGGGTTTCCCAGGCCTTGATAGCCTCCTCGGTAGTTCCCACGGTTCCCCCCTCCTTGGTGGTTACCTCGAAACCCTCCCCCATGGTTCGCAGGCAATTGGTGTGGTGGTATAAATCCCGGTCCTCTTGTTGGTGGTGGTGGCAACCTAGGTTGGTTAAAGGGCCGGTTGGTGTCGATTCTTCCTTGTCCCCCGGGACAAACCCTTGATGTATGTCCAAATCGGTTGCAAGTCCTACATTGGACCCTAGGGCACTCGAATTGTCGATGGTTCGCGTCTCCACAGTGGAAACACGCTCCCCTTATCACGACGTTTGTCGGTGGTGGATTAAAACTCCTCTCTCCTCTTCCCGGTTGTTGAAATCACGAATTATTCTCCATATCCCAAGTCCGCTTCTTCTCTTCCCTCAGAGCATTTGCGATTTTCGATTTCTCCGAGATTCTCTTGCTATAGAGTAGAGCTCCCTCCACGGCTTGGGCTGATTTTACCAATTCATTGTAGTTGACATGTCGAGCCGATGCCAATTGTAACGAGATGGTCAGATTCAACCCCTTCATGAATCTCCTACATCTTTCTGCACCCCCTATAACAGATTCTGGGGCAAACCTCGAGAGTGAGGTAAACTTTAGTTGGTATGCTTGAACGGTCATACCCCCTTGATATAGTTTGTAACGACCCGGCCCCATGTACCGAACCACCACGCCCATATCAACAATATTGTCCGCTTTGGCACAATTTCCCAGGGGGGTCACCCATCCTGGTACTACTCCAGGTTAAGCACGCTTAACCGTGGAGTTCCGTCCTCGCTATTGTGCCGCACGGCTTTAAAAGGCCTTGTTAATAGGAAATGGATCTTTAAGCTCATATACCACACGAGTACTCTCATATCTGGGCAATGTGGGACTGACGCACAACACCGCACCACAGAATTTCCTTCCTGGAAATCTGGGTCGTCACAATCACCCTCCCTTTAGGCACGACGTCCTCGTCGGGCACGTTGTCCTTTAGGGGTCCACACACACGTGCTAGTCCCCATATTTCCGGACAGATAGAGGCTCTAATACCATCTGTAACGACCCGGCCCCACGGACCGAACCGCCACGCCCGTATCAACAATATTGTCCGCTTTGGCACAACTTCCCAGGGGGGTCACCCATCCTGGTACTACTCCAGGGTAAGCACGCTTAACCGTGGAGTTACGTCCTCGCTATTGTGCCACACGGCTTTAAAAAGCCTTGTTAATAGGAAATGGATCTTTAAGCTCATATACCACACGAGTACTCTCATATCTGGGCGATGTGGGACTGACGCACAACACCGCACCACAGAATTTCCTTCCTGGAAATCTGGGTCGTCACATAGTTCTTCGAAGCGCCTCCTCATTTCATCCTTATATGAATCGGGAAGAAACTGCCGATTAAAAAATTCGATGAACTCGTTCCATTCGAAGTTGCTTAAGTCGTAAGTATCTACGATCCCCAACCACCACTTCCGTACTTCACCCTTTAGGTGAAACTGAGCCATATTCATCCTTTGCCCCCCATCTACAATTCCCGCTGCCGATAAGTATTTCTCCATTTCGTCCACCCATCCCTCAGCTATGGATGGTTCGCCTACCCCATCGAAAGTCGGAGCCCCCAATCGGGTGAAGTTAAGCAATCCATTATTGCTTGAACTCCCAGCTTGTGCGTTCTGCACCATCATTTGCACCACCTTCTGAAGGTCGGTCATCACTTGATTAGCATTTACCGTTTCCGGTTCAGGTACAAAAGTCTCTACTTCTTCCACATTCACTTCCTCATATACATTCTCAACCTCTACCTCCTCATCGGGTTGCTCAGATGGTGGGGCACTAGTGTTACCTCTTCTCCCACGACCTCTAGTAGTCCTTCTTCCTCTAGTTACTCCCCTTCCCCTTGGAGCTCTTCCTGCTCTTCCGTTTGCCCCACCTCGGGTAGCCGCACCGCTTTATGGTGATGCGCCTCCGCGTGTAGCTGGTCCTCGTCCACTAGTCCTTGTGGTAATAGCCATGACTACAACAGATTAAACCGACACTTTAGTTGTCTCACTTGACATTACTACTCATACATGAATACTATACTTATTCATCTTGACTCCTAACACTTAACTAAATCTACGTCCCACCAAAAATTTCAAATTCCACTAATCATACAATATAACATTCCGCATATTACGCGATAATCACAAAACATGTAAAACATGATAAACGCTCGTTTTTCATGTTGTTGAACCATGGGTTCAATAATAGATTATGAAATAATGATTTTACGATTTTCCTATTTCGATGATATAATGCTTTGTCTTTTCCAAAAATAGAAAATGTAAATTCCAGAACGTCGGAAAGATAGAGTATTAAAAAACGAAGCCAACGGTTCAAACGGAATAAGAATCGGAGTTAAAACGAAGAAGTTACGAGCTTTCGAAGTATAGCGGGAAAACCGAAAAATTGCCCGATACGACCGATAGTTTTTGACATACGACCGATCGTTTTTTGGTCCAGAGAGTTCTGAAAAATTCGACCGATCGTTTTTACAGACGACCGATCGTTTTTTGTTCCAGTGAGGTCTGAAAAAATTCGACCGATCGTTTTTACAGACGACCGATCGTTTTTTGTTCCAGTGAGGTCTGAAAAATTCGACCGATCGTTTTTACAGACGACCGATCGTTTTTTTGTTCCAGTGAGGTCTGAAAAATTCGACCGGTCGTTTTGATGGACGACCGATCGTTTTTGGTCAAAATTTGTCCAGTAGGGTCTGAAGAAATTCGACCGATCGTTTTGGACAAAACGACCGATCGTTTTTGGTCAAAAACTGACCAGTAGGGTCTGAAGAAATTCGACCGATCGAAAGAGGCATACGACCGATCGTTTTGTTCTGCAGAAAAATAATATTACAAAAACGTAAAATTTCTCAATACTTGTAAATTCTTACATGGAACATATCACACAACTACATCATTTAGTCTACAATATTATTACAATCAACATCCATCCGCATATAATATTCATTAACCCACGAGTTAATAATTTGAAAACGCACTATATAAAACTATCAACTACACGATTTTCGCACTATAATACATCGCTACTACTTGACATGCAATCTTATACCTCATACACACTATATCAATCTACACACGCATACAAACAACACAAAAGTGTGAGGGATAACCCATCACGATACGTTATCCTAAAGCACCCGAGCGTCCTCGCATACTCTAGAAGTCCACATCGCTAAGGTATTCCTTCACACATACCGACGAGAGGTCCACCCACTAGTTTGGCGAGCCGGGATCAACAAGCGTCCTCATTGTCCCCAACTTGCCTCACATGTGGACTTTCCTTCCATCACCTACTACTAAATTCTATCTACATGTCTTAAGCTAAATGCAACCCCCCGTTTTAGAAAAAGTTTGAGTTTTTGGAAAAAGTTTTGTGAAAATGATACGATGGATCTTGGTCCAATGGTTACCCATCTTCCCGTCGTCCCAAAGTATATAAGAACCTAGTTAGCTCTGATACCAACTTGTCATGTCCCAAATTCCATAAACACAGATATCGAGGCATGACCTTTTTAAATAAAAGAAAAGTGAAACCTGTTGGTACAAAATTGAAATTTTAAAAGAAAAAGACTTACGAGCTAATGGAACATTTAAAAGGATAAATAAAACTGTTTTCCAAACGCGGCTACAAGGCAAGATTTATAAAAGCTAAAAGTTAACAAACGAATGAATTTACCCGTAGGCTACAATCTCAAAAATGTCTAAGTAAAAATGAAAGCAACAGAAAGAATCCCCGAGCCCATGTGATACTTTGCTAATGCTCCTATCCAACGCCTCAACCTAAATTGTACCTGAAATACAAAACTGTAACGGTGAGTCCCACGCACATACATAGACGGGACGGCACCACAAAATACCGTCACTCCATCCCATAAATGCAAGAACTCACAAACGACAACTACGATAATCAACATATAAAAAGAAATATTAAACATCCTACAACGAGATAAATTAAATAACTTCAACACACATCTATAGCATACATGGACCTCTCACGCCACCTACCCCAGTCCGTAAGGTAGGTCATTCCCTATCCCTTCGGCCGTCTTATGTCCCCGAAATTAGGAAGAGACATCGACCATTGCTAACATAAAAGTAGATTTATAGTGTGCATTTGGACCTCTCACGCCACTCGTCCCAGTCCGTAATACGAGTCATTCCCTATCCCTTCGGCCGTCTTATGTCCCCGGAATTAGGGAGAGACATAGACCATTGCTAACAATAAAATAAATATAGTGCACACTGGGACCTCTCACGCCACTCGCCCCAGTCCGTAAGACGAGTCATTCCCTATCCCCTCGGCCGTCTTCTGTCCCCGGAATTAGGGAGAGACAGAGACCATTGCCACTACAGCTAAATCACAAGGCCTCGGCCAATAATATAAATCCACGCAAATATCACATTCTCATATGGCCTCGGCCAATAATATAAATCCACGAAAATAACACATTCTCATGTCCCTTGGATGCGATTCAACAAAGCAAATAAGCATAGGTACTAGATTCACAACTAGCCAACCAACTCTATCAATATAAAATTCCATTCAGGCATTTTAACAAACACCTTGTATACGCAATATAAAACTCATCTTTATTCAACAATAATTTACCCAATTCTATCAACAACCATAATAACACATAATCAACGCATAAAACACGCAACCCATTAATATTCTCATTAGTCCGAAATTAAAAGACTAAATCCTCAACTATTCCAAAATTGAATAAGTGAATTAAACGTACAACAAATAAACCCAATTAACAATTTAAGAACATAATTAAGATAAAAGGTAAAAACCTCCAATTTATAATAAACACAAAACCAAAACCTAACATACACTCTCATCTAGGCGCAATGGATAACCCCCGTTACCTTAGCGTGTAGAGGAGATGCTTCCGGTAAGAATCCGCTAATGTGGTTCTTCTCCTCCTTCCTAAGCTTTGGTTTCTCTCTTTTTCTCTATTTTCTCTCTTGTTTTAGGTTTCTGTTTTGAAAAAGTTGGCTGAATTGAATAGATAAAAACTGTTTTGAGTAAGTTTGTAGAAGCGAACTATTTGGTCCCTAAAGTTCTAAAAGTTAACTCTTAATCAAATATATTACTTTACTGCTCAAAAATAATCAATTTTTAAAAACAAAACTATTGGGTCCTTTTTATTGATAAAATTAGTAACAGGTTTTTAAAATAAAGTTTTTCGGAAGAGTTTCGGTTTTTGGCTAAAAATTAGTCGAGTGACCGGTTTTTGGTAAAATTTGTATAAAACATTTTTGGATAATTTAAATCATGAATAAAACCATTTATAAAAATACGGGATGTTACAATTCAGTTAAAAGTGCATACAATTCAACACAAAGTGCATATAGTCGAATCTAAAGTGTATACAGTTAAGTAAAAAAGTGCATATAGTTTAGTCAAAATTGCTAAATATCGTATAATTCACTACAAAGTGCACATTCTTTACTTCAAATTTTAAAAAAAAAAAACAAATCCGGATTGATTCGAACCACCAAACTCTTGAAGCTCGGTGTTGGTGCAAGCGCTATTACCATTTTGAGCTTACGGATGTATATAGTTGCTAAACAAAATCATACAAACATGTATATCTAAAAAATCATTCCGCCTCCGTCTAAAATTAAACAAATAGCCAAGTAACAAACCCTCTACCTATATTAAAGTTAGTACATTTTATTGGTGCAAGCGTTGTTTGCCATTTCAAGCTTACTAATCAATTTAGTAACACTTATAAACAAAAAAATATGAACCTAATAGACAAAAACTAACCCTACGAAAACCAACGCCTTAGCCGATAAAACATAACCAGTGCCTACAAAAGCTCATATATAAAACCTACAAAAATCAATTCATACTATTTATATATATATACCAATTATTACTACTCGACTAGAAACTTAGATAAAATCCAAACAAATACATGTACACTTTTTTTTCATCCCTAAACAAGCTTCGATTTAGATCCAAATGGAGCTAAATCGGCTTTTCTGCCTGAAAATGGGCACAATTTCATATCCAAATAGATATTTAACACTATAAAACTCCATTAAACAAAGCTTCCAAAAAACACAAACTTGCACCTGTTAATGACCAAATGAAGCAATGTTTCAGAAAATTGATATTTTCACCCCCGAATCAAGGTCTATTTCAGCCCCAAAACAGAGTTTAATTTCAGCCCCAAACAGAGTTTAATTTCAGCCCCAAACAGAGCTTAATTTCAGCCCCAAAACAGAGCTTAATTTCAGCCACAAACGGACTCCGTTTTCGGCCTCGAATAAAGGTCTATTTCAATCCCAAAATGAGCTTAATTCAGGCCCCAAACGGAGCTTAATTTCAGCCTCAAACATGGCTTAATTTCACACACACACACATATGTATATATATATATATATATACTAGTAAAATTTACTCACGCGTTGCGTGTGAGACGCGTAATGACATACATCTCGTAATATATTTTATTTTTAACATAATATTCAGATTTGATATCATTTATTATAGTTATGGAGGTTAAAACGAATTGTTAATTAATTTAGGTTACATCCGTAATTAGAAAAATATAGTGAGGACAAATAGTTAATTAATTAGATTATGTATATTGGTAATTAGTAAAAAAGAGTGTGGGTATTTTTGGAAAAAATGACCAAAATTTGGCAGCCTCACTTTTTATTGGCTTGGCTTATATTAATAAGATGTGTATATGTATATATATGTGTATATATATGTATGTGTATATATATGTATATGTATGTATATATGTATATATATGTATAAATAGACGGAGAGAAATAGATGAAAAACCTCAATGATCTGCTAAAACTCGTCGAAGATCCAGTCCTAGATCACTTCATCATCGTCACCGGACTGCGCTCTATCATGATGACCCTCTTTCTCTCTCCTCCAGCTAGGGTTTTAATACGACACCTTTGCCGTGGAGAGATTGTGCAGCGGTGACGTAGCGACGTCAAATCAAATAAGTTTTCTTCTGTTATGACGAAGGAGAAAGAGAGGCAGAGAGGAGTGATTTTGGAGGAGAGAGAAAGGAGCGGAGAAGATAGATAATCACTACTGATTAGAGTTTTCGATCTACTTGGATTATAGAGAGAGAGAGAGAGATAGAGATAGAAACTCTGTGTGAGAAAATTAGATTTTTAATTGTTTATATATTACTAAAAACTGGTAAATAGAAAGAATGCAAATTATATTAGTTATCTATAGGGAATTAAAGTTAAAAAGTGTTAACTAAGAGGCATTATTTGTAAAACAAATACTGCTAGTCAAATAGTGAAATAGAGAAAAAATAAAATATTTACTATTTGAGTTTGATTATTAGTCTTTATAGGAATATAATATAAAGGCTATTAGACTATTATTTTGTAGGTCTCTAAATTGTATGATATACAACAAAGAGAGAGAAAGATACCCACTAAATATTAAAAAAAAAAAATTATTATTAAAAGAATTCGTGACGGGATGTCATTAAAATATTGAGAGCTGTTAGGTATAAGTAATAGTTGATAAGAAAATATTAGTATGGATGATAATGAAGCAAAACAAGACGGAAACGTTCAATTTTGTTTTCGTTTCGTTTAGTAATAAACGAAAACGAAACGAGATTTTAAGGAAACGAACACAATGATTTTCATGAAATTTTGGCCTCATTCACCGGCCTATTAGTTTGTTAGTAACTTACTAACTCTAAATTTCTTACGTGAAACACTATTTTACACGTAATCCTATTTACACCCACCCACCTTATATATTTTTATATAATGAGTTTTAAATTTATATTACTAATATTTTTTGCTATATTTTTATTGATACAAACACAAACACATGCATATATTTATATACGTATAAATATATATATATATATGTATGTATGTATGTATGTATGTATGTATGTATGTATGTATGTATGTATGTATGTATGTATGTATGTATGTATGTATGTATGTATATAAGGAGAGATAATATAGACATCAACTTATACATCAACTTGGACACTTTTTTTTGTAAAAATGCTCCAAATCAAGATTTGATTAATACAAATCTCCACGGTTTCACGACGGCAACACAAATATGCGTCTTATTTTTTTTTCAAGATTTATAATGACATGTTTTGAATTTTTAAATTTTACCATAATTTTCAAAATATGTCATTATACATCTCGGAAAAAAAAAAAAACGTATATATGTGTTTCTGTCGTGAAACCGTGGAGATTTGCATTAATCAAATCTTGATTTGGACTGTTTTTGCAAAAAAAATGTACAAGTTGATCTCTAACTTGATGTCTAAGTTAATATATATATATATATATATATATATATTAGACGGAAACGAAATTTAACGTAACGAACAGGGATATGATTATTATCATCTCGTTTACTAAACGAAATTTACATTTTATTTCATTATCATTTTATTTAGTAATGAACGAAAACAAGACGAGCTATTAACGAAACGAACACGATATTTTTTACAAAATTTTTGCCTCATTCATAGCCCTAACTACTAGTGAGTGGGTTATTGAGTAATGTAAGTTCTGATTTGATTATTGAAGCAATCTCGGAGACGTGGGGTGAAGTCAAATTTCGTTAACAAACATCGTGTGTCAACGTGTTATTTACTATTCTGTTTGTTACTTCTGAGTTGCAACCGACTCGCAAAATTTGCAAATAAAACGTGAAATTGCATTCGAAACTTAAGCAAACATGCAAATTAAATACATGTGTATAGTTTTAGTTGCACTTATGAAATGGATCATATAATGAATGAGTGTCGTATTGCTTCTAAAACTTAACCAAGTTAATCTGGAAATAATAGTTACTAGTATTATTTTTCAAACGGTGTGAAAAGTCTACACACACTTTTTTTTGAAAAGTCAACACACTTTGTGTAAGTGAAAGAAAAAGTTTTCATAAGTTAGCAATAGTAATTAGAGACGTAACTTGGGCTTGTAATTGTTTGTACGGTTAAGTGCACTCATTTTAAATTCAACCGGTGTCATCAACGTGACATATTGAATTGGTAATTATTTAACACCTTATTATTAATAAAGGAAAAATGTCCAATAGGGTACAATTTTTGAACATAATTCTGAGATAGTGATAAATAAGTTTACTTTCCCCAATTGGTCATACTTTATGATAATATAAATATCGCTTACAATTCTAATTTTTAGAATTCTTTATCGCATCTAGTGGACTAATCTTTTATCTCTGCGAACTACTATCTCTCTCCCTCTAAACTAATCTATTTCTCTCTCCCCTATCTCTCCCTCCTGTGACACAAAAATAGACACTCCGTAGGAATGGACCCACGAGAAGAACAAAGATGGAGCCAATTGTGCCCAGTTTGTGCGACCTCAAGGGGAAGTCGATCAAATCGAGCTCATCTTTTGTGTTAGGTGAATGGTTATGAAACTTTGAGCAGTTTTGATGGAGTTCTTTTTTTTTAGAATTCAAACCTGCTTTGTAACTTTTGTTCAAAAAGTAAATTTTTATTTTATATATTGATTGGTAGTAATTTGGTGATACGGTTGAAAGCCTTTTATTAATAATATGATTTGTGTGAAAAAGTTGCCTTGTTTGGCAAGATTAATCCAACTGTGTGTTTATTTATGG
The DNA here is from genome assembly GCA_963920805.1 of Primula vulgaris. Classification (NCBI taxonomy): domain Eukaryota; kingdom Viridiplantae; phylum Streptophyta; class Magnoliopsida; order Ericales; family Primulaceae; genus Primula; species Primula vulgaris. Next base: position 21,267,334 of record OY987215.1, read on the forward strand.
ATATGTAAAATTATGCACACAAGATATTCGATGAAATGTTTGATAGCTGTGTTCTTTTAGATTCGCTTGAAGTTAATGTGTTTATATTTTGTTTAGTGACTATATAAATTCTTTTAGATTCGCTTGAAGTTAATGTGTTTATATTTTGTTTAGTGACTATATAAATTCGTAAGCTCAAAATTGTAGGAGCGTTTGACTTTTTTTATGCACTTTTATCGACCTATATGACTTTTTTGCATTTTATGCATTTTTATGCGCTTTTTATGCACCTTTTTATGCACTTTTATTGACCCGTATGCAATTTTTTGCATTTTTTTTGCAATTTTATACACTTTATTATGCATTTTAGTGAACTTTATGAACTTTATTGACCTTTATGCACTCTATTATGCAATTTAGTGCACTTTATTATGAAATTTACTCAACTTTATGCACTTTATTATGCTCTTTTGTGATTATACTTATTTATTTTATTGTTTTTGATATTTTTTTTGGATTTTTTAGTTTTTTTTCGATTTTTTGAGTTTTTTTATTTTATGCACCCGTATGTAATTTTTATTCATCCATATGCACATTTTATGCACTTTTTTCACTCGTATGTACTTTTTATACTCTTTTTATGCACTATTATTGACGCGTATGAACCTTTTATGCACCTGTATGCACTTTTATAGACATTTTATTCATCCATATCCACTTTTATCCACTCGTATGTAATTTTATGCATATTTTATGCACCCGTATGCACTTTTATTGACATTTTACATACCTTTTATGCACACGTATCCACTTTTATACCATTTTTATGCACTCAATTGCTCAATACTTACTATAAACAGTGCTATTTATACGCAGATCGGTAGATGCAACACTTGAAATAAGTCGTTTAGTGCTATAAGTAAATTTTGATCAAAGAAAAACAAAATAAATTGATTCCATCCAACCCATTTTCTGAACGAAATTCAGGACCCTGCAATTGCCATTCGCTACAGCAGCACAATTAAAACTTCAGCTGGCTATGCAAACCATGAGTTTAAAGACAACATACTCGATATATCAGAATCGAGTATAATCATAAGCTCAGACAATCATACATTTGTATGATCACAATAGAATAGAAAAGCGGCAATAGCAAATTAAAAGATACTGCTTTTATGCGCCTCGCCCTTCAAAATATAAAATGCACAGTGAATCAAAGTTTTTAAGATTAGTTCGGCGAAAAGATATGAAGATGTAACACCAGATAATGTTGTTTAGAACAAAATAAATCATAAGCCCATTTGGCCAAGTCCTCGTCGCAAACAATAACCAAACCAAACAGCCATACATTTCCAAGATGATCATCATGTCTTATTTCAGTTTCATTCAGTTACAGAACAATCAGATACACCAAATTTATCGATACCAGGGCCAGAAATAACATAATTAGGACAAAATAGAATGCAAAGCGTCACAAGAGAACAGGGTTCTTTTTTCTATCTTAAGCTGGCCGTAAAAGGATCAAAACCACCTCGGACCATAGATTCTAAGGGACCAAACATGGGTTTGGGAAGATCGTCCCAATCATACCAGTTCCACCCACCACATTTTTCCGGCTCGATATTCTCAGGGACTTGTAGAGGATCTGCTAAATTTGCACGAACGAACATGCAAACCAGGTGTATAGGAGGATTCGACCCATTTGTCCATAAGTTGCTTGTGGCGGTTATAAGCTCAATATTTTCAATGTCTAAGCCAGTTTCCTCCTTCACCTCTCTGGCCGCACATTCCTCAAAACGCTCCCCTGATGAAATAAAAGGCTAAATAATAACATTGAGTAATAATAATATTCTGAAAAGTAGAAGTGAAAATCCTTGTACTATCGATGAATTCTTTAAGATTTTATATATCCTTACCCCATGGTTCGTCTACTGAGAGGAGCTACCAAGTTGATCGGGGTCGTATCGACTTGGTAGGGTTACAATGGAATGGTTATCAGTAGGGCTAGTATCGAATCACCAACAGAACTGTTCTTGTTTTTCAATTTTTTAGAATGATCATGTGGTTGTACAAGAGATACGAGCATGCTTTCATTCAATAGAGTACTAAAACATAGCCACATTATAATGTATTATTGAATGATCATTTTTGCAAACTCAAATCCAAGCTACCCATTACGACTGTCCAACTTTCATGTCCAGAGTATTAGTAGCCGAAAATTAGGCATTTGGCATTTCAAGGATATATAAGAATATCTTTTGATTTCAGTAAATTCCCTAAAATAGGCAGAGTCCTAGGAACAATTATTTTGTCTTATTTTCTCCTATTCTATAAAAGAGCTTCTAAAACGATTTGCAAAAGAAGCAAACCGAAATCGACTCTTTCCCTTACTAAGAAAATGATCATCAGAGTCTGCCACAAAGCATTAATCATACCAACTTTTTTCAGAACCTAGCTTTGAAGGGGAAAAGCTCGATTCGAATCTCAATTCAAAGCTCAATCCAAAGCGTAACAACGGTCGCTTTTCCTCATTTAATGTCAATAATAAAGCTTACACTTTTTACATAACTATTGCAAAGACGCTTTACAAACGTTTTCACTTTCTGAAACATTGATCATAACTACCTGTCGTAAACCATCAAGAAAAAGAAATACAAAAACAAACGAAAAAAATATTCAAAACAGCAAAGGGAGTTGATGTACTTGAAAAAAGCTAGCCCATTCTTCCGGACATGGTGTGCCAAACTATATATTGTTTACAATTTTTATTTGTATATGATTATACATACTCGAATTTAGATACACCGAGTAAAGGGTCAAGCTTTGAACTTTTTAATTTTTTATAAACTGAAGACTTCCTAATCGAGATTGTGTATAGTAAGATTTCTATTTCTATTTTAAGTAGAAACTAATTTAGGCTAACGCTACCTTGTTTTCTTAATAAATCACTGTTTTTTTTCCCCAATTATTTTAATAAGCAAGGATTCTATTTTTTTATAACTTGAAACAAAAAAGAAAATTGAAAAAAAAAAGAGTAAACATTTATCTAAATTTTTGAATTATATCTGTTTAAAATGCCAAATAAACAATTAAATTCCCAAAAAGCTATAAAAACATGAAAAACAATATTTTTTGAAAGTAATAATAATTAACAAAATGATGAATTCATTGATTTTACAAAAAAATAATAGAATTTTACTAGTAAAAACAAAGTATAGTTCCCCTAACTATAGCAAAAAGTATAGTTAGGCTCCCACTCTTGATTCTTCCCATTACAATTTTTTTTTTTAAATTTCCCATTATTTAGAGTGACTTCACTAGTAGTCTAGTACTATGTATATATCATCAAAGATGATATATATATAAGTATCATGTATATTTATGTAAATATATATAGAGAGAGAGAGAGAGGGAGAGAGAGAATTACCAAACTCAAGATGGCCTCCGGGTAAAGCAAAGGTGTTGTAACCAATAGATGTAAGCCTCTTTCCCATCAAAACTTTCTTCTCTAATTTATTTTTCATCAAAAACACTGCTACTCCCACATGTTGAGTTTCATTATTACTCTCTCTCTCCATTTTTTTCTTACTATTTTTTATTCTATTACTTCTCTAACTAGTATACCTAATACTCACTGTTTGCCTTTTCCTCTCACAGCTTTTTTTTTTTTTTTTTTAACTTAAAAGTTATTTAGAGTGGATGTTTTAATTTAAATAGGGTTGACTGCTGGTGCTGTTGTTTGTGAGTGGGTTGTTTAATTTTTAACTTTCCCCACTTTTAAGCGATGGTTGTATTTGACTTGTAAATTTTCCTTTAACTAAGGGTCTGTCATCGTCAATTAAATTTAAATATTTATGTTTTATATTTGTAAATCTATTTTTTTACAGACATTGATGGAAGTATACTCATTATAATATAAGTGAGTGAGCGTGAGTGCAATTTCGTTATTTTGTTTTTTGTTTGACGTCAAATTTTTAATTACTGTCGAATGTCACGTTATGGTGACCAGTCAAACGTAAAATAACCGGAACACGATCAATATTCAGCAATTCGCCATATATTCGTATTAATATAGAGAGATAAGAAAAAAATATGATTTTTATTAATTGAATTAATTACAAATGAATAATCTCATCACTTATATAGTGTAGGAACAAACTTTATGTTTTCATACAAATTGGTCATTTAATTACAAAAAGTGACAACATATTATTTACACAAAATAACCAAGCTAAAATAATGTTGTTGTTAGTTCAATCAAGTCCTTTAACTTTTTTGCAAAGTAACACATTAGTCCATGATAAAATCATAACAAGTCATATATTCAATATACCCACTCAAGTTGGGTTGTACAAAGATAAAAACATCCAACTTGGGCAATAAATTCGAAAAAAATTGGTGCACATAATAATTTATTAAACATATCAACTAAATTATTTGAATAATAAACATGCAAATGATGAGTAATCTGTTTTTGTATCTGTTCTCTTATAAAATGACAATCTACTTCAATGTGTTTAGTTCTTTCATTATTTACTGGATTATTTGCTAAATCTAATGCAGATTTACTATAAGAGTAACAGGAAATTCATGACTTATACCAAAATCTTGTAATAATTGTAATAACCAAATTATTTCACATGTTGTAGTAGCCAAAACTTTATATTCTGCTTCTGCAGAACTTCTAGAAATATTATTTTGCTTTTTACTATTCCATGAAACTAAGAAATTATCTAAATAAATACAAAAACCAGTAACTGATCTTCTATTGTCTGTGCAAGATGCCCAATAAGAATCACTAAATGCTTTTAAATGAAAATCAAAAGATGAAGGGAAGAAAATACCTTGTGAATGATTAGTTTTAACAAATAATGTCCAATAGGTACCACTTTTGAACTTATATTACTCTTAGCTACCTCCATAGCTACCTCCATAAGTTCATATTCCATATAGCTACCACTTTTTAATTATTTACTTTATTTACCAAAACGCCATACACATATTTCATAAAAAATGGAAAAAAAAAACACATAAAATTATATAAAATGCAAAAAATCTCAAAATAAATGAAAAAAAATCACCAAAAATTGTAAAAATTATAAAAAATGTATTTTTATAAAAAAATTATAAAAAATGAAAAAATCACAACATCACAAAATCTTAAAAAAATTACAAAAAAAATTACAAAAATTATAAAAAATGAAAAAAATCATAAAATATTATAAAAAATGAAAAAAATCACATAAAATGAAAAAAAATGAAATAAATCATAAAATATTATAAAAATATAAAAATTTTATAAAAAATCACAAAATTATAAAAAAAAAATGAAAAAAATCACAAAAAATCACTTTTATTGAACTTTATGAACTTTCGACTGTACTAGATACACTTTCGACTGAACCAGATGCACTTTTAGCTGAATTATATCCACTTTCAGCTGAAACAGATGCACTTTTAGCTGAACCAGATGCAGGTTTTACAGAACGATATGCACTTTTATTGAACTAGATGCACTTTTGTCTGAACCATATGCACTTTCAGCTGAACCAGATACACTTTTAGCTGAACCATATGCACTTTCAGCTGAACCATATGCACTTTCAGTTATACCAGATGCACTTTTAGTTGAATCAGATGCATTTTTAACAGAACTATATGCACTTTCGACTGTACTATATTCATTTTCTATTACACTATATGCACTTTTGATTTAACTATATGTACTTTCTACTAAATTAGATGCACTTTAAACTGAACCATATGTACTTTTAGCTGAACCAGATGCACTTTTAGGTGAACTATATGCATACTCACTTTTATTGAACTATATTTACTTTCGACTGAATTGTATGCATTTTCAACGGAACTTGATGTACTTTCAGCTGAATTGAATGCAATTTCGACTCAATTTTATGCATTTTTGACAAACTATATACACTTTCGACTGAACTATATGCACTTTTATTGAACTATATACACTTTTGACTGAATTATATATATTTTTGAGTGAACTAGATGCACTTTCAGCTCAATTAGATTAAAAAAGGCATATTTATCATGGAAAAACCATTTTTTTTATATAAAAAAAATCACTTTTCGGTATAAAAAGTGTTATATTGACAAAAAAAAATTATATATTTTTTGTAATTTTTTAAAAAATTTATGATTTTTTCATTTTTTTATAATTCTTTTTTATTTTTGTGATTTTTTGTGATTTTTTCTCATTTTTTATATAATTTTTTCGTTTTTTTCGTTTTTTTCATTTTTTCATTTTTTTAAATAATTTTTTGTGATTTTTTATAAGTTTTTGTGATTTTTTATATTTTTTGATTTTTCGGTATAAAAAGTGTTATATTGACAAAAAAAATTATGTATTTTTTTTGTAATTTTTTAAAAAGTTTGTGATTATTTTCATTTTTTGTGATTTTTTGTAATTTTTTAAATTTTTTATAATATTTATAATTTTTTTGTGATTTTTGGTGATTTTTTATGATTTTTTTTAATAGTTTTTTTGTTTTTTTTGTGATTTTTATAATTTTTATAATTTTTTTGTTTTTTTTGTTATTTTGTTGTAATTTAAAACTATTTTTTTGGGTTTGTAGAAAGATAAAATATGTATATTATATTTTGGTTTGTATGACAATTTAGTAAATAAACTAAATAATTAAAAAGTGATATCTATGAGGAATGTGAACTTATGAAGATATTTAGGAGGAATATAAGTTGATATGAAGTACTTATTGGGAATTAGCTCCTCTAGTTTTAATATACATCATGATTCTCAAGGTTGATGCATAATGAGTTTTGCTATAAGATGCCAAAAATTGACTAAGTGAATTAACTGCAAAACTAATGTCAGGTGTAATAATAGTCAAATATAACAATTTACCAACTAATCTTCTATATTCAGTAATATCATTATGTAAATTATTATATTTTATAGTATATTTAGACTTAGTGTCCATGTGAAAATCAGTTGGTTTAGCATCTAATTGACCAGTCTCAGCTAATAATTATAGGGCATACTTTATTTGGCAAACATGAATTCCATCTTTATTTCTTGCTATTTTAAGGTCTAAAAAATATGTAAGTTGACCCAAATTCTTTAATTTAAACTGATTATCTAATAAATTTTTGACCTGCTAAACTAAAGTGGAGGAAAAACTACCAATAACAATATCATCTACATATACTAATAAAGCCAAAAAGAAAGCATTTTTGTTAAAACATTTCTGAAAAAAATCAAACATAATGAGAGCATTACTAAGTTTGTAAAAGCATTGTGTTGAATCGCGGTTCCAACCATATAAAGATTTCTGTAATTTAACAACTAATGAAGTATTTTCTTGATGAAGATCTGGAGGTATTAACATATAAAATTATTCATCCAAATCACCATGTAAAAAAACATTATTAACATAAATCTAATATAAGATCCAATTATTAGAAGTAGATAAAAAACATCTAAATGTAGTCATTTTTTCTACTGGTGAAAAAGTAGCTTTATAATCAATACCCTCTAATTGTGTATAACCTTTCACTACAAGCCTATATTTATAACTTTCTATACTACCATCAGATTTATACTTAATCCTATAAATCCATTTACATCCAATTGGTTATTTTACAATAGGTAATCCAGTTAAAACCCAAGTATATTGTTATCTTCTAAAACCTTAATCTCATTTTTCATATCATCTTGCCATAAATGATTCTTATGTGCTTTTTTATAAGTTGTAGTTTTAGTATTAAAGGATATAGCTACACAAAAAGTCTTATATATAACTTGATGAAATATTATCATTAGTAATAACATGAGATAAATGATATAAAGGATTTGCAGATGAATAAACTTTATTAGAATTAACATAATAATCTTTTAAATAAGTAGGTGCATTATGGCTCCTACTAGGCCTTTTAATGAGTAAAGATGAATTATTATTAATAAGAACACTTGAAAAATTATCATTATCAGAATTCACTTTGTCTGAAATATGATCAAAACCTACTGAATCAGAATCAACATTATCATGATTATTTTTATGACTAAAACGCATTATGTGTTCATAAAAAACCACATATCTGGAAAGAAAAATTACATGAGTATCAAAATCATACAGCTTAATCATTTTGTACTAGTACCATAACCTATTAAAACACACTTCCTATCTCTTGAATCAAATTTAGACCTGTTTCTAGATAAACTACTAGCAAAACACAAGCAACCAAAAACTTTAAGATGATCATATGAAGGTTTCTTGTTATATAATATTTCATAAGTTGATTTATTTTGTAATAAAAGAGTAGCCATTCTATTTATCAAATATGCAGCTGTAATGACAAAATCTCCCCAAAAACTCAAAGGTAATCATGAATTAAATCTCAAAGGCCTAGCTATATTAAAAAAGATGCGGATGCTTTCTTTCTACTACACCATTTTGTTAAGGTGTATCTACACAAATAGTTTGATGAATAATTCCATTATCTAAATAAAAATTATGCAAATTAAACTTAGTAACATTATTAGACCTTAATATCTTGATTTTTAACCCAAATTGAGTATTAACCATTTTATGAAATTGTGGAATAATGACAGCAGTATCAGACTTATTTTTAAGAAAGAAAATCCAAGTACATCTAGTATAATCATCTACACTAGTTAAGAAAAAATGATGTCCCTTTTGTGTTCTTATTGCATAAGGTCCTCATAAATCATAGTGAATCAAATTAAAAAAAAAAGAACAGTATGAGTTGTACTTAAAGGAAAAGAAGATCTATGATGTTTAGTAAGATGACAAGAATGGCAAACAATATAAGAATTATCATACAGTGATTTACTAGGATAACCTAACCTAATATGCCAAATAGAAGGCTTATTATGAGAAGAGGAACTATTAAAAACTGAAATATTCATAAAAGAATTATGAACATCACTAGAATTAGAAATAACAACATTATGGAAAATATAGAGGCCATTTCTCTCTGCAGCATTACCAATTATCTTCAAAGAGCACTGGTCCTGGATAAAGCAAATATCTAACTCAAATTTAATATTAAAAGGTATATCCTTGGTTAATTTACTTACCAAAATCAAATTAAAACCAAAATATGGTACACATAATACATTATATAGAACTAATCCAGACTGAAACACAACAATTCCTATATAGCTAACTATGGTTGTATGTCCATTTGGTAGATTAACATAAGAAATATTACTTTTTTTAAAATCATAAAAATTTGAAAAAATCATTTATTATGTGTTCACTAGCCCCACTGTCCAAAATCCAAGTATTTTGTCTTTATTTATATTTAAAGAACTATCCACATAATTAATGAAACTAGTATAAGCAACATGTATAGCTGTCATGTCAGTGTAGGTCATATTAGAAAAAGGCGTAATGAGAGTAGCAACTTGTTGAGAAGAAGAAGAAGTACCATCAATATGAGAAGAAGAGACTGATTTAGCTAGATTCTGATCAGTATGAACCACTTGATTCTGATAAGGTTCATTATAAGCAAACTAATTATGATAAGAGATAGGATGAGCAAAGTGCAAATTTTGCTGAAAAACTCGATATGGTTGAAAAGTAGCTAGATGAGCTTGTCGTTTAGGTTAAAAAGAAGATAGAAAAGAGTGTGGTGTAGGCCTTGACCTACAACCAGGTGGATAACCATACACCTTATAGCACTTGTAGCTAGTGTGTCTATTAGAACCACAATGAGAACACTTCATACCATCATTCCCTCTTCCAAAAGTATGTCTACAAGAAAAATAATTTGCATTCACACCCACTTGGTTATTATCATTTACCATTTGATTACCCTTACCATTTTGATTACCATTCTGATTACCTTGAATATTCTAAGATTGTACACTCAAACCCATATTTTGTGCCACTTTATTATTATGAACAATATTTTGTTTTCTTCTTGAGTAACCATTGAGTAAATATTATTCATAGAAGACATAGATTTCATTAATAATATCTAACCCCTCAACATTGAAAATATCTCATTTAGACACATCAAAAAGATCATTTTAAACATTCGATTCTTTCTAGCAATAATAGCAGCCATGAAATCACAAGTACAACCAGCAATAATGCCACAACAACACATAGGAATAGGGTTGAGAATAGATAAACCATTCCATAAAGTTTCTATTTTGATGAAATAAGCAGATACAGATATATCACCTTAAATAGTAGAATCAACACTAATGAAACTCATAAATTTTTGCCTCACTACACTAAGAAAACCTCTCTATTAACTCTCTCCACATTTTGGTGACAATATCAACATAACGATTGGATTGAGCAAAATCATTACTAACAGAGTTTATAATCCAAGACATCACTATCAAGTTACACTGATTCCAAGCACCGTACAACTGATCATTCTCATCTGGAAAGGATAAGGTAACATTAAAACAAAGCTAGCTTAAATTTAGCACCAATGGGGATTTCCATAGTGCTATTCCAAGAATGGAAATTGATCCAGTTAAAACAAGTGAAACTATACTAGAAATAGTGTTTGCATTGGTGCCTATGAAATAAGGGTTCTTGGTAGTGATCACAGAAGCAATATTTTTATTATTAGCCATATTTAAAGATTCAGAAGAAAACTAATTCTTGAATTCAACCTTAATATATAACAAATTAGGCCAAAATTACTATTTAATCAAAACCAATTTGATCAGAATGCCCTAATCAGTAATAAAGAATCATTACTTGTGCCTATATATACAAAAAAACTAAACAATATTGCAAAGATTTTAATAAAAAAAAAACAATTACTTTTTAATGGAAATATGCAATAACCAACTTATCAATACTTTTACTAAACCAAATTCAGTGAGGATAATAATCAATGACAATAGATTTATATAAAATAAACAAGGAACCCTACTTTTAAGGACAAAGTAACCAGATCTGATAACAAATCAATATTAATATATGTGAGACGATAGTATTGATCAATTAGACAACCAATTAAAGAAAAACCCTAATTCTCAATAGAAAATTGGGGAAAATTTTACTTCTGATTTTGATCAACTAACAATAATTGTAGATTAACAATAGAAATAATGTAATTCAACAATAAATCAATAGATCTATAGCTTGATTAAATAAAAATTAGCAATAAATTATGAAACCCTAATCAGAGGGTAAAGAAAATAAAACTAGCTTGATTGAAAGCAAATTAATCAGAGGAAAGAGCTCTAACGCTCTGATACCATATAAAATGTCACGCTCTGCTGACCAATCAACCGTAAAATAACCGGAACACGATCAAGATTCAGCAATTCATCATATATTCGTATTAATATAGAGAAAGATAAGAAAAAAATATGATTTTTATTAATTGAATTAATTATAAATGAATCATCTCAGCACTTATATAGTGCAGGAACAAAGTTTATGTTTTCATATAAATTGGTTATTTAATTACAAATAGTGATAGATTATTATTTACACAAAATAACCAAGCTACAATAATATTGTTGTGAGTTTAATCAAGTCATTTAGCTTCTGCAAAGTAATGTATTAGTCCATGATAAAATCATAACAAGTCATATATTCAATAATTATGACAATATTTGTAGATTAGTAACTTAATTATTCATAAAAACAATGCCACAACCACATGTGAAACTCTCTCTCCATTTTCTATTTTATTTTTCTATTAGTACTCTGATAATTAGTGGCTGACTCTCCCACTTTTTCCGAGCATTGTTTACTCAAAGTTGTTCTGAGTAGATGCTTTTAAATAACAGAAATAAGATCAGGGTAGTAACTTATAAAATAGCAACAATATAAGATAAGTGAGAGAACATGAGTGTAATTCCATCATTTTGTTTTTTGTTTGACATCAGATCCTTAATTATGACAATATTTGTAAATTAGTAACTTCATTCTTCATAAAAACAATGTCACTCCCACATGTGGAACTCTGTCTCCATTTTCTATTTTATTTTTCTATTACTACTCTGATAATTAATGGTTGGCTTTTACTCTCCCCATTTTTTCGAGCATTGTTTACTCAAACTTGTTCAGAGTGGATGTTTTTAAATAACATAAATAAGAATTAGGCTACTAACCATGAAAATAGCAACAATTTATGGTAAAAAAAACCATAAAACTTGTCGTATTATTGCCCAATTCGATTTAACCTAACTCGAAAAAATATCATTTGGGTACCAAATAAAAAAATGAACCAAATTATTTCTTACGACTACCAAAACTCTCCAATTATTTAGAGTAAGCCTCTTTCCCAACAGAACATTCCTCTTTAATTTAGTCACCAAAAACACTCCTACTCCCACATGCGGAGCTTCATTATTACTCAACCTCTTCATTTTCTTACTATTTTCCAGTATTACTCCAAATTCTAAGTAATACTCAGTGGTTGGCTTTTCCTCTCCTAATTTTTTAAAACATTGTCTACTCAAATTAGTTTAGAGTGGATGTTTTTAAATAGGGGTGTTTAGAGAATGGGTTGATTTAATATTTAATGTTAAATAGTTATGAATAAAAATGTTACCATGACAAAAACTACTACTCCGTGCAATCCAATTTAATAGAATATTTGGTAATTTGACAATACAAAATTGAGACCCTTATTAAAATATCATAATCTAGGGACTTTATTACTCACTCTCTTCATTCTTTTTTTTTTTTCCTATTATTACTCTAATACACAGTGGTTGGCTTTTCCTCTCCTAAATCTTTTGATTTAGAGCATTGTTGAATGAAAGTTGTTAAAAGTGGGAGCATCCTTAACGGGTGTTGTTCTGCAGTGGCGGAGCAGCGCAAGGAGTGAGGGGAAGCGATTAACGAACGCTGAAGAGGACGAGGGTGAGCTCTTCATGCAAAGAGAAAGAGAGAGAGAATCACGTGATGAAGGAATGTGAAGAAGAGGGAAAAATTGCAGGTTGGTCCTGGCGTAATTTCTGCGCTGGTCCGTGTAGTTATTTTTTTAAAATTACAAAATTGGTCCCTTGACTTTTTTGTTTAAATAATTAAGTAATAACAACTAGTTTTCTTTTTTTAGCAATCCCAATAGTTTAAAAAAATTTACAAAATACTCCAATAACGGCTGTAATGTAATTATTTTTGGTACCTAAATTTTTTTAAAACTAAATAACGGCTAGGTTTAGTTCCAATAATTTAAAAAAATATATAAACGGACCCAAGTACTCCCTATATAAATTCCCATCCATTACCATTCAAAACACACCAATTTCATATTCTCTCTATATTTAACATTATTTTTTAAAAAATGAAGTACAATAGCCCATTATCCGCATCATCATCATCTGACTTCGACAACGATAGCATCAAATTTTGTACCGACCTTTTGTTCCAACCCTCTTGCATTATCGTTCTAATTCCTATTATTTTCAATGAAGAAGAAAATTTCCAAAATTAAAATTCTTAAAAACTAAGAAAGAAAAGAATTGTTAAGGCTCGTTTAATCAAATAAGGTGATGCAAGACCGTAAAAGAATTATATTATGGTGAAATTGGTGTATCCGGAGAAAAGTTTAAGTTGCATTTTTGAATGCATATGTTTTTTTTTTTGTTAGGATAGCGGATGAAGTGATCGAAAAATGTTCTTATTTTGGCAAAAAAACAAATGTTTCCTATCGCGTTGGGATAATCCCTTATAAAAAAGCAATGCTGCCAAGCGGCTTATGGCGTAGTACGCCTCTGCTAACCCTATCGAAGAGCATCTTCAAATATTCTCATCTAAATCAATTAAGTGCATGAAGCAAAATTCTTTTGGTATCGTTAATATCTTTAGTGGGTTATATCTTAAGGAACCGATCGAGGTGGATATACGTAACTGATGGGGGTATAATTTTAGGGTTTTTATTCCCGTATTAGTTAATATGACAGAGACATTATTATAGCAGTTAATATTAAGGTATGCTATGATTGTGAGAAATAACCTAATAAATCATTAAAAGACCATTTATGGCAAGATTAATGCTATATTAATGCTATATTAATGCTCTATTTATGGCAGTTAATATTAATGCTATATTAAAAAGTAATATACATACTAGCTGCCTTTGGACAAAATATATAATATATTCATGATTATTCAAAATATATCAAGTATTATTATACATAATCTATGACTGATATGCACGATTATATCATATATCAAAAGATACAAAGAGATATGAGTAAATCCCCTCTTATAGGAATGGAATATATGTTTATATATATGTGCAAGAGATATGTTTATACATGCGTGGGAGATAAGAGAAATATGCAAATATACTAAATATCCATCGAATGGGGAGTAAAAGAATACACTTGTGGTACAAACACCCCAGAAATATAGGTCCAGGGGAGGAAAGGCCCCTTACCCAAGGGGAATCACCCTTCATAGGGAGTAAAACATCCTCTAGCAGGAAGAGAGAAATAATGCCCTTTGAGATGGGGTAAAAGGCATCTCCCCAGGCGGAACTTCCCCTGAGAGAGAGATCCATCATATTTATAAGACAGCCTCATTGAATAATGAGAAAAGCCTATTTACGTGGTAAAAAGGGATGTGCTTTCTTATGAGTATAAGGAAAGACTTCTCCTCCAAGTAAGTAGAGATCTATTATTTGTTCATTCTTAAGAGGAAAAAAAGCTTAAAGATTTATTTAAATATGGAAAAATTAAACAAATATTTACCCTACTATTGCCTATATAAAGGAAATAATACTACTCAACGAGATATGTCAAAAAAGACACACAATTACATGCTTTATTACGTATAGTATAGAGAGAAGATGGAAACTGCTCTTGTTTCAAGCTTACCAGCTGCGATATGAATGCACATGATTAATGAATGCAGTTTGTTGTTCGAGTTTAATTGTTTGATTTTGGATAACATATTGTTGAAGATAGAATAATATAGACTTACTCCGTATCCATTAATGAAATTAAAAGTACGACATACCTACTTCCTTTCGGTACATAGTTTTTCCCTACACACTAAAAGGCATCGCATGAGCGTGAGGGTAGGAGTAGCATTTTCCTTGGGAAGCACACCAAGGTTATCATCCGTGGAACTGTGTGGTTTTTGGCCTCGATGGTTTTAGAGGGGTTTTACTAATTAGCTGTCAATTAATTAGTAACGAGGAGAGCGTTAGCGGTTGGATTGTCAATCCAACGGCTCGTTCCTTGGGGGTTTAAACTACCTAAAATCATATTATTAAATCTTTTTTAAGGCTTTTTCAGATTATATAAATCTACGTTCATTAGCATGCGACGTTAATTAATCAATAACTAGATTATACGACGTTATCGACTTGTTTGAACTAGTTTGCATGTGAGAGATATGAAATTAATGCTAAGCAACATGTAAATAGAAAGTAAACATGCAATAAAATCAAAAGAGTTACTAAAAACAACATAAAAAGTAAGAACATGTAATGATCTTACAATAAAACGTTGATAAAAGGGAGAATTCGTGCACAAACTCTCAATTTTATGTATTTTTCTTTCCTCTCTCTCTAGAACAAATTTAGATGTTCAGAATAATGAAAAACTAAAGTGTTGTATTGTGATACTAATATTCGGAATTAGGGGTGATATATCAACCCATAACAAACTCTATCTTATTCACAATTCAGAATATAAAGGCACCTGACCGTCAACCTGACCGCTCAAGTCGGACTTCTAGAATCTTCTTTTGCTCTATCTTGATTTGATTCCGTTTTGCAACTTCTTTTGGGCTATTTTGAGGTCCTTTATCTTCTAAAATCTTCTCGTTTGGTCGCTCATTTGGTCTTTTTGCGTCCTTGTTTTTTTTTTTGCGCTAAATCCAAGCTTTTTCCTAAAAAATGCAAACAAATGCAAGTAGACCGGAAAAAATATAGAAAAACACAAAACATGGCTTAAACAAGACTAAATGTCAACAAAAATACGCTAATAAGTGCCAAGTTAACACCCAAAAATTACCATTTTTTGGTCTAATCATTTATATATTTAGCTTGGGGGCGGTCATAGTCGACTAATCTCTCTTTGTTGTTCTATGGAGTGAGATGATGCACTAGATTTTCTACTCTTTATGAGATAGAAAATTACAAATATTCCCATCAAGAACCTTAACAACGTATATTCAGTCATAAAGAAACAAAATAGTCTGTGGGAGTTCAATATATAACAAACTTTATAAGCTATGATCATAGCACAAAATTTAAGAAGGATGTGGTTCTACTTGGTGTTCCTCTAGTGATTGAGTCGCCACGCCATCGCCTTGCCAATCCCATATGATATCCTTAAGCGCTGGCTTTATATCTTTGGGCATCATCTACTGATACTCCAATGTATCTTCATTGCACTTTTTAATCTTAAGTACCATATAAAAACTCGGAGTCACCTCAAAGATCTCTGCATCTATGGTCAATATCCCTTTTTTTACCTTGAATCCTTTCAATTTCAGTAGCTCCCATCCTTTTTTTTTTCACTTTCATCTTCAGTATCCTAAACGTTAATCCGTCTTGTTTCTTTTTGTCATTTTCCTCGAATAAACCATACAAGTCGAACCCAGTTGAAATAAGATCAATAGCCATCCATGGTGTAAGGTTCCTAGCATGGTAAACCTTTGCAAATGTTCCTTGGCCTAATAGTTTCCCTAACTTATAGCGTTGCATTAACACACTCCCTTTACTTTCCATCTCAAGTTAATTAACTACAAACACAAGTAATTTAAATTTCCCTCTTAGTCTGTAATACTGTGTAGCTGTATAAGAAATAAGATCTAGCCATCTTAATTTATGTCGATATAGGAAACTGCGTATTGATGCAAGTAAAAAGCAACCGAAATTATGTTCACTACTTTGGTGGACTATTATGTTTCCCTCGTGTTCACTTGGATTTAATCTGTGCAACCGAAATTATTTTGTCAACATATATTTGCAGCAAATAGACCTTGTTCAGCAATCAGCATCCTTTTCTCTTATAAAAAAAACAAATATCATTAGTTTTTCTGAGTATCAACTATTAAAATCCGTTTAATTTTATTAGCTTTGCAGGATAGATATATTGGGCATATGATTTATACGACATACTACTTTGGCTCGATAATAGTGTTGGCATCACATTTTAACCTTTTGTAGAATATATGTCAAAATTGGGAAATGCATATTGGGCTTTTAAATGGATATCTAATTGATGGAAGTTAAAAATTAGGGTTAGGACCTTGCGGCAAGTGCCGCGTATGCGGTCTGAAACCTAGCAGTAAAGCGGAGTTAATGAAAATTTAATGGCTCCGTCGAGGGGAGCAGATATGGTTGTGAACCCGCTTCCCCTGCCGATGAGCTTATCATCAAGATAGCCTCTAAAATATACTCGTGTATCTAACATAATCAATCAGGTACTCCACAAAGGAAGAAAGACATCAGATCTCATAAAGATAGGGCCAATCCCTTAAAGATACGTTCCTTAAACACAAAAGAAAGTATATCCAAACTGCAAGACTGAGAACCAGGCGAGGAGCCCACGCCGGGGTCTCCTCGCCAAAGGATATCTGACTATTCGAGAAAGTACAGTTATAAGATCAACGCCTCTGAAGGCTAATGAATGAGACATGGTCTCTCGGAAGAGCTCCCCTTGCCTGTGAGGAGAGGTGGCGTTGTCCCTTCGGGCTAGCAAAATCGGTGGAAAGATATGGAAGATATAGCAAAATATATCTGAGCACGGCATAAGGGAAGAAAAAGATATGGAGAAGATGTGATTGATAGTATCATATCAATCACAAGAGATATGCCCTAGATTGCCTCCACCACCTATATAAGGGTCTCATAATCCAAGTAGAAGATCATCTGAACCCATACGAACTTAGGCGTACACTTATTATTCGGGTACTACTAAACCATACTTACATATATTCATATTCAAAACCCTAAAAAGGTTTAGCCTTCTCAGTGTTCCTTTAAGGGGGGGGAGGTTAAACGGTGGCCAAGCCACCAAGTCCCACTTGATTCTAGGTACTTTTGCGCATGTCATAAAAGGCTAGCGAAGAATCTGGGCCAAACCCTAGAAAGAAGCTCCCTCATTGGCTCACAGCATTTGAGCCAAGTTCACGCACTAGACCTAATTTTCAAGGTCTATCAAATGGCGTCGTTCTAGAAAAAGAATCGAACCTAAAAGTTTTTAGCTTTACTATGAATAAAGAATTGGCCGATACAAAGTTAAGCACGACCTGAGTAAATCATCGACTTGCTGACCCTTCCCAGATGGGTGGAAAAACACCAAGTCAAACGGACAAGAACCAACCCGAGAGGCCCGTCACGGGGAAGAAGGCCTCACTGACCCACTAATATTTTCCACCCCCGCCGAGGGGCTGACCGCTTTCTCCTACAAAACCAAGTCCCTCGGACACACTGAACATGAGCACTACTAAGAGCTCAAAGCAACAGCACGACAGAGAGCCATCGACTCCGCAAAGACCTCCTTGCGAAGTCATAATACTCCGAGAAATAATAAGCACAAGAGGAGGTATGTGTTCCCTCCCAGGCACACCATCGAGGAAGCAGAATCTGTCGACAGGCACATTGAGGATCTAAGGTTCAGTTTGGAGAGCAACTGCATCATCAGGTCGAAAGCTTCCCAGCCGACATTGCATTCTCAGCCTTCAGACAGAGTCTTCCCTTGGAGCACCCCACCCGGCTAAGCATTGCCACCACCCGTCCGAGAAGCTAGACAGATGTAGAAAGTATGGTCGAAGAGCAATAGTATCGAGAGAAAGAATTGGATACCATGACCTTCGAAAGGAAAGATCTGGCTCCGGCCAAGAAAGCTGAAGTGACGGGATCATATTCGAGAGCTAAAGACAATCAAAGGGTAAATCAAGTTTCCAATGAGTCCCAACCCAGAGCAAGAGAAGACATGCCCAAACCACTGTTGTTCGACCTGGATAGGGAAGTCTGGGTACTACTAAAATACATTAAGAATAAGGAATGGTTTGAATGGCCACCAGTCGTTAGAAGCACGGCCCCTCCTAGCAAAACTAGGTATTACGCCTTCCGTAAGGCGAACGGCCACATGACGAGTCATTCCAATAACTATTTCAGCAGGCTTGAGGGGTGGGCCAAGAAGGGATACCTAGATGAATATATCCACGAGAAAGATCTGAAGGAAGTCGAAGAGATAGCTGACATCGAGGAAGAATAAATGAGCAAATGGCTCATAGAGGTGATACACCATTTTTCCCTGGAGATACGAAAGAGCAAAAGGCTCACCTTTCGAACCGAAGCTCATCAGGGATAAGTTGCAATGCGGGGAGAAGTGGTGACTCACGGAAGAAGAGTGGCAGTGACTCATCGAGGATTAGAAAGACCTAATATCGTCTTCTCTGACAAGGACTTGGATGGATTAAACTCGTCACACACCGACCCTCTAATCATCAAAGTTAGGATGGATGGTTATGACGTCAAGAGGATACTCATAGACAAAGGAAGTGCGGTAAACTTAATGTATGAGAGCCTATTCAGAAAGCTCAAGATTCAAGAAGAGGATCTGACGATCTTCAACGCACCCCTTTATGGTTTCAGTTCCAAAAGGGTGAATCCTCTCGGAACCCTGGTCTTACCAGTGAAAACAGCAAAGGTGGCAATGGCAAAATAGTTCATCGTCATCGACACGAACTTTCCCCATAACATGATATTTGGACACCTTTGGCTCCATGCAAGGGGGGCAATAGCCTCGACATATCCCCATTAAATCAAGTTCTACAACGAATGAAAAATAGAGATAATCTAGGGGGCGAAGCCCCTATCAAGAAAGTAGAAAATTGCAGGAACAAGAGGAAAAGTCGCAATGGAAGAAAGATACCTGCCTGACCTCAAGGCAGGATAGAAGATCAAGGAGACTCGTCAATAGGGTAAGCCAGAGATTACCCTTTCAAGCAAGCGAAGCCTAGACGAGATCTTGAAAGAGTAAAACACGATAAACAACGACCAGTTTGGGTTTGGCATCACATGCTAAAAGTCCTTCAACGAGCTTAGAGTGTTTAGTTTTCGTTTTTACTCTTTAAAAGTGTCAGTTTTGTTTTCTAGTAGGAGAGTTTGCACCCCTCGGGCACCTTTTGTGTCAGGAGAAGAAAATAGAAAGTTGTAACTTATTCAGGAATCAATAAAAGTTTCTTTCTCTAAGAATTCTTGTCTCGCTAATCACAAAATAAAGAAAAGAGTCTCTCGAAAACAGATAGAAACTAGAAGATCAAAGGTGCCTCCGTTGAGAGAGCCCCCCTCTTATCTGGGAGCAAGGAAAGTGAAGGGAGTAAGTAAGCAAACAATAAAGAAAAAAAAATGAAAGCAGACAAATAGAAGCAGGCAAAGGAAAAAAAAGGTACTTAGCATAAACGGCAAAACCATTCGAAAACAAAAGTAAAGAAAGGCCACATAGGGCCAAAAGACAATCAACCCCTATGCAAAGGGGGAAAACAAAAAATAAAAGAAAAAAATATACCTAGTAGGATTTTCCAAGAGATGAGGGGCATAAAACGGACTCTTTCACCGCGAGCACTTCTTCAAGAGTAGGGGGGTCTCTCTCATAAGGAAACGGTACGTCAAGGAACCGAGGGCCCTCCTGAGGGGTCCCTGTCCAAATAAACCACTAGGCATGGGCGAGGAGAACCTCCTTGTTCACCTCGAGCTCCAGCAAGCTAACGACATTAACTCTCGCCTCAGTCCTGGCTTCCTCCAGTAGCTTCGTGCACCACAGAGTGCGTTCCTCTCTAAGAACCTGAAGGTGAGTAGGATTCTGAGAAGCCAAGGCCCCCTTCTCCACATCAGTAAGCTTCTACTTCCTAAGGAGCACATCCTTTTCCAAGAGGGCCACCCTCGCTAGTGCCTCCTCTGCCCGGGCCTGCTCCTCATCAGCGGCCTCTATAGCTTGAGAAGTGACCACCACCTGCACCTTCAGGTCATCCCTGGCCTTCTGGGCCTCCGTCGCATCCTGGTAAGTCTTTGCCTCGACCTCTCAAGCCATCGATATGGCTCTCAATTCACCTTCTTTTTTTCAAGCTTGGATGGCAAGGGAATGAGCGGCCAGCTATGAAAGAAGAAAGGATTTCAAGTAAAGAACATAGATATATAAGAAGCTGTAAACAAGAAAAATAATAATAAAGGAAAATTTTAATTCCAGAAAGTGACGATTCTGGTCAACTCCAAGCTGCCCCACGGGCACAGAGCTCAGCGATTAGAGCCACTCCTGGATGGGGGGGAGCAACATCATCGATAAGTCACGCCCACCATCCTCCCCACCAGAAAGGGCATCAACCCTCTCCCTTCGAGCCGAGTGGGAAGTTTGCAAAGGAGGAAGGGGCTCAGACATGGCAGAGACATGTGAAAACTGAGTGGAATCCTCCCCCCCCCCCCCCGTTGTCAAGATCGATAGGGTCCAACTACATAGACTCCACACCAACAGTAGAAGTCTCTCGTGCCTCCCTCACCACCAAACGAAGGCGACAGCGGTGATGACCCGCTAAGTCCCCCAGCAGGGCAGAGGGACCGGGAGTAGAAAAAGGTGTCAGGGAAGCTTCTTCCTCGACCATATCAGATACGGATGGGGTCCTTGCACTCTTCCGAGAGGTAGAGGCCGGAGGGGACTGCAAACGGCTAAAAGAGAGAGTGGATTAACAAAAGAGACCCTCCATAGGGCATGGAGATCAAATTAAAAGACAGTAAGAAAAATGAAAGAAGACTTATAGATACAAAGCTGGCCTCTGCCTCAAGATCTAGCACCGAAACAGACAGGTCCAAGGGAACTTGACCCGAACGACCCCATCATCAGGACCGTCGGGTGTCTAGAAAATTTTTGGGCCCTTCCTCACGTCCTTCTTAGACCTATTATTTTGGTAGAATGCCGCAAGGTTGTAGGTCGCCTTCGTGATCCAAAAGGAGTAGATATCTGAAGCCAATATGTGGCGGTCGGGAGCAAAGTTCAGCAGGCAGCAGTAGTCTCTCGTATCCATACGGGGCGCATCACAAGGCCCCAAGTAGTTGATAAATCGGTGAAGGGTATGATTATTACCCTTCGCAAAAGAAACGTCAGGTCGCTCCTCTATCGTGAGCGGCGACTAAGGAAAAAGAGTTGTGGAGCAAGGGTTCGCACCCACGAACCAATCACGATCAGCGTGTCATGAAGGATCACCTTGTTCACCAAGGGAATCCCCATGGCAAACAAGTTCTATGGGGACCGAGGAGAGAACTTCAACTTTAGGGTGCTAGGGGCCTTCAGAGCTGCTCAGTTGTACGTATAACACGTCATGATGTTCTCAATAGTAAGGGGAACCCCAACCTCCTCTACAAGGCAAAGGCTTCACAAGAGAATACGCAAAGCATTTAGGCCTAGCTTGAAGGGGGAATCCCCATGCGAACTAGGAAGTCCACCAAGAAGTCCTCCTTAGGCAGCCTCATGCCGCAGTGCGTGAAGATGGAGTTGTCTCCCAGCACCTCACCATCATTGACCGGCTTACGAAACCGGATCCATGAGTGAATCCTGTCAGTTGTCTTGAAGTCTTCCTCTCACACAGTATTGAAGAGAGAGATAGAGACTGTTGAAGAATAAGCTGCAGCAAGGAAGGTGCCATAGGCAGCAGGAAGGAAGGGACAACGTTCCTAAGCCCCCCTCGGCGGCCCCATCAACAGCAGCAATAGGGACAATGTCCTCCCTCTGAGGAACATCTTCATTCATCATGTGAGGTTCATCTTGAGCAAGGGGCTCTTCCTGAGCAGAAGCCCCTTCGGAGAGTAGGATCATGGCAGCAAAAAAATCCACCTCCATGTGGGAGGAAGACTTAGCAGCAACAAGTTCAAGGGTGTGTGAAGATGAAGAGTGAGCTGGAGAAGCCATGAGCTGGAGAATCAATGAGAAGAGTTGAAATTTTTTCTGAGTATTTTGGGACAAAGAGACAGTCATGAACTCCCACAAGGAAGAGATCTCTGCAATGATGGAAAAGTATTCCCCAAGTTTCGGGGTTTATGCAAGAAGTGGGAAAGGAGGAAAAGTGTACAAACCCCAAAAGGGCCCACCACTTCCAAAAAGTGCAGTAAAAGACACAATATCTTTTGGAGGTGTGGGCATGTATTAGGACGCCATGGACGATAAACTCTCCATCCCCCCACTACACCGTCAAATAACTCGTGAGAGGTGCACCCATCATTAAAAAAATGGAGAACATCAAATCCCCCATGAATAGCAGAAGATAGACTCTTCCCCTTGTCAGTAAAGCGAATATGTCTCGATAAGGAGGAGAACGTCATCATACACGTCAGTGGCCCATGGCCCCTCCTCATTTCTTGTCTATATGGCAATTGTTATATCCCTAGACAAGGGGGATCTCAGGTAAATTAGAAATCTTAGACCAAACCAAAATGTCTGCTTTGCCTCTCATAATAAAAGCAAGGGCAACAAGCATGGAAAAGGGATGCCCCATGGGATCCAAAGCTCCTACCGTCTGCTGAGGAATGACACGAAGGGGAGTATGATTCAGGTCAGACTAGGGGCTCTAATAGACCAAAGATCTCCCGAGAAAAAGAATGAAACAAAAGTTTCAAGAGCAAGAACAAAGACTTCAAACTGTGAGAGTCTGATCTTCGCACTCCCACAGTCGGGGAGTTGTTGATGGAGGTTAACAATTAGGGTTAGGACCTTTCGGCAAATGCCGCATACGCGGTTTAAAACCTAGCAGTAAAGGCTGAGTTAATGGGCATTTAATGGATCCATCGAGAGGACCATATAGTGTTTTGAACCCGCTTCCCCCGTCGAGGAGCTTATCGGCAAGATATCCTCTAAAAGATACTCGTGTATCTAAGATAATCAATCAGATACTCCACAAAGGAAGGAAGACATCAGATCTATGTGAATAAATCTCATAAATATAGGGTCAATCCCTTAAATATACATTCCTTAAGAATAAAGGAAAGTATATCCAAACTACAAGATTGAAAGCTAGGCGAGGAGCCCATACCGGGGTCTCCATGCCAAAAGATATCTGACTATCCGAGAATGCACTGTTACAATATCCACGCCACTGAAGGCTAACAAATGAGACATGATCATTTGGAGGAGCTCCCCTCACGTGCGAGGAGAGGTGGCATTGCCCTTTTGGGCTATCCAAGTCGGTGAAAAGATATGGGAGGTATAGCAGAATATATCTCAGCACGACATAAGGGAAGCAAAGATACGGGACATGTTTGGTTTATAAAACTTTGATCTGTTGTGGTACTAACACATTTTTTTATGGTATGTAGGCTAGTATTGTATCTTACAAGAAGAACCCCAATCTTTGTTATTTTGTGTGTAAAGTGATTGTTGCAGGCAACTTTGGTATCACTCACTTTCTTATTCTGACTTTTAAATCTTAGTTGCTTCCAGAAAGGACAGAATACTTAACATAATTTTTTTGGAGATTTTGTAGTAGAACAGCAAGAGAGGTGTAGGCCTCGTGTCGTGTCCCTGCATTGGATCCAATTTATCATCGGCATTAGCATCTTATTATCCGGATTAAAATTGAAATAATAAGTAAAAAGAATTTCACTTAACAAGATATTATGCAGATTAGGTATCAGAAAGGGAACATAGCACTTTTAAGGCATCAAATGTATTCGTAACGACAGTTGGCCCATTAATCAGTTTCGCCAACAACATAACTTCTCTGTAAGCATGTGATCTTTTTTCTTGACCGGAAGTAAGGAATCTACATAGCCATTAACATAATAATACTCATGCGTGCCATAGTGAAGCTTGTTTATATCTTGTCTCATTGTGTCATATGAGTATAACTCTATTATTATTTAATCTTTTTTATGGTTCTCAAATAAAAGGTCCCCATTTTTGGTATGCCCGATAAAAAATTTGAATCCATATTCAGTTTCCAAAAGTAGTTTAACCTTATAATTTTTGCTCTAATGATTTGTAACCGCATCTAGCAACCACACATCAAACCTCATTTTCTTCTCAGAATCTTTAGATATGGAAGTAACTTCTTCCTTCCATTGGATCATGTCATAAGCCTACCGTTCGCAACATTGAGGAGTGTCAGCTAGCTGTAATACCTCGTCATTCATGTTGAAATGCACAAGAATCCACTTGTCCGAATGTCTTTTTTTGACCTCGCAATAAAAGACTCCTTTAGCTACCACAAGAGGGACATAAAGTGTAAAATATGCCTTCAAATCACATGGGAAAGGCATGCTAAGCTCAAAAATTTCCCAATCGTCACTGCTCATGGAATAAATATGAGCCTGATACACACCACTTAACTTATAATTATAAGTGATTATTACCAACTTATAATCATTGACACTAGGATAGAGACAGAAACCAAATAAGCTACATCCTTCATCCAAGCAATAGATATTCCATTGTCAGTAAGGTGGAATTTGGTTGAATTGTCTTGTTGCAGGATTACAGATGACGAGGTCACGTTATTTGTTGGACAGACTAACACAAACCAAACCGTCACATACCCCTACAACCATGAAATAATTCCTCTGACGGTCATTATCCAAAAAGTCAAATTTTACAGGGTTATGGTCCTTACGGAGGATATTCTCAAAGTGGAAGAAAGTATCAATTTCATAAAATTATTTGTCCACATTTTCTCTCCAATTGGAGGCTACAATAAGGAGTCCAAATCTTCTACCCCCTATTCTCTACCCCATTCGGTGTCCCCTTGCTTATTTTCACTCAAATTTTAAATTTTCACAACTTATAACGCAAATTTATAAACTTTTATATTATATTGTATTCAAATTTTAAAACATTTGAACATAATATTGTTTTAGATAATTTTTTTAATATTCAATGTTTAATTTACACTAATTTATACATTTATTCCAAAATAAATTTTGTGCGGATTTTCTTTTAAAAATAATTATTGGAATGTATTGATACATGTGTTATAGTAATTGTACAATTTTTTTCAAGTTTTTTAGAATTTTTTTTTGGATAAAATAAGCAAGGGGGCACCGAAGGGGGTAGAGAATAGGGGGTAGAAGATTTGGACTCTACAATAAGTGAACTGCACGTAAGATTAGGGTTGAGAGAGTATTGTTTGATATGCGTGGAAATAAAATAAGTACTTTTGATCAATAATTTCCATGTTTTGCAAATGGCGGTGAACCGCAAGAGGGAATTAATAGGTAATCTGGATAGGATCTCGATCATAAGGTCCATTGGCAAATGGAAATTAGTACTCTTACTAGGGTTTAATACATGAGTTGACTTCGTCACTGTTGATTCTTACTATACCGAAAAGCAATAATTGAAAAGACAGGAACTAAATGGAAATAACAATTTATTTCTCGTAATTGGAATATGAATTACAATTCCCGACTCAACAGAATTAAATTATATTAATTTAAATTCCAGACAGATTTAATATAAATTATTAAACTGCTGAACTGAATTGTAATTGTTTGAAACTGTCAGAAAGAATAGTATAATTACTAACTGCTGGACTATTTAACAATTAAATAAAACTGTCAGACAGAATAGTATAATTACTAAACTGCTGGACTGTTTTTGTAAATACATAAAGTAAATTACAGAATTGAAAATTACATAATAGAAATATACAGGACTGAAATGTAAATACAGGAATTAAAACAGTACTGAAAAATAAATTACAGAATAAAAGACAGAATGTAAAAGGACTGAAATGTAAAGAAAATAAATAGTTAGGACTGGAAAAATTAGACGAGGCAACTCCTGAGCAGTTTCCCTTAAACAATATTTTCCGAACCACCACCTTAGTGTTTCTCGTTCTGGGACTTTGTTCTCAAGGTACAACGTCTCACAAAGTGGCTCGCAAGGAAACGACACCGAACCACAGGTCGAGCTGCTGGTGGTGCGATTCTCTCTCTATAGTATGATGTTTATGCTGTGTTGTGTGAATTGTTGTGTCTGAATGAGAGGGGGAGGGCTGCCTTTTATAGACTTTCTTGAAACCGCAGCCATTAATGGTCATTCAATTCTGTGAGTTACACCCCCAGAATCCGCCGTTCAATTTTTGCAATTTATTCTCATTAATTGCTGGCGTTTCAACTTGCTGGAAACTCTAGATACTACTTTTGCATTTTATACAAAACTCGCTTTTCAGATTTGACCCGAGACCCGACCCACACCCCCGCCCGCCTCTGTAACCCGAGACTCGAGTCCCGAGATCCGAGCGAGCGCGTGTGGTACACACTAATACACTTAAGTGTATGTGGACATGTTAGTTTAACAACTACATGAGTTGGACTTGTATATATATTGTAAAATTAACTCTTAATCTTCTAATATGAGATAACCCTCATTGGTTTTCCATTTATTTAATCCATTTTTCAGCATTGAGGTTTTCTCCTCTTTCGAGAACCCAACTTTGAAGCCGATTAGTATTCACACCCATTCTCCGAATAGGTCATGCGATATATCGTTACGAAGCTCGTCACACGAGATACTCAAACACGTTGAGTACGGTATTAACAACTCAGCGTTGTCATATGTTGTCATATGTAATATCGACTCGAAGATGGTCATGTGACCATTCGTAAACACCCATGTAAAACATGTTTTTCCAACATTCACATCATCCTCGATCTGTCATTGCTTGTTCATTAGCACTTGTACATCTCTTTCAACCTGATCAATGCACAAGTCAAGTTCGTTAACCTTATTCTTGTGACACCCAAGCTCAATGTCGTCTTTGATTTTAGCAATATTTAATTCCATGTTATCATTCTCCAGTCTCTCGAGTTCCTTCAGAAGCTTGTCATTGCTAGATTGCGTCCTCTCACTCGACATCATTAATCTCAGCTTTTATCCTAAGTCATCTGAAATTTCTCCCACTTCGATAAGATCATGCATATATAAGAAGGTTTATTTGCTAGAAAATCATAATTCACTTGATCTTCAATTGTATGATATCAATTAGAAACTGGAATGATAACATAAAAAAGTTAGAAGAGTCACAAAATCTTTATCATTCTTTGATCAATGAATATATGTAGTGAAACCCCAATTCTTTATTTTTGGCATTTATATTTTATAATACAGTATCAAATATAATTTATCTTTCCTTACATTCTTGTATACTATGTTTTTAGGAAGTGAGGGTCTTTTGATCATGTTCATCGTTTTTTATTTTCTTCTTCAAAAAGTACAATATTTCAAATTTCTAATTAGCGTTTCTAGACAAAAGATTCTGAGGAAAAAGTGATAAAGTATTTTCCACATGACCAATTCACTTCCAACTTTCTAGAGGAAATTATTTTAAGCAAGTTTCATTCTCATTGTGTTTTAAAAGAAGCTTATTTTGAGCAACTTTTTTCTCATTGTAAATGCACTTTTTAACTACAAAATCAGATGTCAAATGCGTCATTAGTAAAGAAATTTTCATGAAAAATCCAAATATTGTCAAGCACTCAATAACTTATATCATTTTGTATATTTTCAAGTGACCAATAATTTAAAATAAGGCAAAGATGACTTATAAACAAAAATAAGTTTTAAGTCATTTATAGGTAAAAACTATAAGTAACTTATTTTATACAAGTTTTTTCTCATTATTTTTTAAAAGCAGCTTATTTTGAGTAATTTTTTTTTCTCAATGTATAGGTAATTTTTTTACGACAAAAGTTGATGCCAAATTTGCCCTTACTAAATAAATTCCATGGAAAATTCAAGATAAACACTCAATAAGCAAACAGAGCGAAGACAATTTTCAGGAGAAAAAGATTCCTTGGAAAATATTTTCTTGAGTAAATATTTTCTGCCTAAACAAACAAAGTATTAGTAGTAGCTTCAACGTAAAACTTGCTCTCTATTGTTAGCTCATTTGAAAACGTGAAAAAAGACTAGTAAAAAAGCGAATTGTGTTTATTTTCTTGTTTAAAACATACTAGTTAGTAAAAAAAAACAGTCCTAATAAGAATTGAGTCGCTGACACTACAAGAATTTAGGTGTATAGTGCTGAAGGCTTTCGTCATTAAAGACCCAATTTTGTCACAACAGACCTCGATAGTGATGATACGTCGTCGTCACTAGGTCGTCACTACAGGTCCGACACTAAAAGGTAATTTGTGACGGAAAAATAGTTCGTCATTGATGTTATCTTTAGTGACAAGAAATTTCGTCACTGAATGTATACCTTTAGTGACGAGAGGGTTCCGTCAATACAATCGAAAACTATGTTGACCAAAAGGTTGCTGAATAAACATTTGCTTGAACATGTTCAAGAATGAACAATTTATTTCACAATATATAAACCTGTATTTTGTTTGACAGGTTTGACAAACTTTAATTGTACATACCAATAATGCCAATGAGTCAACAATTACCATTAATCCAACAAATTTAAGCAATTTTGATCAATGTTTCCAGTTACGAATGTCAGACTTTCCAAGAACGAATTTGTCAACAACAAACATCGAAATCAAGATTATTACAAGCTTAAAAAGTCACATACAAATTGTTAATAAAGATAACCGAAAGTAATTTCACTATCGAACACAGGTTGTTCAGTTTTCTCCAGCTATTGACAAAGATTCTTCAATCACTTTCATCACCCACGACCACCTCCTTGCTAGTTAACTTACCGAAGAATTGCTGAAAATATGTTCTCGGAATAAAGCAAACTGCATGTTCATATCTTCTAGCAACTGTTCTTGTTGATCCTCTACTATCTTCAGCTTTTCAGCCAACACAAGAGCCGATTTTTCAGCAAAATCAGCGCGTTTATTTGCTTCATAGGCCTCTCGTACGAGTTCTGCACGCGTGCGTTTCCCTGTGACAGAGGATGTAGGTTTTGGACCATGCCCTAAACCGCAAAGATAGCCAGCTTTGCTTCCAAAAGTCAACACGGACAGCTACTCATCTGTGAGGTTTCTTTCTTCCAGCTGTGCCATCATCTTATGTTTTTTCATGCTCTCCTACAATAAACACCATTGGTAAGTTGTCATGAAATTGGATGATCATTAATTAACTGACATGAGATAGACAAAACAAAAGACTTACGTGAAATTCTTTAGCATTTTCGTCCACCCAAGATTTATCAGACCTTCTTCAGTGAGTGGTTTCATAAAGCTCTGTAAATTTGAGATCTTCCTGAGTGATGGTATTTCGCTAAAAAAAATATTTAAATTCAATGTTTGCGAAATGAAGAAAAGAGTAAGGAACATAAATGTAGAGAACAAAGACGATACTAAAAAACTTTCTAAATGGCTCGCAAATAATACCTTATCATATCTGATTTTTGAATATGCTTTTGTTCCGGCTACATGCGCTGATCTCAACTTTGCTCTATTATTTCTGTTTCGTTCACTTTGAGCCTGAGAGGAAAGTATATTCTTAAAAAGTTGAGAAAAAAATTAATGGAGTGAGAAAAAAAAACATCGAAAGATACCTTAAACTTTGGGGTGTTGAACAAATTGCAAAGATACATCCAGTCTTTAAAGTCTAAGTCCATAGGTGGTGGATTTGAAAGGGCTGTTGCTAAACTTCGATACTTCAAAAACTCGTCATGTATACTATAGCGCCAGGTATAATATCGTCTTGCCATTATACAATTCACTGATGCAATAACTTCATCCTCATGACCAAATAGAAAGTTTTCCTGGTAAACATGCTAGTCAAGTAATGTTGAGAATTAAACAGTACAAAGTATGTAATTCTTGCATGCCATTTCCAATTATTATTAAAGTCAATTCCTTTTAGTTACTCTTTTATCTAACTCGCATGAAGTTACTGCATTACACAATAGAACCATAGTAGTATTTGTAGATGGTGGACATTAGATAGCTAAAACATTTTTTGGAGCAACATAATGGGGAACATATATAGCAACTACTTACACGGAGACGGTCCATTATGGAATTCTTTATCTCTTGACTAACGGCACTCCATGATTCTGCTTGCAACGGTGCAAATTGTCGAACCAGAACACCAACTTCAGTGGTAAACTTATTGGAGTGCTCACCCACTGGTCTATTAACATGCTGAGGAAATATGATCTCAAATGGTTGTAACATCGTTTTAGCTAATTTATAACCTTGGGTCCTTCCACGGCTTTTTTTGGGTTTAGAAGAGTCTAGAAAAAAAGTTTACATCTAACATCAGAATATAGAGGGAAAAGACCTAAAATCATTCCTAGAAATACAAAATAGTTATGAACAAAAGTCTTTTGTCTTACCACCAACGCTGACCTCCGACATGGAAGAAGTTTGAGTGTTAGTCACTTTTGAAGAGCCTAAAACACAATGCATGTATATTAACACTTAATAAAACCGTGTAAGCTCAAAGACTTGGTTAAATTAAAGTTTAATTTCACCTTCAACAGGCACACCAGAAGCATTCTTTGTCGTTTCAGTTACAACACAAAATGTGTTACCACTGTGATTCTGATCTTGCACTTCCTACAAAATGAAATTCAAGAATCAACACATTGTACGCAAATCTACAAAGCCTTATAAGAAATGAATACCGACCTTCGTAGGCTTAGAATGTGGATTATTCATTTTTGAATTTTGAACATGGCGATGTGGGACAGCTTCTAACTCTGTTGAATGAGGATAAAACTTATCAAAAATGTAACCAAAACATGACATTAGTTCATTAATTCATATGAGCTCTAGCTTTCTGGCTACCAGGTTGAGGTACACTAACACTAGCATTTTTCATCAAATGAAAGATGACATTGAAACATAATAATAATATTATGTAGGACCATATTAATACATGCTTGTTTACTTCTCATCAAATGAGCACTAGCAATTTGCCTATCAGCTTGAGTTAGACTGGTACTGTTTGAACTCGGAACCTGGACAACATTCTTAGGACTGGAGAGAGGAACATTCATTTTAAAGTTCTGAACATGATGATGGTGGACAACCTTTAAGTCTGTTAAATGAAGAAACAATTATCAGCAATGATAAGAAAACATGTTATTACTGCACATCAAAAACTTATAGTACAGAACGTTACAATGTCCCCTATTAAGCGCTTAAAAATGCTGCTTAAGGAAAATGGGTAAAGGTGTGCAATTCCTTTCAAGTTGTTGTCGAGATGGAAACAGAACAACCAAAAGTTGAAGGAAAGTCTTCTAAAGGTGGTAGCCAAACGGTACATAGTTCAGCTGGGGGGGAGAGTTTAGCAAAAAAGGGAGCATGCGAAACTAAAAACCAAACGACATTGAAAGAGAAAGTGGGGAATATATTTTCTATAATATACTTATCAAAAAATAAAAAGAAACAAGGCCGTACCTTTCCCTTGATTACTTCTCATTGTAAGAGGTCGGACGTTCTCTTTACCAGCTTGAGCTAGATTGCTTCTTGAACTTTGAGCATTGAACACTTTCTTAGGCCTAAATACACGAACGCCCATTGCAAAATTTTATTGGAAAACAATGCTAAGGGTTGGACCACTTTCATGGAGAAATAACAAAATTGAGCTAAATTAATTACAAAAACTAACAAATTCAGAGAAAAACTAACAAAAATATAAATGAATAAAAACTACAATCAACTAATCTAATAAAAATTTAACAAATTTCATCAGATGATAATAATTTTATAGACCGGTAATACATAAGCTATATCGTTTTTACAAATAACCAAATTCTAATTAATTAACCACAATTTGAGCTCATAAAATTATGAATATATGAGCACCAATAAACAACCAACTTGATTACAGATGATCGAGTTAAATTACATACCGATTAGAGATAATTAACTTTGATTATGAATATATAAGCAATAGTTCACTTGATTTTAAGTTAGGGTTTGAATTACATACCGATTAGAGATGATTGAGCGGGTGATCTTCTTTGAGTTCGGTCAATATTCGATCGCAGCGGGTGGAGCTGCGAGATTGGATCGAGTTCGGAGGAGAGAGAATAGGTCAATATTCTTGGAAAAACAGTAATATTCTGTGAAAAACAGTAATATTCTGTGAAAAATGATTTAGGTAATATGTCAATACGCCCACTTTCTCACTTTGTGATATAATCGTATTTGTGAAAAGGTATTCCCCACTTTCTCTTTCAATGTCGTTTGGTATTTGTGAGAAACAAATTGTACTTTTACGCCCACCCTTTATTAATGGTGAAGAAATTTTTATTCCTATTAGTAGTACATAATATAATATAATGGTCAATAACTATTTGGAAATGTAGTTTTTATTCGTAATGAATACGGCAGTGAGCATATAATATTTTCTTCTCACGTCGTGTTGGTCCAAATGTACAATAGTGACAACAAATATTTTAATTTAAAATATTATAATAAAATATGTTATTTATATTTCATGTTATTCATTTTTTATTAAATTAAAAAAACTATTGTATTAAAAGGTGAGAAAGTTAATTTTCTACGCAAAATCGTACATAAAGACCAATAAAACTATACACGGCTCGTCACCAACAATTATGGCTTAGCCGTCAAACATCTATTAAAAACCTATCTCTATGACAATTAACAATTAAATATACTCATAATTAATGACGAAAATAAATTTCTCAATTTCTCGTCACTATCTCGATTATTTTTTAACTAGTGACGTTTAGTATTTTTTTCGTCACTAAAAATAGATACATTTAGTGAGAATATAAAAAAATTCGTCACTAAACACCATAATTCTTGTAGTGTGATCAGACGACCCAGGCACTAATGCCTTCTTGGTCGTAGTATTTAATTAGATATCTTAAAGTACACAAAAAGATATGTCCGCATGTAAGAACCAATTTCTTTAGATTTGGTAAAGATGGCTATCTTACCCAGTTTTTACTGCATCTACCCACCCTGCAAGGCCTCTTGACGTAGAAAAAACTCATAAGGAGAGTGGTCATCCACTTCGGATGTAACTAAATTTAATATGACCTATAGAAGGTATTGCTTTTAAAAAAAAAAAAAGGTATTGCTAATGATGGGTGAGAGTCATTTGATGTGCAGTCGGGACATGGAGTCCGAACACAACTTACTAACCAAACACATATTTGTGGGGTCTATCAGACACTATGTCAAATCTCAACACTCAAGTGATGTAACCAAACAATGCCAAACTCTAATCCACAACCAATACACAACCCATTGTCGCATATGTTACAAAGTAAATGATTATTAATATGCAAAAACCAAATACATGACTAGTGTTGTGTGACATATTAGCTCATTATAGATATATATAGAGATATGTATAGATATAGAGAGAGGTATGAGAAACAACAGATGAAGTGTTTATTCATTAATATGATTGTACAGAGAGATATATCAATAGACTCCTGACCCTCTTTATATAATAGAGGGTAGGGCTACATATGCTAGGAAAGCCCAAGATAGGCCCAATAATATCCTACAACACTCCCCCTTTGGACGTCTTGATTTCTTCATCTTCATGCTGTCGATGTGAGTCGAGTTCATTCGCAGTGCTAAACATATAAAAACCTTAGGGCCGGAAAACCCAGTGTGGGACCAAACCGGTACCTAGGAGAAACTGTGTAGCTGAATGATATAGGCCGAAATATCATGTATGTAACTAACCACAAAACAGTGTGCCTCATCAAAACCTTAACAGAGCAAACCCAATGGGAAAATCTCTGATCAAAGGAAAAATAGTGCAACAGTGGTAGTAGTAGGGGATCAACCACAAAACAGGTCCCTCATCAAAACCTTGTTAGAGTAAACCCAGTGGGAAAAACCTCTAGTCGAAGGACAAAAGAGTACACAGTGGTAAGAAGTATACAACCGGATACTCCCCCTAATTTCAACAATCTTAAGTGAAATGTGATGGGAACGTGTCTCGCTAAAAACCTTGCCAAGGAAAACCCAGTGGGAAAAAACCTTGGTCTAAGGACAAAAAGAGTACACGAGCATGCGACTGGATGCTCCCCCTCACTTTCACACGACAGGGTGCGAGGATTTCGACTAAGTAGTAATTAGTACAATAAGCATTCACCTAGATGCTCCCCCTCACTTGTACACAACTGGGTGCAAGGATTTAATATTTCAAGAAAGAGTACGAGCATTCGACTGGATGCTTCATTTACTTGCACACGACTGGATGCAAGAAAATTTAACGTGGAATAGAACGAGCATTCAACTAGATGCTCTTAAACATCATATGTGAAGATTCATTTCGGCAAGAAATGCTAAATAACATAATCTAGTCATGTCTCTGTTGATCGATAATAACAAGTTGTCCTCAAATAAGACAAGTGTTTTATCCGGATCCTGAGAGAGAGCATATGTAATTCAAATATGGCTAATACGAGCTTGAAGCCATATACATTCTCTAGTCGTGTCATAGAGCACGAGTAGATCAGAGTGATTCGTTTGGAGTCATTTCAAGACCTCCAAGATATTGCCTTATTCCTAATGGTAAAGACAGACCATGTTAGGAATATCCCTTATGCGGGTCTGATAAGTAACCGGCATCGGTATAACCGAAAAAGGGTTGAGTTAATTCGCGTACCGAAGGGGGTAGGTACACTCGATGACGCAAAATGGAATAAGACAAGCCCTCATCCACAGTTACCTTAAGGAAATGGAAAAATGTCTTTTATGTCATTTCAATGGCAGCGTGTTAGCGCGATGCTGTGTCGAGCTATACCATTCACCGCAGACAAGATGTTCATCCTAGCACATTAGACCAAGTACAATAATGCGCTTATTGTACTTAAATATGAACATCATGGTTCAATATCTCTTCATCGTCACATCAGGGACAGACTGGGTCTATATCAATGTCTAGTGATCAAACGATCATGGGAGAATCTGACGACTTAGCGTCATGATGACTAAAACGTCATAACACCTTTTGGGTGTAGTCTGAATCATGGACTTAGATTCAATCTTTACGGGACTCGATCATCAGGCTGAGTCACTACCGTGTCTTCCCAAGATCCTTCATCTCGAAGGCAAATGCAAAAATGGATCGTGTAATAAAACACGCAAGGGCATAATACTTGTTCAAGTATCCCAAGCTAATCAAGTACTCACTTAGGCGGGTATACCACATCCGCTTGGATTATATTAATCCATATAGTGAACATCTCATTAAATTGAGATCGTGTTCCGTGGTCAGGAACTACTTGATTCAAGCATTATGAAGTCACACAGGGATCTTCATCCACGTCTCTAGTCTAAATCCCCATAGAGATAAAATCGTGACCACAATCACATGCTGCATAATCAGTTTTTCGGAAACTACTAAACTGATAAAGTAGAGGACCATTATAACGTCCATTACGAGGAAATAAACTATCTCGTAATCAATTCCAAGGTGTGAGAGAAGCCTTGCGCTACTAGACGAGCATTCTACAATCTCATTATTCTCATCACTTTTCCTTACGAATAACCAAATAAATGAATTCATTTAACATTGGTGGTGTTGGAGCTACAGGTCCGAACACACTTTCGCTAAGGAGCCTACTTGGATTGCAAGTTTCCATTAGTCCAGTTCAGGCAACGGTACATGGTTCTCTGTCATAATTGCTCATATTATCAGTCGTCGCCGAATATATGAACAAGTAATCAATGACAGTCTCATTTCGCTTCAATATCGTCTAAGATATCATGATCGACAAATATTTTGAGATTCTTAGGATGAGGAGGAAATCACACATCTTCTTGCTCCTTTATAATCTCATGCGACAAACGAGTTTCAGTTCACCACCTATGGGCTGAACGAATTAAGAACCGGTCAACTTCCTCATATCTTGGGAAGAACGACAGACTGACGGCCGACGGCAGCGTCCTTTGCTTGGCGGGTTCGGCCAAAGCAAGGTGTTACGACAGGAGCATGGCATCTAACAGGGACGTCTATCCTTGCAAGCATTTTGTAACAGGTATAAATGATCTCGTGACATCTTATAAAGTCATTAAATGCGTCTGGTATTTAGTTAGACTTGAGGGAGTCTATGCACTTACTTATCACTAAGTGCAGTTTTGGGGATCAAGATAAGACTGAGTGGGTTATGCCACGCTACTTCACGTCGTTTCTTATCAACGGTAACGTGCAAATCTCCCCCTAACAACGGGGAGAACAGTCTTAGCGATGTCACTTTCTCATATCATGCGGTAAAGAGATCGCTTGTCAAGGTTACTCTATCAAATGATAGACAGCAGGGGATTCATAATCGACTTATGTCCCCTTCAGAGGTCCATATTTTGAACGCTATAGCGGCTCAATCAAAATATTAATTAAGCACTCTAAACACGCATTAATATGAGACTTCTGGCTCATAACCAGTAACCAACTGGTACCCATATGGTGTTTGAGTGTCTATGGGTCTCATAACGGACCAATGCAAAAAAATAGCATGACCCCACACAGAAATATAAATCTTGATATGCAAGACCAAGAAGTGCGTGCAACCATTTGCAGTCGCATCATCAAACCTTCCGCGGGTCCATTTGGGTCTGAACATAATCGACAGGATGTTCAATTTCAATTTCCAAACTCAAGTAATTCAAATCGAATTTTCGATTCTTACTCTTCGGAATTATCAAGTCGACTAGACTTTTTAGGATAAACCGAATCATGAGCCATCAACTTAATGATAGGGCTAAAAGTTTGGAAAGTGCTGCATTTATGTGGACAACATTAAAATGTGACCATATTGTCGATGCATCAGCCATAACCATTTATATTTATGGTCCGTCTTATGGTTGGATAAGTCCACAATAACTCGTTCAATTGTTTACAAGAATTCTACGAGTTCATTTCGTGATATTTACACATACTAGTCTTTCAAAGTGAGCATTAATGGCATGAATTTCGGATTAGTCGCGAAATATATTCTCAGAGAGAATCCAAATACGATGCGATTATAAATCAAGCATCGTCTTTTGACCCGGGAATATCTCATCCGGTCAATGCCACAATATCAAAATGCTCTTATCAATCAACGACAGGCGAATGATAGTACAGACAATCATGTCTTAGCATCTAAATCATTTATCATTTCGACGACATGCGAAATGATAAGGTAACTTTTAATGCTTTAAAGAATGTGGTAGCAACCACTTGAAAGACATTTCAACTCCTCTAAAATATGCTTTTGGTCGTATTGAATGGAGGCTATGTAAAGAAATTTTAATTCTTTCATGAGCTATTACCAGATAACACTGGTTTTCTCGAATATTTTATAACTCAACAAGGTACGGCAGGACCTACATGAGTATGAGACCTCATATTTAACAGATCAATTTGGTTTTACCAAAGATTTTGATTTGGAACGACAGGTCCAGAATCGTTGTCACTGAGTACTCTTTTAGGCAAATAGTTGGTGAAATTATGTGGTACACTATTACCCACTATTTCCAAAAAAAAAATCAACTACCCCACAAGTATTTCCTAAAATTTCATAATTTAAAGTTTGGTCACATTTGTCAAAGGAATTTGCTCAAAACACTTTAAATTATTTCGATAAATTTCGTAAACAGGCAAACCACAATTAAAAATTATGGTCCAAATGGAAAATAATAATCCAAAGGTAAAACATAATCCAGATGAGCGAAAAAATGGCTCAATGATTTATCAAAATCAATAAAGAAAGGTATCAAACTCATTTGAGCCACAAAATCGGGGGTCTCAAAAGTTTCCTTTCAGTTAGCTTTAACCACATTAGGATCGGTTTTTTCACCTTTATAATAGTTTTGAACTATTTAAGCAGTAACCGTGCATGACCTTTGTGTTTATAGCATAGAGTTGCCTCATTGAGCATTATCTCTTGCTTTGTGACAACGGGTCATATTGTTCCTTTCAATTACTGTCTTGGAGCCACAGGTTTTCGATTTTGACGATTGTCTAAAATCTCGCTTGGCTAGGCGATTCATCGGGATCGTGACAGTTCGAGACAAATAACACTTGTCTCGGTTCTCGATTCGTGGAAAAAAAATATACACGAAGAGCATTAATATCAGGCAAACAATTTTCCATTGACCCAATAGGATTAAAACTACTCACCGGGGTAATTTTCTTATCCAATAACAAATGTGCGATAAAGGAACATGGTGAATATAAATTCACGATACTGCTTATGGAATACAATTTCCAAGCTAGTATTTTGGTGAAGGATTGCTCCAATATGTCAATTTTAGACATTTGTTCACCATAGACGTCATCACGTCTCAAATGTGGCGGCGGAATAAAATCAACGCCTTAGCATTCATCATGAAGGTAACAACAAACTCATGTTTTACTCATCAAAGATGGCATCCAAAAAAAATTTAGGCATCACATTTTCACACATCAGGGTGAGTAACATGTGGCGACGGATTAAAATCAACATTTAAACAGTCATTTCGCAAGTATGTTTTTACGATTTTTCTCATCATAGATGGCATCCAACATGTGTTGGGAGTTCTGGATTATTTATCATATAAAACGACTTGTTGATATGTTTATGGTTTGCACAAGCATAAACTTTATTTCGAAACGACATGTTCGAAAAATAGTTTTGCTTTTCATGTGAATAGGTTCTCATTGATCGAACGACATGTCGATACAGAGACACAAATTCGGCAAAACATACATCACTATATAAACACACTCGGGGAAATTATTATTTAATCAACCTTTTTCGGTAGCTCTACTTGAAAAACGACCAGGAAAGATGGTGAGGGTGGAGGGCACGAATGCCACTTAAAACCCGACCTCATTAGGATATCGACTTCCGCCTATATCTTTCCTAGACATCGTATCCAAATAGGTGAGCCTATTTAGGGAAGATTCATAATTTTTCCAACTTAAATGTGAATATATATGATTTCGCAATTCTACCATTCATGGCAATAAATAACAGGTATATCTATTCTAGATAACCACATATATATACAAGGCAGTATAAAATATATTCGTGATATATATCTAATCATGCAGTAGATTTGGTGATAAACTAAATCAATTCAGGATTATCAATCACACAAATTATATCATACCAAATCAAATCAAATCAATTAGATCAAATCAAATAATTAACTGACATATGGTATATTTATATCTATGGTAATATCAAAAGATATGTTGATTATACTAACAAGATATCAATCAATTATCTACGGTTTATTGCCATATAAGTAATTCTATACATGGTAGTTTTAACATGCAAGCAAGCAATATATTTTTAATTACCAATTAATTCTATATATGATAATTTTTAACATGCAAAGTGGTTAAATATACATGGAAACATATCAATTTATTCAATTAACATGCAATTTTTATTCACTTGCCTTTTTAATAAATATATATATGCATGTGGGTGAATATTTAGACCGAATATTGACTTTTATAACACATATATACTGTTTTTATACATGTAATATACTACAGGGACTATCCGTGTAATTTCAGCAAACTATATATCTATTTACAGCATTATTACAGCTTCAGTTCATAATTTCAGACAAGTTTCAGTTTAGTCCTTTAGTAATTAACATGCACAGTCAATAGTTTCAGCGAATTACAAAACAGTCCTACTGTTTTCAGTTTTTTTTTACAGATTTAATACCACAGATTAATACATGTTATACAGTAAAAAAAATCTATCACGCATAGTTTTTTTTTCTTCAACAAATACATGCAATTTGGGTTATTTTGTTACGATCATATATAGTTATCCATACCAGTAACAAAATCTAATACACATGGATTATATACTACGGGATATTTATCATGTTTTAGTTATCCATAAAATAATACGTGCGATCACATATATGGAATAAATTAAGTTTTGAATTCGGTACCTTACGCACGGTATGTTGGTGAAGGTCGATATAGCAAAACCCTAAAAACCCGGATAAACCTCAAGGTTTATAAATACCCAATATCCGTGCGTTTACCAAAAATCTCGAATATCCGCGAGCGTATATCTATTCTCCGCGAGCAAAGTGCCGATAACGTGTTGTGTGACATATTAGCTCGTTATAGATATATATAGAGATATGTATAGATATAGAGAGAGTTATGAGAAATAACAGACGAAGTGTTTATTCATTAATATGATTGTACATAGAGATACAGCAAGAGACTCCTGACCCTCTTTATATAATAGAGGGTAGGGTTACATATGCTAGGAAAGCCCAAGATAGGCCCAATAATATCCTACAACAACTAGGATCATTTTAGTCATGAATTCTACTCGAAATAGGTTGATGTTACAAAATCAAATTCATCATCAACTTTTAGTATTTTACCACATTTCACGAATCCAACAGCTCTATTGCCGGTAACGACGGAGATGAACGACATGAAGAGAGGGAGCTAGGCTAGAGAGGGTTATGCAAATGGAGACCGGAGAGATGGAAATAATGGTAATGCCACTTTTGTCACCAGTTTGCGACCAATTCTATCTTGATGGTGGTGACGGGGAAGAGACGATGAGAGATAGCGTCGGAGGAGATACCGCCGCTGACATGCTTTTAGTGGTAGGAAAGGGGAAAAGATGAGTAGAGAGAGCTTTGGAACATATGCATTCATCTCTGACGGCAGATATAGTTGGAGAATTGGGACAAAATTCTAGAGAGATAAAGTAATTGAGTCAAATGATCAAAAGAAAATTGACGCCCTTTTATACTCATTTAAAAAAAGTAGGAATACAAAATAATTTTAAAGAGCGAGACTATTTTTTTAAAATGTTAGGATAGAAAACTAAATAAAAAAGTTTTTTGTTTTTAGGACCAAAATCTAGTTTAGTAACATCAATTATGTGAACTTTGTTTTCCCTTTATTATCATTTGAAAATTGAAATTTAGTCGGCACATACACAATAATATTGAATTCATAAAAGAACGGCTTGATAGTTAAATTGTACTCTATTGGTCTCTCTCTAAACCATTTAAAGCTTCCAGCTAGTTGCCCACGGTTTATAAAATAGTAGGTATTTCAAAAACAAAAATTTAGGTTAAATTTTCTGATGAGTGTAAAATTACTCAACTAGTTAGAAACTAAATGTAAATATAGTATTGATGTTGTGTATTTCTATTACTTGTTGTGTGTCTATCATTTTACAAGAAGGTGTTATTTATAGCCAAAGGGAATGAGACAATCATACACGTGTCACACCCTAATTGGCCACCTTA
This sequence comes from Primula vulgaris, assembly GCA_963920805.1. Lineage (NCBI taxonomy): Eukaryota > Viridiplantae > Streptophyta > Magnoliopsida > Ericales > Primulaceae > Primula > Primula vulgaris. The sequence goes on from OY987215.1 coordinate 21,309,397, forward strand.
TTTAACAATGTTCTCTAGATATTAGACAATACTTAATCACTATATTTATGTCAGATACATGTTTCTATTAATCAAAAGTGCCCTACCCTTTCAGTGAGCCGATTGGTTACTAGGCCTACATTATCTGGGTCGATCTGGTCTATGGCCTTCATATGCCTCCTCTCTACTGGGCTGATCGAGTTTGGACCTTTTTGGGCCTCACTTAGCGGCTTTGTTACATTTTAAGGCTCATCAACTGCTCACTGATCTCGAAGAATTGGTTATATCGATTCTTCAGGATCAAAAGTAAGACATCTTTCCATGTGGTTTCTTTTAAGAATCCTCTTTTCTCTGCTTTTGCACATATATAAGTGCACATCATTTTTGCGTTATCGAATTTTAAGCTTTTTTGAAACTTTGCTTTGTAATTTCTAATATTTCAACTTTTTACTCCTGCATGGGTTATGCATGTTGTTTTAGTCCTTTCTCTGTTGATTTTTATGGCCCTTTGTGATTTTCATCTGATTTTGTACCTTTCTTGTCTAGTTTCATACCATGGGATTTTTCTTGTCCGATTTAGGGCCTTTGATTGTTCTTGTTCATTTTCGTACATTTAATTGTTCTTGTCCGATTATGGACCCTTGACTGTTTTTGTCCCATTTTGGACATATTGATTGTTCTTGTCCGATTCTGGACCCTTGATTGTTCTTGTAATACATTGGACATCTAATTGTTCTTGTCCCATTACGGACCCTTTATTGTTCTCATCCGATTACGGACCCTTGATTGTTCTTGTCCGAATTTGGACATTTAATTGTTCTTTTGCAATTTTGGTTCTTCGATTTTTCTTGTCTGATTTTCAGACCTTTGATAGTTCTTGTCCAATTTGTGGACCATTGATTGTTCTTGCCCGGTTTTTGGGCCTTTGATAGTGCGTGCTTGTACAGTTCATGGACCTTTGTAGTTATAGTCCAAATCATGAACCTTTCATAGTTCTTGCCTATATTTCGGGACTTTGATTCTTCTTGCTCAGTTTTCGGGCTTTGAGAGTGCTTGTCCGGTTCGAGGAACTTCATAGTTCTTGTCCAAATCATGGACCTTTGATAGTTCTTTCCTGATTTTTGGGCTTTTGATTGTTCTTGCCCGGTTTTCGAGCTTTTAGAGTGTTTGTCCAGTTCGTGGACCTTGGTAGTTCTTGTCCAAATCATGGACCTTTGATAGTTCTTGCCTATTTTTCGGGCTTTTGATTATTCTTCCCCTGTTTTCGGGCCTTTGAGAGTGCTTGCCAGTTCATGGACCTTCGTAGTTCTTGTCCAAATCATGGACCTTTGTTAGTTCTTGCCCGTTTTTTGGGTCTTTGATTGTTCTTGCCTAGTTTTCGGGCCTTCGAGAGTTCTTGTCCTATTCATGGATCTTCGTAGTACTTATCCAAATCATGGACCTTTGATAGTTTTTGCCCGGTTTCCATGTCTTTGACAGTGTTTGTCCAATAAGCGGATCTTTGTAGTTGTTGTCCAAATCATGGACCTTTGATAGTTCTTTTTTCAAATACAACTTTACAAGTTTGTCTAATTTCACACCTTTGCTTGTCCTTTTCCAATCTTTGATCATTCTCATTTTGAATCTTCAAAATTTCTTGACTCGTGCCTTTTTTGTTCATCGTTAGGAATTCTTCTAGTGTAGGTTATCATAGTTTCAATCTTAATCCTTTTCGTGGTATGCCGTTAATCTGGCGCATTGCTCATATGAAGGTTGTGGTGATTTTTGTCATCACTTTCTCAGATGACCAAATTTCTTTTGATGTCCGCTCCCAGTTCTACTGATGTGGTCCACAACACTCGAAGTTCCTTAATGTGTGGATGAGCGCTTCTTTCTTATGACAAGTACAAAGCTTTCACTTTCATTTAATATCTCGAGCCGCATGTTTATAAAGTAGAAACTGTGTAGACATAGTTTGTTTAAGTTGATGGTGCGTTATGGTCGGCTCCCTGAGACTGTCTTGCAATGTTTTTTGACAAATTTGATTTCCATAATGAATAGCGAGATGCTTGCTCGGCTGCTGTCCATCCATTTATAATCTATTTTACGAGACAAGAATATAAAGGCTTCCAAAACTGGATAGTTGAAATCTTTTCTTTTTAAGGGTCTTTATGTATATGAGAAACTAATAATCGTCGGATTAAAGTGTATGAGGAATTTATAATTGTCAAAATACTTCTCGAATTAAAGTGTCCAATGGCTTCCCGATATGGAGGAAAAGACTTTACATCTGATGATTATTCTCAGTGCCACTCAGGTTATGAGAAAGATGGAACTCATTATTGACAGCCACGATATTAGGTTGTCTTGCTTCCGTCAAACCCTACTCGGTTGTCTCTAGAGATGCTGAGACTTTACTTATTAGATAGTTGTGCGTTTAGACTGGTTTGTCAGTTGCTCTAGGCTCAATGAATGACAAGTGGTGAGATAGTACCTAGTCACTCTCATGTTCACGATAATTCTGCTAACTCCGGAGAATAGTCAGATAAGTCCGTGCATATAGCATGCGAATATAGTGTTGGTATCGTCGCTTTCACTGATTGAGACGTGTATTAAAGCTTATGTGTGAATCAATGAATGGTCGGTATGGTTCATGATCATTCACAACATACGTCTTGATTTGGAATCTTAACATGTTTATGCATATTTATTTCTCCATATACTGAGATATTTATAAAAGGTTTTCAGAGTAGGCAAGTGTATCATAAGGATTGGAGATGACCTAATCAAATTGGTCCAAACCAATTGAACTAGTAAAAGCCTTGTTTGTCATTTTGGGGATTACTTCGAAAAGGAACAGCTTTTGAAGGTACTCATAAATAGTTTGGTGACCTAGGTTCCAATAACAAGTAAGCCATCTCGAGTGATAGGATTTACAAGCTCTGGCTTGGCAGGATCAGGAGTTTCTTTCATGGTTTATGGAATGCTATGACTTATGAACATTAGGTGATAAGGTTTTATTCTTTTTTATGAGAAAAGGGGAAAGAGGGTTATACCGAAAAGGAATAAGACTACATAGATGAATGCCAGTTTGTCGAAGGCGGGGCCTCTAGGTTGAAATTGAGACTTATTTTTAGTCTAAGGTAAGAGATCTTCGAGATTGGTCACAAATGTTGTATGGGTATTTTAAAGAGACTCCAAAGAACTTGGCGGAGTGGGTTGTGGGTTCGGGAAAACCCTCATGGAGAAAACTATTGAAAATAGATGCTACCATATTTTTAATGAAGTTTCATAAACTTGTATAGTTTAGAATGCTTAGGACATATTTTTGGCATGGCCACCGTGTGGGCCTAGAAGATTGTAACGGATCCAATGAACATAGTGAATGATATAGTAGATATGAAAGTATAAGACTAAGGCGTTCTATCTGATCATGCATCGATGCATCTACGAAATCCCAAGAAATAAATTAATTGTAGGGAACGTGACTAATACACTACTCACCACGGTCATTTGGCCAATGTATTATGTCGTTGATCAAGATCGAGGCGTTCTCCCCTGTCTGAGAGCTGATGTATCTACAGAGGTCATGGCCAGCGTTGTACAAACCCAACCCAATGTACAACGCAATAAATAATATGAAAACTTCTTTCAGGGTCACGATGTCTAGAAGTGTTGGTTTTGGTACTATATCGAAAAGCAATAAATTAAATAACAAAGGAATGCAATGGAAATAAACAATTTTATTTCTCACAATTGTAATATAAATTACAATTCCTGACTCGTACAGAATTTAAATTACACTAATTAAATTCCAGACAGATTTAATATAAAGTATTAAACTGCTGGACTGAATTGTAATTGTTTGAAACTGTCAGACAAAATAGTATAATTACTAAACTGCTGAACTGTTTAACAATTAAAAGAAACTACCAGACAGAATAGTATGATTACTAAATGTCTGGACTGTTTCTGTAAATAAACGAAATTACAGAACTGGAATGTAAATTACATAAAGTAAATACAGAATAGGAAAGGACTGGAAAGTAAATACAGAAAAGTAAATTACATAAAGTAAACAGTAATGGAAAGTAATTACAGAAAAGAAACAATACAAAAAAGAAATGGACAAAATGTAAAAGGACTGAAAAATAAATAACAGAAATTAAAAGAAGAGGCAGCTGGTGGGCAGTTTCCCTTAAACAATATTTTCTGAACCACCTTTAAAGGTTTCTGGTTTCGGAACTTTGTTCCCAAGGACAACTTCTGTCTCAGAGTAGCTCGTATGGAAACCGGCACCAAACCACAGGTCGAGCTGTTGGTGGTGCGATTCTCTCTCTAATGTGTATGTTATATGCTGTGAGTTGTGTGTTGTGATTGTGTCTGAAATGAGAGGGGAATGGCTGCCTTTTATAGCCTCTCTTGAAACCGCGGCCATAATGATCATTCAATTCTAGGAGTTACACTCACAGAATCCGCCCACTTAATTTCTGAAACTGTTGTAATTTAATCTCATTTATTGCTGGCGTTTCAGTTGCTGAAAACTTTAGGGACTTCTTTTGTATTTTATACAAAACTCCCTTTTCGGATTTGACCCATGACCCAAGACCCGAGACATTCCCCAAACCGCGCCTGCTCCCGCACCCGAGACACGAGCGAGCGCGCATGTGTGGTACATACTAATACTCTTAGATGTATGTGGACATGTTAGTTTAACAACTACATGGGTTGGTATTGTATATATATTGTAAAATTAACTCCTAATCTTCCAATATGGGATTACCCTCAATGATTTTTCCATTTACCATTTCATTTTTCAGAATTGAGCTTTCGAGAGCCCAATTTTGAAGCCGATTAGTATTCACACCCATTCTCCGAATAGGTCATGCGATATACCGTTACGAAGCTCGTCACACGAGCTACTCAATCGCGTTGAGTACGGTATTAACAACTCAGCGTTGTCACATGTAATATCGACTCGAAGTTGGTCCTGTGACCATTCAGAAACACCCATGTTAAAACATGTTTTTCCAACAAGAAGCTCTTTAAGGTCGTAAGTTTGACACACTTGGATGAATGAGCTCCCACTAAAGCAGAGTTAAAAGAATGAGTATCAACTCATATTTGGAAAAAAAAAGTATTGAGGGTTGTCGAATACAGATAATGAACCTCCTTGATGTGTCATGTGTAATGGTCTTTAAATATATATATATATATGATGTGTCTACTAGAGGTCATCTTTGGGTCGTCTTGGGATCTCTGGATGGTGCCGTCGACGGTCTTCAATTCAGTTACAATCATCAAAATACAGCATTCGAGGATCTCTTAATAATAGCCATCATTGGAATAGTGTGTCTGAGCATCCCTGCTAATCTTCAGAAATACCAATCATCCTCAACATGTCAAAGGGTCTTTAAATGTAGGAAAAGAGTAATCCTTTGCAACGGTGAAGGCACGTTTGCGAAAATCAGGGCCAAAACTTCTCATAGTGCATCGTGAGCCTGGTTAGAAGCCTAATAACATCATCATTTGGAGTTTGCTTGTGTCATACATCCGACGTCGGGTTTGATTTAGAGTGATTGCTGGTGGTTTTCAGTGTGGCCACGACTTAGGACAAGAAGATGATGGATCCAATAAAAACATCGAAGGACGTAACTTATTGTGGTAACAATTAATTGAATAATGGTGGTTGGCTATCTCCAGAATATGCGCTCACGTTATTGAGATGATAAAACTAGTGAAAATATAAAAGGGGAGGGAACTTTGAACTCACATAGCTATATTGATGTATGCATGTTTCCACACATATATTTGTTTATTGCTTGAAACGATTCACATGTATGAAATGATTTTACTGCCCATTTGTGCAAAAAGAGTTTAAATCGACACTGATAATGACATTTTTTTTTAAAAAAATTGAATAAGTCTTAGTGTTCCCTATTAAACTTAAATTATTTTAAGAGAAACAATGGAAATAAACCAATGAATTTTCTATAAGGTGGTTTCCATCTAAAACTAATGAATTTCCTTTTTTACTCTTTTTTATGATGGTTTTCTCAATTTGAAAACGAGAATTTTACTGATAAAGAGTCGAAGACTAAAAATTGATGGGACCAAATAGCCTTTTTTGTTTCATTTATTAAATCAGAATTTATCTTTGGAGAACTGGGTCCATTTGGCATTGAATTGTAAATTAAAGGATCATGTCAAAAGTTTACTTCATAGTCTTTTTAATTTGGGGAAGTAAATACTTTTATACGTTCTTTTCATATTCTCTCTCCCCTGAACATATGTTTTTCGCCATATGATCTCCTCTTAACATGCATGCAAGGCCGTTTGGAGAGTTTTGGTAAAATATTAAGCTAGAAAATATTATATTTAATAACTAGAGCACATTTAACAAAAAAATTAATGATACGAAGAAAAAAATTTACAATCTTCGCATTCGACCTAAAATTATACTATAAATTTTTAAAAAGGAAATCAGGCACCAAATCTGTTATCTATTTAACAAATCAGGTCCTTTCCTATTTTCTTTAATATAGGAAACCACACAGGACTTTACATAAAATGAAATGGTTCATTAGTGTATTAAATTTTATAATAAAATGAAAAAACAAAATCTTGTCTTCGCAAAGACTCGAACACGGGATGACTAGACTCTTTAGTAAGGAAATCAACTAATCAACCATAGATAACTATTGATTAGAGAAATAAAATGAATTATATATATATATATATATATATTTAATATTTTTTTCCAAACGGGGACTTTGAAAATATACATTTTTTGGGGCTCTAGGCTCGTGCCTCTTCGGCCTAGCCCAAAATTCGGCCCTGAACCAATGTCAATAAGCTCTAGTCAGATACGACGAATGAGTGGTCCATCCAGTATGCTGGAGTGAGTACCCGGTCAGATAGAGCCTGAATCCGACTGGTTTGGACCTGAACCCGTCCGGCATGTGGAAAGTCCCGTCTTACCTGGGTAAGGACACGTACGGCCTGGCTCAGGAACCGTCCGGCATAGGCTATGACATGTTTTGCTCTGATGAAGATCCGTTCCTTCTAGAGTCAGTGGGCTACTCCCGGTGAGTAAACTGATCAACTTAAGAAATAGGCGATTTGCTTATTGGAAATTTAGTCGAGCCAAGTTATTGGATGAGCGGATAAAGAGTGAGCATATGCGAGCAGAGTTTTGCTTGCCCGAGTGTACACCACAATGAAGAGTAATTGACAATATGCCGATGTAATAGTGTTTGTATAGTGTTTTTATGTGGTGTGTATATTGACATGTATATATGGATATGTGTGTCGGGAATGACCTCAGGCTTCGGTCTGGGTCACTTGTTCTCTTGACCTAGTCTGGACACAAATTGGTGTGGTTCCCCTAGACGAAGCTCTGGGAAGCTGTTGGACGCTCCAATGAGCTAATCAGAGCTCCGACAAACATCCTTAATCACCAACGAACTCTGCCAAGCCTCCTATACAGTGTGTAGTTTATTATTCGATAAGCTGACTAGAGCTCCTGATACCACCACTAGGGCGTGTCTTCTTAAACATCCTTCTTTGAAACAATTTTGCAATCGTTTCCCACAGACGACACCATTTGATGAGTGTAAAATTACTCAACTAGTTAGAAACTAAATGTAAAGATCATATTGATGTTTTGTGTATTTTTATTGCTTGTTGTGTGTCTATCATTTTACATGAAGGTGTTATTTATAGCCAAAGGGAATGAGACAATCGTACACGCGTCACATCCTAATTGGCCACCTTATTTAACAATGTTCTTTAGATATTAGATGATATTTAATCACTATATTTATGTCAGAGACATGCTTCTATGAATCAAAAGTGTCCTGCCCTTTCAATAAGCTGATCAGTTATTGGGCCTACATTATCTAGGCCGATTGGGTCTATGGGCCGCATATGCCTCATCTCTGCTGTGCGGCGGCCCAGGGGCGAAGCCAGGATGTGTAAATGGTGAGTGCCAAAATATATGTACAAGTAACATATTTTTATGGGGGTGCCAAATCTACACCTAAAAAGAAATTGTACTAAAAAAAAATTGCGTCACTTGGGATTTCTAAAATTATGGGGGGTGCCGTGGCACCCGATCGTCCCCACTTAGCTTCCCCTGGCTGTGCCGATCGAGTTTGGTCCTTGTTGGGCCTCACTTAGTGGGTTTGTTACATTTTAAGGCTCATCATTTTCTACATTTTCACATACGTACTCGGATGAAAGATGCAAATAAAGCATATTCACACTGACAATCTTTCACATGTTAACAAGTCTTAATGAAAGTGTAATTTACAATAAATAAGTTGTAGTGCAAACTTTATTTTAAAAGAAGAGAAAACTCATGTTTAATGTATTTCAAAGTAAAATCCTACTATAAAAAGTATTGTCCGAATATTTTGTTATAAAAAAGTGTAACTTTATCTCTCGTTATCTAAAAACAGCATATCTAACCCTATTCTCTGTCATCAATCAATTCGAAATCACATTAGAGTTTGTCTCTCTAACCCCACCCACCACTTTCGCATGAGTTGGCGGCGGCGGTGACGGTCGGTCAGAACTCCGACGAATTGCAAACACAATTGTGAAATGCATACATATTGGTGAAAAGTGCTTACTCTTTCTTAAATGCAGAGTATTTCTCTTATTCTGTCACCGACGGTGGTCGCCGAAGGTCCAATGAATTTCATAACAATCATGAAAAGTGAATACACAATCGTGAAAAATGTATACACAATCTTGAAAAGTGAATGCATAATCGAGAATTGCATAAACAAATGGAAAAAGTGACTTTTTAAAAAAAATAAAGGTTTGAGGGTGCCATTTACTTGAAACTTTTTGGTAATTACCCATGTATTCAACTATCACAAATTTTCAATTTATTATACCGTATTACAATTTTTTTTAATTAGTATAGTACTGAGCAAAAAGTGAAGTCCCTAAAAGTTTTCCATTATCATTAAGGGTATAGTGGTCATTTTAGCCGTTACAATTTATTTTCTTAATTTAGTATACTATATTTTATCACTTTTACCACACGGGATTTCACGTGTCCCATGCTACTCGGGTCAGAGCATAAGCACTCCCTATATATACAAAAGTATCATTAGATTCCTCTGGAGAAGCAACGAAACTAAGAAAACAAGATATACCTCAACTATTTTTTGACAAAAGCGAGACATGCATTACAAACATCTGAATCCCAACCAACTAAAACATGGCCCAAAAGGGTTATATTAAAATTAGCAACAAAACACCAATTTGTAGCTAAACAAAAAAAATTTGTCATTATTAACGACGGAAAGCTTTTGATTCAAGCAAAGCTAAACACGAAACCCTATTATCAACGATCAATTTTTACACCTCAATTTGTTACTTTTCGGTTTCGTTAAGACCTTGAATATCCCGAAAAGATTTATTATCTATCCGCGAATCATGTCCCAAATAATAAAAACCTCCGAAATAAAATTTTTGAATGTCAAAATTGAACCAACCCAAAGCAAATCATTGATTTAGTTCGGATTTAGGAGCTACAAAATTTTACTTACATTCTTAATAGGAAAGGGTCGACGATATGTTGAGAGAAGTTACTACTGTTGTTAAATTTTAGCTATATTTTATAATCGAAGTAGGATTAATTGGATGTGCAAAAAGAGCTGGATTAATAAGTTTATGATTAAAAGATTGGGAGAATAATTGATGAGTACATAAAAATGTATTTAATATCCAAAACCTCATATTCTTAAATATTTCTTATCATTTGATACATATGGAATATAATAGCACAATTATACCCCTTATTAGTTATTAAACACATTTAATTGTATCTTTCAATTTCCTTATAAGCAAACAAAATATCCCATAACTTCTCCTTAAATCTCTCTATAATATTATCTTATAAGTTCAACTTAAATCTCTATATAATATTATCTTATAACTTCTGCTTACGTATCTTATTACATTTTCATAATTCGCTCGGTAACTCAACTATTACACCTCTCAACTAGAACAAATTGCCAGCATCATGTAGAATTTTTTATCAAATATTTTAATATCTTTGTGATCTCAAAGTGATATCAATATGATGTTACCCGATTCTCATAAGTTATCATAACGGTAAAATCATATATGATGCTACCCCGATTCACATAAGTTCATAATGATAGAATCATGTAGCGTAATAATGTTGAATAACTCCTATATAGTGATTTCGTCATACCGTAGCAAAAAAAACTCAGCATCATGTAGCATATTATAATTTCACCATCATATGATGCTACATGATGCGCATATTGGCTATGTTTGGTAACAGATTTTTTGGTCCAAAATTATATTTTAAAAATATGTTTTGAGAATCGACTGAAAAGCTATATTTTAAAATTCTGGATTTTTTTAACTTTTTATGCCTAAAAATCAGATTTTCCGAAACTGAATAATCTGACTTGTCAAACACCCACAAATTTTAAATTCTAAAGAGTTAATTGTTGAGAGGTCCGAAAAACTGGACTTATTTAAGTTTTAGTACAGGACCCAAACTTATTTAAGTTTATGTACAGGCCCAATACAAAACTCATGATTTTATATTTTCATATGTTTTTTAAAATACAAATTATTGACTTATAGTAACAGATTTTACGTCTAAAATTAACCTTTCACGTTTAAATAAACTGTTACATGTAAAATACAGATTATTAACTCAAAACTCATGATTTTCATCTGTTTTTATATTTTCATATGTTTTTTAAAATTCAAATTATTGACTTCTACTAACAGATTTTATGTCTAAAATTAAGATTTCACGTTTAAATAAACTTCTACATGTAAAATATAGATTATTGACTCAAAACTCATTATTTTCATCTGTTGTATATTTTCATCTGTTTTTTAAAATATAAATTATTGACTTCTAGTAACATATTTTACGTTTAAAATTAAACTTTCAGTTTTAAATAAACTTCTTTGTGTAAAATATAGAGTATTGACTCGTACAAATACATTTTTTACGTTTAATCTATTTTAAATTTTTATCTGTTTTTATATTTTGGATTAAAACTTAAATAAGTTGTATTTTTTGGACCTACACTTAATAAAATATCAAAACTTAGACAGGATAGAAAATTGCTCTTTCTAAAATCTAAAATCCAAAAATCCACTAATAAATTTGTTGTCAAACGGACCCATTATAACTTCAGCATCATGTAGCATATTATAATTTCACCAACATGTACCATAACATGATCAAGAATGAACAAAGTGTAAGCATAATATAAAAAATTTATGTTTTTTTTTTAATTTTAGCAATAAAAGAGAAAAAATATCACATCTTTTCACGTAGACCTTCCCGATGCTACATGATCATGTTTCTTTTTAATTTTATGTTTCCTTGTGTTTAGACATATATAATGAAATTGTTGCGTGACATATTAGGTACGGTATATATATGGAGAGATAAATATAGAGAGATAAAAGAGTCGTCTTTTATTAATTGATTAGTATAGGGAGATTACATCAAGAGACCCCCTAACCCTCTTTATATAATAGAGGCTAGGGTTACATATGGTAGAAAAGCCCAACATAGGCCCAAATAAAGGCACATAGAGTTAGGCCCAAGATGGCCAATAATATCCTACAACACTCCTCATTTGGACGTCTTGATTTCTTCGTCTTCATACAGTCGATTTAAGTCGAGTTCATTCGCAGTGCTAAACACATAAATTCTTAGGGTCGACAAACCCAGTGTGGGACAAAACCGATACCTAGGAGAAACTTTGTAGCCGAATGATATAAGCCGAAATTTCATGTAATTAAATAACCACAAAACAATGTGGCTCATCAAAACCTTGCCAGAGCAAACCCAATGGGAAAATCTCTTATCAAAGGAAAAAGAGTGCAACAGTGGTAGTAGTAGGGGATCAACCACAAAATAAGTGTCTCATCAAAAACCTTGCTAGAGTAAACCCAGTGGGAAAAACTTTAGTCGAAGGACAAAAGAGTGCACAGTGGTAAGAAGTATACAACAGGATACTCCTCCTAATTTCGGCAATTTTAAGTGAGATATGATGGGAACGTGTCTCGCTAAAAACCTTGCCAAGGAAAATCCAATGGGAAAAAACCTTGGTCTAAGGACAAAAAGAGTACACGAGCATGCGACTGTATGCTCCCCCTCACTTGCACACGACAGGGTGCGAAGATTTCAACTAAGTAGTAATTAGTGCAATAAGCAATCACCTGGATGTTCTCCCACACTTGCACACGACCGGGTGCAAAGATTTCATATTTCAAGAAAAAATACGAGCATTCGACTGGATGCTTCATTTACTTGCACACGATTGAATGCAATAAAATCTAACGTGGAATAGAATGAGCATTCGACATGATACTCCTAAACTTCATGTGTGAAGATTTATTTTGACGATAAATGCTAAATAGCATAATGTAGTCATGTCTCTCTTGATCGATAACAACAAGTTGTCCTCAAATATGACAAGTGTTTTATCTGGATCGTGAGACAAAGCATATGTAATTAAAATATGGCTAATACTAGCTCGAAGCCATATACACTCTCTAGTCGTCTCATAGAGCACGAGTAGATCAGAGTGATTCGTTTGGGGTCATTTCAAGATATCGCCTTATTTCTAATGGTAAAGACAGACCATGTTAGGAATATCACTTATGCAGGTCTGATAAGTAACCGGCATCGGTATAACCGAAAAAGGGTTGAGTTAATTCGAGTACCGAAGGGAGTAGATACACTAAATGATTCAAATGGGATAAGACAAGCTCTCATCCACATTTATTTTAAGGTAATGGGAAAATGTCTTTTATGCCAATTCGATGGCAGCGTGTTAGCGTGATGTTGTGCCGAGCTATACCATTTACACCAGACGAGATGTTCGTCTTGGTACATTAGATCAAGTACAATGATACGCTTATTGTACTTAGATATGAACATAATGGTTCAATATCTCTTTATCGTCTCATCAGGGATGGACTGTGTCTATATCAATGTTTAGTGATCTAACGATCATGGGAGAATCTTACGACTTAGCGTCATGATGACTAAAACGTCATAACACTTTTTTGGTGTAGTTTGAATCATGGACTTAGATTCAATATTTATGGAACTCGATCATCAGGCCGAGTTACTACTGTGTCTTCCCAAGATCCTTCATCTCTGGATGCAAATTCAAAAGTGGATCGCATAATAAAACACGTAAGGGCATAATACTTGTTCAAGTATCCCAAGATGATCAAGTACTCACTTAGGCGGGAATACCACATCCGCTCGGATTATATTAATCCATATAGTGAACGTCTCAGTCAATTGAGATCGTGTTCCGTGGTCAGTAACTACTTGATTCAAGCACATGAAGTCGCACAGGGACCTTCATCTGCATCTCTTTGTCTAAATTCCCATAGAGATAAAACTGTGATCACAATCGCATGTTGCATAATCAGTTTTTTAGAAACTACTAAATTGATAAAGTAGGGGACCATTATAATGTCCATTACGAGCAAATAAAACATCTCATAATCAATTCCAATGTGTGAGAGAAGCATTGCGCTACTAGGTGAACATTGTACTATCTCATTATTCTCATCACTCTTCCTTACGAATAACCAAAATAAACAAACTCGTTTAACATTGGTGGTGTTGGAGCTACAGATCCGAACACACTTTCGCTAAGGAGTCAACTTGGATTGCAAGTTTCCATTAGGCTAGTCTATTCTACGTTGACTTCAGGTAATGATACATGGTTCCCTGTCATAATTTGCTCATATTATCAGTCATCACTGAATATATGAACAAGTAATCAATGACACTATTGTTTCGCTTCAATATCATCTAAGATATCATGATCGAAAGATATTTCAAGATTCTCAGGATGAGGAGGAATCACACATCTCCTTAATCCTTTATAATCTCGTGCAACAAACGAGTTTCAGTTCACCTCTTCAGGGGCTGAACGAATTAAGAACCAGTCAACTTCCTCGTATCTTGGGAACGACAACAGACTGGACAACTGACAACATCGTCATTTGCTTGGTGGGTTCAGCCAAACGCAATGTGTTACAATAGGAACACGGCGTCTGATAGGGACGTCTTTCCTTGCAAGTATTTTACAGCAGGTATAAATAATCTCATGACATCTCATAAACTCATTACATGCACCTGGCATTTAGTTAGACTTGGAAGAGTCTATGCACTTACTTATCATTGAGTGCAGTTTAGGAATCAAGCTAAAACTGAGTGGGTTATGCCACGTTACTTCACGCCGTTCCTTATCAATGATACCGTACAAATCTCCCCCTAACGACGGGAAAAACAGTCTTAGCGATGTCACTTTCACATATCATGTGGTAAATAAATCGCTTTCCAAGGTTCTCTATCAAATGATAGGCATGGGATTCATAATCGACTTATGTCCCCTTCATAGGTCCATATTTTGAACGCTATAGCGGCTCAATCAAAATATTAATTAAGCACTACAAACACGTGTTAATATGAGACTTCTGGCTCATAACCAGTAACCAGCTGGTACGCATATGGTGTTTGAGTTTCTATGAGCCTCATAACGGACCAATACAGCAAAATAACATAACCCCACATGAAAATATAAATCTTGGTGTGCAAGACTAAGAAGTGCATGCAATCATTTGCAGTTGCATCATCAAACTTTCCGTGAGTCCATTTGGGTCTGAACATAATCGACAGGATGTTCAATTTCAATTTCCAAACTCAAGTAATTCAAATTGAAATTTCGATTCGTACTCTTCGGCATTATCAAGTCGACTAGACTTTTTAGGATAATCCGGATAATGAGCTATCAACTTAATGATAGGGCTAAAAATTTAGGAAATGCTGCATTTCTGTGGACAACAATAAGCATGTGACCATATTGTTGATGCATCAACCATAACCATAATTTTTTAATGGTCCGTCTTATGGTTAGATAAGTCCAGAATAACTCCTTCAATTCTTTACAAGAATTCTACGAGTCCATTTTATGATCTTTACACATACTAGTCTTCCAAAGAGAGCATTAGTGGCCTGAATTTCGGATTAATCACGAAATATATCCTCAAAGAGAATCCAAATGAGATGCGATTATAAATCAAGCATCGTCTTTTGATCCGGGAATATCTCATCCGGTCAATGTCACAATATCAAAATACTCTTATCAATCATTGATAGGTGAATGATAGTACAGACAATTATGTCTTAGTATCTAAATGCTTTATCAATCGACGACAGGCGAAATGATAAATTAACTTTAAATTCTTTAAAAAATGTGGTAGCAACCACTTGAAAGACATTTCAACTCCTCTAAAATACGCTTTTGATCATATTGAGTGGAGGCTATGTAAAGAAATTTCAATTCTTTCATGAGTTATTACCAGATAACACTGGTTTTCTCGAATATCGTATTACTCAACAAGGTACGATAGGACCTACAGTAGTATAAGACCTCATATTTGACAAATCAATTTTGTTTTACCAAAGATTTCGATTTGGATAAACAGGTCCAGGATCGTTGTCAACGAGTATTCTTTTAGGCAAGTAGTTCGTGAAATTATGTGGTACAATGTTACCCACTATTTCCACAAAACCAACTACCACACAAGTATTGCCTAAAGTTTCTTAATTAAAAGTTTGATCACATTTATCAAAGGAATTTGCCCAAATATTACTTTAAATTAATTTTGAGAAATTTCGTAAACAGGCAAACCATAATCCAAAAGTATGTCCAAATGGAAAAATCATAATCCAAATGGAAAACCATGATTCAGATGAGCGAAAAAATGGCTCAATGATTTATCAAAATCAATAAAGAAATGTACCAAACTAATTTGAGCCACAAAATCGGGGTTCTCAAGAGTTTCCTTTCAGTTAGCTTTAACCATATTAGCATCGGCTTTTCCATCTTTATAATAGTTTTGAACTATTTAAGGGGTAACCGTGCATGACTTTTGTCTTTATAGCATAGATTTGGCTCCTTGAGCATTATCTCTTGATTTGGGACAACATACCATATTGTTCCTTTTAAGGACTTTCTTGGAGCCACAGACAGGTCTTCGATTTTTTACGATTGTCTAAAAACCTCGCTTGGATAGGCGATCGTTGGGATCACGATAGTTCGAGACAAATAACACTTGTCTCAGTTCTCGATTCGTGGAAAAAAATGTCCACGAAAAGCATTAATATCAGGCAAACAATTCGCCATTAACCCAATAGGATTAAAACTGCTCATCGAGACAATTTTCTTATCCAATAACATATGGGGGATGAAGGAACATGGTGAATATAAATTCACGTTATTGCTTATGGAATACATTTTCCAAGCTAGTATTTTGGTGAACGATCACTCAAATATGTCAATTTCAGACATTTGTTCACCATAGACGTCATTACGTCTCAAATGTGGCGGCGGAATAACATCAACACCTTAGCTTTCATCTCGTGAGACACAACAATCTCGTGTTTTACTCATCAAAGATGGCATCCAAAAAAAATTTGGGTATCACATGCTCACACATCAGGGTGATTAACATGTGGTGACAGAATAACATCAACGTCTAAACAGTCATTTCGCAAGTATGCTTTGTGATTTCCTCATCATAGATGGCATCCAAATTGTGTTGGGAGTTCTGGATTAGTTATCATTTAAAACAACTGGTTTATATGTTTATGGTTTGCACAAGCACAAATTTTGTTTCGAAACGAGAGGTTCGAATACTAGTTTCGCTTCTCATATGAATTAGTTCTCATTGATCAAATGACGGATCGATACTGAAACACCAATTCGCCGAAACATACATCACTATATAAACACAATCAGGGAAATTATTATTTAGTCAACCCCTTTCGGTAGCTCTACTTGAAAACGACCAGGAAAGACGGTGAGGGTGGAGGGCACGAATGCCACCTAAAATCCGACCTCATTAGGATATCTACTTCCACCTATATCTTTCCTAAACATCGTATCCAAATAGGTGAGCCTAGTTGGGGAAGGTTCATAATTTTTCCAACTTAAATGTGAAAATATGTGATTTCGCAAATTAACATATTGTAAACATGTTAGTGATAAATATCTAGATTGCGCTTGTTTCCATGATTAACGTATATATTGCAATATATATTTCCTAATAAGGAAATCCAATTAAGGTTATCAATCTAGATTTACCAAATACACAAGTAAGATCTAAATAAATATTCTACAAATCTATTGGCTTATGTGTACATTCTAATCATGATAATTCAAAATATAAATCATGCCCTGATGTGATTTGTTAATTCCTAAATTACATTAGCAAATTACACATGCATGTATTGACAAAATATGGGCTGTTTCGAAACATATATGTTGTTCTATATACAAGGATAAACTACAGGGTCTGATAGGTGTAAATTCAGTAAACTATACTTCAGTTACAAGTTTATTATATGAATAGTCCATAAGTTTACAACATCAATCATACTAGTATGTAGTTTTCAGCGTGTTTCATACTTAACCCGTTTTGTTCAATAAAGTACTAGTCTCGGTCCTACAGATTACTAATAAAAAATTTCGTTTCAATTTTATCAATACACTATACACAAACCACATAAACATGTATGTAGAATTATCAGCTACATGATAAACATAGAGTCCCAAACAACCTATTTATTTTACTAGTTAAATAGTGATGATAAGATGCAGTTGCTTTGTGTAATAAGTAACCAATTAAATCTAGGTTGTAATTTTGTATATATTATGGTTTCAACATGAAAAACCTATATAGTGGTTTTAAACATGAACAATTCGTCAGCATGGTATATCATACGAGTGGATTATTATTTCACTGTAATTTTCTACAGTCACAACTATAACGATAAATGCCATACTGTTGAACCATAGGTTCAATAATTGATTTTGATTATACGTTTGATTATGTATTAATGATTTTACGATTTCTATATTCGATAATATAATGCTTTGTCTTTCCCAAAAAGAGAAAATGTAAATTTCAGCATGCCAGAATGATAGAGTAATCAAATACGAAGCCAACGGTCCAAGCGGATCCATAATCGGAGCTAAAACGAAGAACTTACGAGCTTTCGAAGTATAACGAGAAAACCGAGAATTTGCCAGAAAAAACGACCGATCGTTTTGGAAAACGACCAATCGTTTTTGGTCCAAAATGTTCCAGTGAGGTCGTCTGAAAAACGACCGATCGAAATGGAAAAACGACCGATCGTTTTTGGTCCAAAATCTTCCAGAGAGGTCATTATAAAAACGACCGGTCGACTGTAGAAAATGACCGATCGTTTTTCTGCAGAATTCAGAAACACCGTTTTGGCTTTTTTTGAATAAGTAGCTTTAACCTTTGGATAAAGCCCTCAACCCATACCTAACGGTCATAATACATAAAACAGACCTTCATGGTCTACAAAACCCCCCAATTACCTCTTCAAACATAACAACTTACCATCCCTCAACCTCTCTCTATCAAAAACACCCAAATTCTCCATTGTTGAGAAATAGCTCGAAAAGAGGGAAATTGAAGAGAAAAATGATTCAAGCTCAAAGCAAGATCAAACATCATCAAATATCACAAATTAGCTTATTTAGAAGCAATCAAATTGTGAGTGTTGTTTATTCTCGATAAATTTGTAAGGAGCAAATTATAAGCTCATTTGTGAGCGAGTGATCGGGTAGAGGCTTTGTAAGCGAGTGTTGCTTAAAAGCTCTAGATCTTTTCATTCGGGATACTCATAGAGTGAGGGGGAGCTTAATCGGTCGATTAGCTCGTTAGGTTGTAATCTTGGGAAGAAGATTTTAGTGAAATACTCAGTAGGTTGAATACCGAGGAGAGGACGTAGGCGGGTTTGTTGAACCTCTATATATCGCGGTGTCAATCTCTTCCCTTACTATTTACTTTCTGCAACTTATATTTTTGTGATTGTGCGCATGTTTCAATTTATTCATAGATTATCATCGCATATTTATTATCGCAAATATACATTGAGGTAGTTGGGTTGTTAGTTGCGCTTAGAATTTTAATTCTGCAAAAAGCCTAAAACCTTATTCACCCCCCCCCCCCTTATAAGGTTTAGCCACACGGGCCAACACATACTTCTCGTATTTTGGTGAAGGTCGATATAGCAATAACCCAATTAAACCCTGATAAACCTCAAGATTTATATTGTATATACCAGATTCATAGCTTTTAGTCCAATCTCCAAGCGTATACTTTAGTCTCCGCGAGCAAAGTGCTGATACGTGTTGTGTGACATATTAGCTACTGTATATATATGGAGAGATAAATATACAGAGATAAAAGAGTCGTCTTTTATTCATTGATAAGTGTAGGAATATTACATCAAAAGACCCCCTAACCCTCTTTATATAATGGATATGGTAACATATGGTAGGAAAGTCCAACATAGGCCCAAATAAAGGCTCATGGAGTAATGCCCTATTGGCTAATAATATCCTACAACAGAAACCTTTTTGAAATAATTAATTTATATATTAATGAAATACACTAGTATAAATATTTATGGTTGGTTTTAAATTAACTAAGTTTTATTGAATAGTAAATGGTAAGTTTAACGCATATAGGACAAGAGGGAGGAGGGGAGAGAGTAATGAGGTGTGTTAATTATAAAGGTATATTAGGAATAAAATAAATAGTTTGTACCAATCTTTAAATGTGTTTTATGATCCGGTTTTTTGATAATATATTAAGTACTATGTGTTGTAGCATATTGTGGATGTTTTAGGACTCATACTGGACTTAGAAATCTTATAGTTTTTGTATCTATTGATTCCTACTTATAAAGTACTCTTATGTAGCCTCTCAACCTCTCCTTATATAAAAAGGTTAATCCTTCGTTGTATAACAGGCATTAATACATTAATGAGATCTCTATTTGACTCGTTCTCTCTCTACTTCTCTCTGCATATTATATAGCTAATAATTGATTTACAACACGTTATTGGCACTTTGCTCACGGAAATTGAGTAAAAGATAGAAGATTGGGGTATTTGTTCGAAGAACGGGGTTTAATTTCGAACATCGGTTTATAGTTATATGGCCAAATTTTGAAGTTTTTTTTGTTCTGCCGGTTTTTCCCAAAATATCAGAAGTACGGTATATTTTTTTATACTTACACCTATGATCAAACGATCAAACGCATAATATGTATAAAATACTTAATCATCTGTTTGTTGTATGCTATAAAACAAACTGGATTGCCATAGTAATACAGTTATGTCAATTACAGTTGAAATAACTTGTTGGAGTTTATTGCATATTATATTGCTACTAGTGTTGGTTACGTATAAATCTAGTTTAGAACTGTAGAAACTGTATGTATAACGTCAGTGACGATAAAATCGTATTGCATGTTAGTAATAATTGACGTGTTAGTTTCTTGTGGCAGATTAATCCTACCACATATAGGAACTTGTTAGCTAGAATTACATTGTATTCTCTGTACTATTCTATATTGGATACATGTTTACGTAATCACTTAATTGTATGTTTGTAGATATATCCAGAAGTACATGACAATTTTGTTACTTAAAACATTGGTAAATCATGATTTGCACGTGCATGTGTAACAATAGTAAAACAAAACACAAATCATGACAGTATGCTATGTATATGTGTGAAATTAAAACATTCGTAAATCCTGATTTGCACATGCATGTATAACCATGGGCGGATGCATGTAGGGGTATGGGGTCCCATGTCCTCCAAAATTTTCATCAAATGTAATTACGAAAATGCTCTTGAAATTTATATTAATACATAATATCTCCCTTTTTTTGGTACATATATTATACTTATAATTAACTTTTATTCATTTGGTAAGATAGCTTTTTTTTCTATAAGATTACAATAATACTTGTATTCGAAACAAGAATTTTCGTACAAGTTTACAATAATACTAGTATCATAAACAAAAAATAAAGGAATAAATTCATCTAGTCTCAAATGCATTGAAAGTTTTTCCAGAATAAATTAATTTGTTTATTGAAAGTGAATGTGATGATATATCCCGGAACATACTTATAACTGAGATATAACTTAGATGTACTTGAATTGTGAACTGAACTAATTATAATTAACGTTTATTCATTTGGTAAGATTGCTTAAAGGCATTGAAAGTTTTTCCTAAACAAATTAATCTGTTTATTCTAGCGTTTGATAAGATTTTATAGTTTGTTTTGATTTTTTACTTTCTATTATATCGTAACGTTTTTATTGTACTCTTATAACATTCAATGTTCGTTCTAACTATTTTGTTTGTAAGCAAATCGACCAAACTGGACAAACCGAACAACAAACGTCGAATGAATTATTAATTGGTTTGTTTTTTGGGGAAACCACCTATGTA
Source organism: Primula vulgaris (assembly GCA_963920805.1). Taxonomy (NCBI): domain Eukaryota; kingdom Viridiplantae; phylum Streptophyta; class Magnoliopsida; order Ericales; family Primulaceae; genus Primula; species Primula vulgaris. Next base: position 21,330,764 of record OY987215.1, read on the forward strand.
AACGAATTACATTAGTTTTGTTTTCAATTTAAATCAAACCAAATCGATTCTTCTAATATATATATATATATATATATATATATATATATATATATATATATATATATATTTTTTAAAGAGTCTACCCGAAATTACTTATTCAAATATTAGAACACATGATTCTAGCTTCACATGAACTTATAAATTTTTCAGCACTAGTCACCGTTATTATTATAAAAAATTGTGCCCGTCGAATCTAAAATGATGGATCCGCCCCTGTGTATAACAATAGTAAAACAAAACACAAATCATGACAGTAGGCTGTGTATATGTTTGAAATTAAATTGTTATGGGTATATCAAATCAGTTCAATTGCATGTAATGGTTTGATTAAGTATATATGATAGGCAATGAACACACTGGTATGTATTCTAATTACTATTTGTTTTTATGGCGTAATTAGTTAATCAATGTCGTAGTATTTATTCTATCCCATATATGACTGACATGTAATATTATTACTGCTGTTATGTATAATATATGTAGATTTGGGAAACTGTATATATTCACATTTAAGTTGAATAATTATTAATTTTTCCAAACTAGGCTCGGCTAGTTGGATACGATATCTATGAAAGATATAGGCGGATAGTTTTTATCCTAATGAGGTCGGTTTTTAAGAGGCATTCGTGCCCTCCATCCTCACCGTCTTACCTGGTCGTGTTCAAGTAGAGCTACCGGAAGGGGTTGAGTAAATAATAAATTCCTCGAGTGTGTTTATGTAAAAGTTTTTTCGCTAAATTAGTGTCTCAATATCGGCATGTTGATTTCTATCAATGAGAACTAATTCACTGCGAAACTAGTGTTTCGAACCTATCGGTTTGAAACAAGTTTGTGCTTATACAAACCATATACATATAAACTTGTCATCTTATATGTTAACTAATCCCGAACTCCTAACACTTGTTGGATGCCATCTATGATGAGGACAATCGTGAAGTTGGTATTACTTGCGATATGTTTGGGCGATATTTTTGTTCCGCCGCCACATGTTAGATGTCTAAACATGTGATGCCCAAAAAAAATTTTAGATGTCATCTTTGATCAATAAAATACGAGTTGGTTTTTACTCACAAGATGAAGGCTAAGACGTTGATTTTATTCCGCCACCACATTTGAGACGCGATGACATCTGTGGTGAAAAATTGTCTGAAATTGACAAATTAGAGTGATCGTTCACCAAAATACTAGCTTAGAAAATGTAAGCAGTATCGTGAATCTATATTCACCATGTCCTTTTAGATCATCGCCCATCTATTATTGGATGAGAAAATTGCCCCGATGAGCAGTTTTTAATCATATTGGGTCAATGGCAATGCGTTTGCATGATGTTAATGCTCTTCGTGAACCTCGTCCATGAATTGCGAACCGAGACCAGAATTAGTCATCTCGATCTGTTCGAGTTTAATGCTAGCCAAGTGAGGTTTAGAAAATCGTCTAAACCGACTACTTGTGGCTCCTGGATAGATTTTGAAAGGAACAATAGGGCATGTCATCCCAAAGCAAAAGACAATACTAAATGAGAAATTTATCTGTTATAAATGACATAGGTCATACCCGACTACTCCTTAAATAGTTCAACAATATTTGAAGGATGAGAAAGCCGAAGTCAATGTGGTTAAAGCTAACTGCAAAAAAACTCTTGAGACCCTCGATTTTGTGGCTCAATGGAAGTTTGGTACCTTTGAGTACATATTTTGATAAATCATTGAGCCAGTGTGTAGCTCATCTGGATTACGTTTTTCAAATTTGGAATATATTTTTTCCATTTTGTACCATACTTTTGGATTATGGTTTGCTTGTTTATGAAATTTCTCGAAATAATTTAAAGTATTTTTGAGCAAAATTCATTTGTAAATGTGACCAACTTTAAATTATGAAACTTTAGGCAATACTTGTGAGGTATTTGGTTGTCTGAAAATAGTGGGTAACAGTTGTACCACATAATTTCACCAACTACTTGCCTAAAGAATCCTCAGTGACAACGATTCTGGACATGTCAGTACAAATCGAAATCTTTGTTAAAATCAAATTGATTTGCCAAATATGAGGCCTTATACTCCAGGTTCTGTCGTACCTTGTTGAGTTATAAGATATTCGAGAAAACCAATGTTATCTGGTAATAGCTCATGAAAGAATTAGAATTGTTTTTACACAACCTCCACTCAATACGACCAAAAGCGTACTCTTGAAGAGTTGAGATGTCTTTCAAGCGGTTGTTACCACGTTTTTAAAGCATTTGAAAGTTACCTTATCATTCGCCTGTATTTTATTGATAAGAGGTCTTAAATGCTGAGACATGATTGTCAGTACTATCATTCGCCTGTCGTCGACTGATAATAGTATTTTGACATTGTGGCATTGACCGGATGTGATATACTTGGGTCAGAAGACGTTGCTGGATTTATAATCGCATCGCATTTGGACCCTTCTTAAGGAATAATTTTATGATTAGTCTGAAATCCACATGTCATTAATGCCTCGTTTGAAAAATAAAAAATGTGTAAAGATCACCAAAATAATCTTATAGAATTCTGTAAGGAATTGAATGAGATATTTAAGGACTTATCGAACCATACTACGAACAGTAAATATATATGGTTATGGTTGATTGATCGACAATCACATTTTATTGTTTTCCACAAAAATGCACCACTTTCCAAACTCTTAGCCTTATCATTAAGTTGATGGCTCATGAACCAGATTATCATGAAAAGTCTAGTCGACTTGATAATACCGAAGAGTAAATATCGAAATTTTGAAATGTATTACTTGAGTTTGGTAATTGAAATTGAACATCATGTCGATTATTTTTCAAACCCAAATGGACTCACGGAAAGTTTGATGATGCGAATGCAAATGATTGCACGCACTTCTTGGTCTTGCACACCAAGATTCGTATTTCCGTGTGAGGTTATTATATTGTGCATACTGCTGCATTGGTCCATTATGAGGCCTATAGACACTCAAACACCTTAAGCGTACCAGGTAGTTACTGGTTATGAGCCAGAAGTCTCATATTAATGTGTGTTTGAGTGCTTAATTCATATTTTGATTGATCCACTAAAACGTTCAAAATATGGACCTCTGAAATCGGGACATACGTCGATTATAGATCCCCCGCCTATCATTTGATAGGGCAACCTTATCAAGAGATCTTTTCACCGCATGATATGCGAAAGTGACATCGCTAAAATTGTTCTCCCCGTCGTTAGGGGGAGATTTGCAAGTTACCATTGATAAGGAATGACGTGAAGTAACGTGGCATAACCCACTCATTCTTAGCTTGATCCCCAAAATTTCACTTAGTGATAAGTAAGTGCATAGACTCCCCCAAGTCTAACTAAATGTCAGACTCATTTAATGACTTTATGAGATGTCACGAGATCATTTATACCTGCTGCAAAATGCTTGGAAGGATAGACGTCCATGTCAAATGTCGTGTTCCTATCATAACATGTTGCTTTGGCTGAATCCGCCAAGGAAAGGACGTTGTCGTCTGCTATCCAGTCTGTCGTCCTTATCGAGTAATGAGGAAGTTGACCGGTGCTTAATTCGTTCAGCTCCAGAAGTGGTGAACTGAAACTCATTTATCGTAAGAGATGATAAAAGGATCAAGGAGATGTATGATTCCTCCCATCCTAATAATCTCAAAATATCTGTCGATCATGCTAGCTTAGAAGATATTGATGTGAAACGAGATTGTCATCGATTACTTGTTCATATATTCGGTGACGACTGATAATGGGCAAATTATGACATGGAACCATGCACCGTTGCCTGAAACCAACGAAGATGAGACTGACATAATGGAAACTTATATTCCAAGGGAAATTCCTTAGCGAAACAATGTGTATGGACCTGTCATTCCAACACCACCCAGTTTAAACCAGTTAGTTTATTTGGGTATTCGTAAGGAAGTATGATGAGAATAATGAAACTGTTTCAATGCTCACCTAGTAGCGCAAGTCTTCTCTCACACCTTAGAATTGATTACGAGATGGTTATTTCCTCGTAATGGACGTTATAACGGTCCCCTACTTTACCAGTTTAGTAGTTTCTGAAAAACTGAGTATGCAGCCATGAATGTAGTCATGTTTATCTCTATGGGGATTTAGATAGAGAGATGTTGATGAAGGTCCCTGTCGGACTTCATAAGCTTGAATCAAGTAGTTACTGACCACGGAACATGTTCTCATTAACTAAGATATTCACTGTATGGATTATGATAATCCGATCGGATGTGGTATCCCCCCTAAGTGAGTATTTGATCTACTTGGGATAGTTGGAAAAGTTTTGTAACCTTGCATGTTTACTACGCAATCCATTTTTGGATTTGCATTCGAGATGAATAATTTTGGGAAGACACGATATTGACTCAGCCTGAATATCGAGTCCCATATAGATTGGATCTGAGTCCATGATTCACTACACCCAGAAGGTGTTTTGATGCTAACTCGGTAAGTTATCAAATTTTCCCATTATCGTTCGATCACTAGTCATTGATATAGACCCATTCTGTCATTGGAGTGACGTTGAAGAGATATTGAACCATGATGTTCATATCTAAGTACAATAAGTGCACCATTGTACTGGTCTAATGTGCTAGGATGAACATCTCGTCCGCTGTGAATGGTATAGCTCGACACAGTATCGCGCTAACACGCTGCCACAGAAAATGGCATTAAACACATTATTTTGTTACCTTAAAGGTACTACAGAAAAGGGCTACTTGTCCTATTTGCGTCATCAAGTGTACCTACCCCCTTCGATACTTGAATAAACGCAATCCTTTTCCGGTTACACCGATGCTGGTTACTTATCAAACCCGCATAAGTGACTTTTCCTATATGGTTATGTCTTTACCATTGGAAATAAGGCGATCTTGGAGGTCTTGGAAATAATCCATACAAATCACTCTTATCTACTCGTGCTCTATGAGATGACTAGAGAGTGCATATGGTTTCGAGCTGGTATTAGCCATATGAACTACATGTACCATCTCACGATCTAGATGAAGCCTTGTCTTATGACAACATGTTGTTATCGATCAAGAGATGCGTGACTAAATTATACTATTTGGCATATCTCTCCGAAACAAATCTTCATATATAAATTACAAAAGCATCTCGTCGCATGCTCGCTCTATTCCATCTTTAGATTCTACTTCTTGCAGTCGTGTGCAAGTAAAATGAAACATCCAGTCGAATGCTCTTACTATTTCTTGGAATATGAAATCCTTGCACGCAGTCGTGTGCAAGTGAGGGGGAGCATACAGAAGAATGCTTATTGCACTAATTACTACTTAGTCGAAATCCTCGCACCATGTCGTGTGCAAATGAGTGAGAGCATTCACTCGCATGCTCGTGTACTCTTTTTGTCCTTAGACCAAGTGAGGTTTTTCTCACTGGATTTACTCTGACAAGGTTTTGACGAGACACTTCTTATATGGTTAGTTCACCCGCTATTGTATTGACTATCGTGTACTCTTTTGTTTTTCGACCAAAGTTTTTCCCACTGGGTTTTTTTGGCAAAGTTTTGATGAGACACCGGTTTCATAGTCAGTTACACGTACTAAAAGTGTTTCGGCCTTTATCATTCGGCAACACCATTTTTCTCCTAAGTGTCGATTTTGTCCTTCGTTTGCTTTTTCAAACTTATGGTTTTTATTTGTTGGCATTTTCGAACGGATATCGACTTGACTTATCTAACACGCACGCTACATGAAGACGAAAGACTCAAAATAGAGACGTACATTCAAGGAGGAGTATTGTAGGATATTGTGGATGTGTTATGACTCATACTCCACTTATAATTGTATAGTACTCTTATGTAGCCACTCAACCTCTCCTTATTTAAAAAAAGTTGAATCCTTCATTGTATAACACACATTAATATATTAATGAGATCTCTATTTAACTCATTCTCTCCCTACTTCTCTCTGCATATTATATAACTAATAGTTAACCTACAACACTATGTATCTTTGGATCATTTTGTCTAAAAGATTCTCATTGGAAAAACAACATTTTTTAGCATATATTCTATGATAAATACAGTTCATCTGAGTAAAAAAAGGAAACAAATAAACTATGTTTAAAAACTTAACCAAACAAACCCTACATTACCTCTATTTTCCTCCTCCAAATTAAAAAAACAAAAAAGACAGAAAGTGGAAAAGTCTTCTCTGCTTTTCAAATAAAAAAATAAAACCCCTTGTAATATTTTTCTGTAACCAGCGTGTAAAAAGGAAAAGTCAAACAACAAAAAACAAAACCCACAAAAAAATATCTTGATTACCAAAGACATAAATTAGAACAGCTCAGTTTTGATCCATCAAAAAAAGCCTTAGGATTACATATTTCATAAAAAGATTTGATTTTTCCATCTGGGTATTTTAAAACACACAAAACCCACATACATACATACATACATATAATTCTGTAATAATTAAAACCCAAGATGGTATAAAAACAGCTCATTTTTTATCCATCAAAAACTTTGATTTTTTCCATCTTGGTTATATATTTCATAAAAAGATTTGATTTTTCCATCTGGGTATTTTCAAAACACACAAAACCCATATATATACATATATATAATTGTGTATTGACGGGGTTTTGAGATTTGATAAAAAGATTTGATTTTTCCATCTGGGTATTTGAAAACAGACAAAACCCATATATATATATACATACATATAATTTTGTAATAATTAAAACCCAAAATGGTGTTTGAGGTATCAGATGAGTTGTTAGGTACAATTGTTCCAATAGTTGTGTATTGGGTTTATTCGGGAATATATATTCCTCTCGGATTGTTGGAGAGTTATCGGTTGCATTCGATAAAAGACGAAAGTGACAAGAATTTGGTCACAAAATGGAGTGTTGTGAAAGGGGTTCTTCTCCAACAGCTTGTTCAGGCCATTGTTGCTATTATTTTATTCACTGTAAGTGTTTTAATTTTATTATTTTATTTCTAACATGAATTCTATCTGTGTACACCTTAATTTCCTTGTTGTTTTGGTGTTTTTTTCCCCCTTCTATTTGTGTTTTTTTTTTCAAGATGAGCTTTAGATGTTGAAAAGATGCTCAACCTGCTATGAATAGAACTTCTTTTTTGAAGTGTAATTTATAGGGAAAATGATCATTTAGTACATAATTTGAAATTTATTAATCGAAACCCCATGGTTAAAATCTCTTTTAAACTTAGGTACATGTGCTACGTGATGCTACTTCTTTTTACTCTTTATTTTTAAGTTTGATGCTCACTAATGCTACCTTGATATGTAATAAATCTTAAATAAGAATTGAAAATGTGGGTTTTTGGATATTAAGTGTGTTTTTATGTACTAATCAATGATTCTCCCTTTTAGATGTTGAGAAGATGCTCAACCTGGTATGAATAGAAGTTATTTTGTTAAAGTGTAGTTTATAAAATTACGTGTATGTTGACTTTCGAAGGATATCGTATATAAATTGCTCGAACGAATTTTTAATAAGTTAATCGTAGTTCAAGTGCTTAACTCAGATATGGTGTGTGTGAACTTCTTTACTAACAATTATGTTTTGGGCAATGTTTCCTTTATGTTAGTTACCAATTTTTTTAATTTAAATCAAGGAGTTTATGATGAGTCTGCTTTGTGATCTGTGGTTAAATTCAATGTTGAACTGATTTTCTTTGCGTTTTGTTTCCATTAGGATAAAGTTAAAAGTGTTTGGCTACTGAATGAGTAATTTGTTATTTAAAAGTGAAATGATGAGACAAAGATTTGGAGAAGTTGAAGCTATAAAGATTCTATGTTAGCAGGAGACTCTACATTTTGGAGTGGGTGGTTAACTCAAATATTAAGAGTTCATCTCACATCCTGTCAATTTAGTCATTATCTGATAAATACTCTGCATGTTTCTAATAATTGTCTTATTATACTATGTGGTCATTTTAGTTATATTTTGTTGATATCAAAGAAGGATATATTTCAATACTAATTTACTCGTCAGACGTCCATGTAAGTTCTGGTTGAAATGGAGACAGAAAATGACTCCAATCCAAACTTTTTAGAATCTGAAATTGGTACAGAATGTTGGCATTTTTGCTTATATTGTACCACATGTTGAACTTCTCTATTGCACCTTTAACGTGTTTTTTTAAGTTGTAGTTTTTAGTGAGAAAATATATTATTTTCCTTTTTGTGCTTATACTCTTCTTTGATTTCCCCCAAAAGTAAAAAGCATCAAGCTTGGTATTGAAACCAATAAACTAATTCTGGGATTGTTGGTGGACATGCGCCAGTATCAGAAGTGGTTATAACTTGTGAAATTCCAAGTATACTGCATTAATGGTTGTTTACAGTAAAAGAAGTATTCAGAACCATTGCTATCTTAAAGGGCAGGCTATTAACCATTGCCTAAATGTCATGGTGGGATGTTACACATCCTTAGTGTTATTCAATGTCGTTAAGACTTTCTCAAATAGGTCCTGATGTATTTTCAAGTACCTTATTCTGTCGATTAATAAATTATCTGTTCCATCATAATGGATATTGTTTATGAACATAACTGAGCTGTTGATTCCATGAGGTGTTGAGATTTATTTGCTTATGTTGATAAATTGGCAGAAAACCGATATCTGCCTCTGTTTATAGTGATTGATGATCAATGTTTAAATGAGTAAGTGTACAATTTGATATTAACAAAAGAAAATATTGAAATAAGGGAGTGGATAACTTGCAAACATGATAACCTTTATTTACAACTTTATTAATTTATATCGATACTGCATGTTTGTTATGGTATGCAATTGATTCATATATTTGTATATATGTATTAGTTTTAGTTTACAGTCTTTATCAAATGGCCCAATTTTGGTTGTAAAATGCTACTTGCCAGTGCTCCAATATGTATAATAGAAGGAAGGTTTTTCGTAAACTAACTCTTTAAAGTAACATTAGGTTTATTCCATTCTGGTAGCATTTTTTTTATTTTTTTTTGATAATCAGAAACCCTCCATTCTGGTAGCATTTACTCTGCATTTTTAATTACCTCTCACTAATGCTATATGCCATGGTTTTGTGGATTGCCCATGTAATGTTCTATTCTATGCTACAATATTGTTTCCAGATATGTTTCGACTATAATTATCTCTCGACTCCATGACTAGATGAATGTATTTCGTTTTTCTTCTTTCCTTTCGATATTTCAGTTACTAGATATTGGAGAACTTGGTCAGGAGGAATTAAATTTGGAAAGACTAATGGCATTTATGCTTAAAGTAGGCAGAGATTTTGGTTTCACTAACAACAGCAAAATATTTGTGATGTAGCTGTTTTTATACTTAAGTTCTTTCATTTTTTTACTAGTTGGCATTTATCAGAGAATCTATTATTTTTTATCTTTTGATGTAGGGCTTGTTTGGCTGTAGCTTTAAGCAAATGTAATGAATTTTGAGTATTAGAAAAAAGCTAGCTTCATATAGTTCAAAGCTTCTAGCTTTATGAGGCCAGTAATTCAGAAAAGCTCCACTTTCAAGATGTCACTTTTGAGTAAATAAGTAAGAAAAACTTGGTTACAGATGAAACCAAACAAGGCCATAGTATCATCATCAGCAGTGTTATTGATTTATATTATATAGACCTTGTTCTTTGCACTTTCAAAGCTCAGTTTTTGGGTTTCTTTTTTATTCTTTAAAAATGGACTGCATTTTCTTGATTAGCTGGCTTTTCTGGTTTTGCAGCCTGAAAAAGCTAAAACCTCTGAGCTAAATGTTCAGCCTTTTTTTTTTCAACACCTTATTTGCTTGTAAGCTGCTAAACAAGCTCATAGTTTGCAAATGTTGATGGTTTTAACTCTTGAAACGGTAGACTAGTAATAATTTTAATCAATATTCAACATTCTATTTGCGTAGGTTACTAGTGATGGCGTGGTACCTCAACAACCTTCTCTGATTGGTCTCCTCGGGCAAATCATTGTAGCAATGCTGGTCTTGGATACGTGGCAGTATTTTATGCATAGATACATGCACCACAACAAGTTTCTGTATCGCCATATCCACTCTCAACACCATCGTCTCATAGTTCCATTCTCATTTGGAGCTCTATATAATCACCCAGTCGAAGGCCTTTTACTCGATACTATAGGTGGTGCTCTCTCTTTCCTCCTCTCTGGAATGTCCCCTAGAACATCAATATTCTTTTTCTCATTTGCGACTATCAAAACTGTTGATGATCATTGTGGGCTATGGTTACCGGGTAACTTATTCCATTTCTTTTTTAGTAACAATAGTGCTTATCATGATATACATCATCAGCTGTACGGTACCAAATACAATTTTTCACAGCCTTTTTTCGTCATGTGGGATAAAATACTTGGTACTCACATGCCTTACTCTCTCGTGAAAAAAGCTGGTGGGGGATTTGAAGCTAGGCCTGCCAAAGAATTTAAAGATGAATGATGATGAGAATTATGTCTAGTAATAATTAATTACGGAACATGTGCCACTAAATTGAGTTTTGTTCCCTTCCCAATTTTATTTTATTTACGTATTAAGATTTTGTATATATGATGTTGTCGTTATTTATGTTAGCCGTTAAATCAACTTTTTGGTACTCTGAATTGAAGTTCGTCAAAATTTGCTATGTATAATTTCCTAGTCCTCCACATTCAACGACTCTTATAATCTATCAAGTTATGTTACAGTAACAAGCTCTAATGAATTTCAAGTTATGTTACCTTCACCGGTTCTTATGATTTTCAAATTCTCAACTGGTAGTACTTTTTTTTGGTTTGATACGAGTTTAATCGAAATGCATGAGCAGCAGTTTCCTCCTTACAGTGTTACGTGAATCGTTGAGTCCAATAATAAACTGCATGAGCTGTTGGTGATCTTGTTACGGAGCACACTAATAAGAGCGTGAATATTTCGTAATTAGTGAGTTCTCCTCAGACCCTTAAATTAGTATAGTATGCCTCCAGCAACTATTTTTTCTTCGTAAGATAAGCCATATCTTGTACAGTTTTTAAGAATCGGGAATACGTAGGCTTAGGAGAGACGCTCTTAGACATCCTTTTAAACTCAGATGATACTATCCAAATTTTCGATGCAAGTGAGTTAACCATCCATGATTGCACTAGATTATTTGACATTTGCACCCTGACCATAATGAAAAGTTTTGTTGTTCTTCCTCTTTAGACAAAGCTAGATGGAATCGTTAATAGAGTTGAGCTTATTTTTTTGGCTTTAGAGTCTTTGACATGGCTCAACCCTTTATGACTTAGAAACAAGGGGCGAGTCTTTAAGAAATAGAAGGCAACGCTCGCAACTCCACAATCTACGAAAATGTTAATTTCTTGTATAAGAAAACTGTAAGATAATTTTAAAATCATGAACTTTGCAACCCCAATACCCCATACAATACATTTTGGAATTTGCAACCTCATAAATTTTAATACTGGCTCCGCCCCTGCATGGAAATGAGATCCAATCTGGGATAATATGAGCGATGGAGATAATAGAGGTAGCAACCGAAGCAACTACCTGCTGCCTTCGGTGACGGTCAGGAAAAAAGAAATTTCCGAAAAAATTATAAGAAAGTGTGATTATTTTTTTGTTTAAAAAGCGTTATAAAGGTTTTAGTCCGGAATAATGTGTCGTGAACTCTTGGGCTGGCATTATCAGCAACAATGATTGTGGTTGCCTTTTTCATGAACAGAAATGAAAAATATTTTCATGGGAAGTAGTAAGAAGCATAAAAGGAAATAGAATTGTTTGCTCGATTGATTAGCAAATAACGTCATATGACAATAACGATGTTGTAGCTAGGGAGGGCAAAAAGAGTAGAAGAACAACCTGCTCTGTTTTGTTTAGCAAAATTAGAGAGAATAGTTAATAAGGTGAACGTTTTTACAGTATGGATCGGATCATTTTCAGGACCAGAAGTTAGTGAATTAAAAAGAAATTAGTGAATTACACAATTATTAAAGTCTGAATCTCATTGTATACGGTTTACATAATATGTTCCCATCAACTGAAGGATATAAAAATACATCGGAATTTTTGTATTTTTTTAAAAAAATGCGAAAAATCAAAACAAACCATTGTTCACACAGTGACAATTCTCTACATTTTTCTTTTACTTTTGCGAACTCTCATTACTATAATTTTGACATGCAAGCAAACTATTCGCTTTGCATACTGTTATGTATAGTTTTTTTTTTGTTAAAAAAATAGCAAACGATGTGCTAATTTTTTTATATGTTGAAAAAAGGAGCATTTGCAACGAACAGAAGAGAAAATAAAAGGACTGGTAAAGAAAAACTACTCCAAAAGAAGATAGTAAATTTCGGATTACCCTACAAGCTATGCATGTCTTGCAAATTACCCTCATAAAATTTGAAAAGCTCCCACATAAAACCCAACTAACATCTTTGTTTAGCAAATAACACCCATCACTTATTCTAAAATGGAAGTAATGCCACAAAGGTCCAAATAAAATCTACATTTAAGAGATATCCATAAAAATATTTCTTGTACTTAGGCGTACTTCATTAATTATTCGCCTTAACGGGACAACACTTTTAATTTACTCAAAACATGCTTTTTATCTCTAGAACGTAAGCACAATCTACCCATCCACTACCACCACGACTATTGCCATCGATGGTCGCCACAAGATCTCCATCAAGCTTCGGGAAGCTCCAGTTAGACTCCGGAAAGCCGTTGACAACTTTTTATTACTACAGAGTAACATTTACGGAACTCAGACAAGCTTTGGAAAGCTCTGATGAGCATTCGTTTTGTAAAGTCTTTAGGAGACTCTTTGTAACTTTGGAAGTTAAGAAAAAAATTAGTGGGCAGGCCACCAACAGCTCTAGTAAGATACTAAAAGGCATCTGCTAGCGGCCCCAAGCATCCAGAAAGCCTTTGCAAGCTCCAGCAAGCTTTCGACATCTAGAAAGTTTAAATATCAAGTACTTGAAATGAACCTATTTCAACAACTGAAGGGCATCCATCAAGTCCAATAAATGTGACACTCTCTGCACCACCATTGAACATAAAATTGCCCTACGCATCGTAGCTTGTCACGGTCAACCAATTGTCTACCTAAATCTCGAATGATGGCTCAACATACATTCAAGTCAAATCATTATTAAAGTCATAACCTCAAGTAGAAACTCCAACTTGAATCACTGAATTCGGATGAACGGGCTTATGATTTTTTGAAGTTGAATGTGCAGTGTAGTTTTTCTATTTGACAGATTCGACTAGCTGGATGACATCAATGATTTCATATAGAAAAAGTTTATGCAAAATAATAAATGAAGTGTGTGTAATTTAACGCCTCAAGTGTATGCAAAACAATACGTGAGGTTGTTTATGGGGTATGAACCGTTTACTACCATATACTTTACTAAAAATTCAATTTTGTCCCCTATAATCTATTTTGTTCATTTTAGCGTCCTGTACAATATCAATCCATTCAATTTTGTACCTCATCCGTCAATTAATTTACAAAATGGACGGCACGTGTCTGCACGTGACTAAATTCTATTAACGTCTTTTAACGACAAGGGTATTTTGGTTATTTGTAACATAGGTCCAATAAAAAAATAAAAAATAAAAATAAAATAAATACAAGGGACAGAATAATATATTTTTCTATTTTCGGTTCATCTCAATTCTTACCAAACATAAACCTAACTAATAAAACCAGCAAAAGTTAGTCCTGTGCAGGCACGTGTCGTCCATTTTGTGAAAAAATTGACGGATGAAATACAAAATTGAGTGGATTGATATTGTACAGGACACTAAAATGAAGAAAGTAAAATAGATGGGAGAAAATTGAATTTTTGATAAAATACATGGTAGTAAACGGTTCATATCTCGTAGTATATGCGAGCGAGTTTTTGGCCGGTAACCTTTAAAAATATGTATTTAAGAGAAGCTACCGCTTCAAAGTACTTAATTGGAGTTTAGTACAGTAGAACCGCTCTACAGTCATACCATTGGGACTTGAAAAAAATATTATTATATATAGGTTATGTTTAAGTAGAGGTTCATATATAAAAAATATAATTTTATTTAAATATATATTTTGTATAATACAAGATTACATGTATACATTATTTCACTAACTAGCATAAATATGTAAGAGAGAAGTACATATTTTTACTTTAACTATGTAAACACATGATGACATGAGTTAAAAGAGGTGGAAAACCATGATATAATACACTCATAAATTTTTTTTTAAAAAATAAGTACATAATTATTTAGAAAATCGAGTATATGTATCTAGAAAAGTGAAAATTAATCTAAATCTTTTGGTAATTCTATTAGCGATGCATCATGAGTATTTCTTGGAAACTTTAATGCCCTCTGTTTTCCGGCGGACAACAAAGGTGGTCGGAATGTTTTGGGTCCTCCTTGTGAGGAGTTTCCAAATTTCATTAATAGCGCCAAGCTTGGCGATTTACGTTACAAAGGTATCTTTTACTCGTGGTCTTACAATGGCTCGAACAACTTGATGCTGAGGAAGTTCGATAGGGTCCTCGTTAATGATTTTTGGCATAACATTTTTGGTAGCTCGGAAGCCGACTTTTTTCCTTCTGAATTTTAAGAGTACTCTCATATGTTAGTTAATCTAGGCCTCTTCGTTCCTAGTTCACCGAAACTTTTTAAGTTCTTCAATAAGTGGGTCGAATTTGATGAATTTCTTCCTACCGTGGATGAAGCGTGGGCAAACTCTTTCGAGGGGTCAAAATTATGTGCTGTATAAAAAAGTAGTATTTAGTGAAACAAAAAATTAAGAATTGTCTGTTTAGTCTTCACGAGGACAAGGCCCCCAGACCCGATGGGTTTAATGCGAAATTTTTCCAATTTACTTGGCACATAGTAGGTAGAGATGTCACCGAAGCAATTAAAGAATTTTTTAGATCAGGATCCTTGTTGCGACAAGCCAATGCCAGCATTTTAGCCCTCGTTCCTAAAATTTCTAGCCCTTCCTTTCTCAAGGATATTCCGACCTATCACTTGTTGCAACACTATTTATAAATGTATTTTCAAAATCCTTGCTTTGCGTCTTAAACCCTTTCACCCCGATCTCATAGATGATAACCAATCAGCTTTTGTGAAAGACCGCCGCATTAGTGACAATATCTTGTTAGGACAAGAGCTTTTACAAGGGTACCGTCTTGGTGGAGGGACTCCCCGCCTTGTGGTTTTAGTAGACATAATGAAAGCTTACGACTCGGTGCGATGGGAATTCTTATGGTACATTCTCTATGTTATGGGTTTTCCTCAGGCTTACATTCATTGGGTTAAAGTGTGTGTGCCAACACCAACTTTCTTCGTTTTGGTGACCGGTGGACTTGAAGGATATTTTAAAGGTGTCAGGGGCCTCTGTCAAGGTGACCATTTGTCTTCTTTTCTTTTCATGATTTGCATGAATGCGCTATCCAAAATTTTATCTATCCATTCTACTTCCCCAGAGTTTAAATTTCATGCCCGTTGCGATAAACTCAATATCACCCGTATTTGCTTCGTTGACGACCTTTTTCTCTTCGTGAACAGGGATCTCCACTCGACGTCCGCTTTGAAATCGGCTCTTAAGAGTTTTGCAAGCTTCTCCGGCTTGACGCCTAATTGTGCCAAAAGCGAAATTTTCACAACCTGTATCGACCAAGAGATGACCTCTTATATCTCGGCTTTGCTTGGATTTAATAAAGGGTCTCTCCCCATTAAGTATCTTGGCGTTCCCCTTTTATCGACAAACTTGAAGTCCGGTGACTGTGCGAGTCTTATTGACAAAATCACTAATAGAGTTACATCTTGGACCGGTGGGATTTTGTCCCTTGCAGGGCATTTACAGCTTGTTAAATCGGTCTTATTGAGCATTCAAGTGTAGTGGGGTACCCATTTACTCCTTCCCGCGTCCGTTATTAATTCCATCAAGAGAATTGTGCTAAAATTTCTTTGGTCGGGAAGGAGTCCATTGAACAAGGGTAGTAAAGTCTCATGGGAAAATGTTACCCATCTATGGAGTCTCATTTGGTGTCTTGGACTCCGGGCTCTTCTCTGGATTTCTTCGTTAAATCCGCTTGGAATTCTATAAGATCAAAATCGGACAAAATTAGTTGGTATAAGATCATTTGGAGAACGCATATTCCCCCCACGGGTAGCGTGATGACCTATAATTTCCGTTTAAATAACCACAAGAAAAAAATATATGTTAAAAGATTGTTGTTGATTGATAATTTACTTATATTTATCATCAGGGTTTAGTTATGAAGTTGGTCGATTTGAGTTTTACTTTTTGACAAACTTGTCATCTATCCGCTTACTTGCGTAGTGCAAATTTATATGTTAATTTTCATCATATATATCATTGTAAGGATACTTAACTTGTTGATGAGATGTATTTTTCCAACAATTTCGAATAAACAAGGAATTAAGTTACACGCATAACTTAAGTGACCTTTTTATTAACGTCTAAAACATTATATAACTTTTTGAAATTCCTTATTATACCAAGGACTTAAATGAAGTTCTTAAAAATAAATGAGATAAGAACACAGACATGTTCTCCTAGGGGGGGTGGGGGTCCTCTCACTCTCTATTTAAATTTTTCTGGTTTTTGGGAGGGTATGAAGGAAGGGGAGGTTGCTCATGTTTTTTAGTTCATTGAATTAGAACTTTTGCGGTTTCGTTTGAAATAAATTATTGGATCATCATAGATTGGATGATTTGGGGCAAGAGTCCTTTCAGTTTTCTGGTGATACCTTTATGTGTTTAATGTTTTGCTTCGATAAATTAATTGTGCAAACAATGTTTACATGTTTATAAAACATACAATAGACTTTTATCATCCGGCTAGCTTTTATTCCTGTTTCTATTTTATTAACGTGATTGAACTTAAGGGAGGATGAGCTTATAAAGCTATAGCTAGAAATCGATGTAGGCCTTTTAGTTATGTGCATAGACGAGTTTTGATGGCGATTCGTTATATAACTTGGTCAACCATGTGTTATAAATTCTGAAATGGTAAAGATCATCACTCGTCAGGTATGAGGTGTTTTCTTTTTAGCACTAGTTCTTAAAGTATTCCATGTGGTTAGCTTTGTTATTAGCTCTTAAGAAGTGATGAAGTGTTGGGAACTATGTACAAGTGAAGAGGTTGTATTGGTTTTTTTTTTCTTTTATAGAATGAATATACTTTATAAACATGTTGAGCCGACTCCTGATATAGAGTCCCGGTACTCACAGGTCGTGTTTTATAAACCTGTTGAGCCGGCTCCCAATATAGAGTCCCGGTGCTCCTGAAACATGTCTTACATATAGCATTACCCTTTTGAGTCGACTCCCGGTATAGAGTCCCGGTGCTCCCAGAAAAAAGAGGGTATTTATCATTTGGTTTATTGTCGTATTGAGTTGACTTGCTAATAAGTCAAGTTTTGGTAATCTCGAGCACGTTAGTGATTATATGACATTTTAGTAGCACGTGATTGGGTACAAGATTGTTAATATAATGAAGTAATATTACTAAAAATAGTCAAATGCTTATAAGGTTCTGATTAAACTTTCATGCAAATCTTGTTCTTTGTTTTTGGATTGAGTTTTGAATGCAGGTCTTGTATTACTCGTGCAAAGACTCAACACCTTGTAATGGAATAGGCGAGGCGGTATTTGCACATGTTTTTTTTGTTTTTGTTCAATATGTGTTATTTCAAGGTGGATATTAATGTATGAGATTTTGAATAATTAAGTGTTGTTCATTGGTAATAATAATAAAAGTAGTGTTGAGATAAACCGTGCCTGTTTGTTATATAAATTATTTTTGAAAATCAATTCATTCTGAAAAATCAAGTCTTTTATTTAATGTCTTATTTCTCATGCCTTGGGTTTCCAATGAAAATGTGGGGTATGACAGTAGCTTTATTTTATGGTTAGCTATATTGAATTGGTTGTCGACAATGGATAAACTCCAAGAGTTTAGGGTTGAGCAACCTCTCACTCTCTACGTGTCTCTATCTTGCTCTTCCTTTATCTCTATTTAAATTTTTCTGGTGTTTGGGAAGGTATGAAGGAAGGGGAGGTTGCTCATGTTTTGTAGTTCATTGAATTAGAACTTTGCGGTTTCGTTTTGAGATAAATTATTGGATCATCACGGATTGGATGATTTGGGGCAAGGGTCCTTTCAGTTTTCTGGTGATACCTTTATGTGTTTAATGTTTTGCTTTGATAAATTAATTGTGCAAACGACACTTGTAGTTTCATGTTTACATGTTTATCAAACATACAGTAGACTTTTATCATCTGGCTAGCTTTTAATCCTGTTTCTATTTTATTAACGCGATTGAACTTATGGGAGGATGAGCTTGTAAAAGTTATAGCTGGAAATCGATGTTGGCCTTTTAGTTATGTGCATAGACGGGTTTTGATGGCGATTCGTTATATAATTTGGTCAACCAAGTTTTATAAATTCTGAAATGGCAAAGATCATCAATCGTGTTTTATAAACCTGTTGAGCCGACTCTCAATATAGAGTCCCGATGCTCCTGAAACATGTCTTACATATAGCACTACCCTTTTGAGTCGACTCCCGATATAGAGTCCTGGTGTTCCCGATAAAAGGGTATTTATTATTTGGTTTATTGTCGTATTGAGTTGACTTGCTAATAAGTCAAGTCTTGGTAATCTCGAGCACGTTATTGATTATATGACATTTTAGTAGCACATGATTGGGTACAAGATTGTTAATAGAATGAAGTAATTTTACTAAAAATGGTCAAATGCTTATAAGGTTCTTATTAAACTTTCATGCAAATGTTGTTCTTTGTTTTGTGATTAAGTTTTGAATGCAGGTCTTGTATTCCTCGTGCAAAAACTCAACACGTTGTAATGGAATAGGCGAGGCGGTATTTGCACATGTTTTTTTTTGTTTTTGTGAATATATGTGTTATTTCAAGCTGGATATTAATGTATGAGATTTTGAATAGTTAACTGTTCATTGAAAATAATAATAATAGTAGCGTTGAGATAAACCATGCTTGTTTGTTATATAAATTATTTTTGAAAATCAATTCATTCTGAAAAATCAAGTCTTTTATTTAATGTCTTATTTCTCATGCCTCGGGTTTCCAATGAAAATGTGGGGTATGACAGTAACTTTATTTTATGGTTCGTTATATTGAATTGGTTGTCGACAATGGATAGACTCCAAAAGTTTAAAATAATTGGCGTAAACGGTTGTCCGCTTTTTATTAAAAATACGGAAAATATTGATCATTTGTTGTTTGAATATGAGTTCTCAAGAAAAGTTTGTTTTCTGGGTCGCGCAAGATCAGGATTTATAGACTCTTGTAATTTGTGGAATGAGTGAGTGAAGTGGGCATCGAATATCTTCCAAGGGAAGTCGGCCTCCACGTGTCTAGGGAAAACGCTCTTGGCTTTTACGGTTTATTAGATTTGGAGGGAGAGAAACCTAAGAGTATACGAGGGGACTTGCTCGAGTCCCGGAAACGTTTTTAAATTGATCGGATTTTATTATTTCAATTGTATGAACAAATTTGGGAAATTTTCTAATTGCCGAAGAGATGGGTTACTTGTTAGAATTTGGCCTTTAAGCACCAAATGTGTGGATGACTAGTCGCTAAAATTCCATAGTTCGTTATAATTTGTATATTACTTTCCCATTTGTTAGAATGATATACTAAAAATACATGATTTATTGTTGATGTTTAATATTTATTTATTAACAATGAATGATTTATTTGATAATAGTTTTGAACAATGTTGTACATGTTATTTATATGTACACGTGACTTTATTTTGTATACTAAGTGATTTGGTGTGTAGACTACGACTTACATACAGAAGATCAAATCACTAGTTCTAACATAATATATTTTATCGTTCACAAGTTTAGATAGAGTGGATAACCATCAGTATATTTGTAGCACGTAGTTTTAGTAGGTCTGTCTTGATTACAGGAAACTGTTGAATTCCAACTTTTTGTGCTAGTATACTTAGGTAAATCAAGTATTGATTTGTTGTGGTCAAAATAATACCACAAAATATTGATTACTTATACTCTTAATTCCTATGAGATACAATATTTTTTTCGATAATACCACAAAATACCTAAGAAATTATTATGATTACTTATACTCTTAATTCCTAGATTATTTTCGATACACATATTTATAATATGTACTGCTTTGATTTACAATTGGTGAGATTTGTTGTGGTCAAAAAACCCGTACGTTGGGCAGTATTATTATTTATATGGTGTGTGTCTATAATCGAAGGAATTCAAGTCTCTTAACAAGTATTGATGATATCCCCTCGAGAAGCTTTTAAGTTTTGTTTGTGTCAAATCTTGCAAGTGGATTTTATATCCGACACAACAAATAAGTTAAGTGTAAATGTCGAGAAAATAATATGCCGAGTAAAATAGCGATATTGCAAAGGTTGCACAAATAATAAGTTAAGTTAAGGTTGCACAACCAATTTATTGCAAAAGGTTCCAGTAAATCAGACAGTTTAGTGATAGCGAGATATTACACTTTTTGAAAGATTGCACAATGTGCAAGTATTTAGAGTGGAAGATATTAGAATTGATTATTATTAATCATACATTAATAATAATAGACATTGTATATAAACCTTCCATTAGAAAGAACTTTGGTTCAGTTTCTAAGATAATGGATGAAGACATTTTGTTTATTTTAATAACTCTTCGGTTATTAGGTAAAATAGATAATTTATCGGATATGGTAAATAAGTGAATGATCTTTATATTATTGTTAAATTCTAATTATGCATATCAATTAAAATTTGAATAATATTATTAACATACCATATTAGATAAATTAACTTTCAAGTATTGAACTATACATAACTTTGGCATGTACACCTAGTTTATTTTAATCTAAAAAGGATGTCAAGGTTGTTTAAAATGGTCCATTTGGATCATTGAAAGTGGAGACACTACCAACTCTTCAATCATGTTTAGATAGTAAAATGACCAAGTGATATTTCACGATCAAAGGTTGTATGAGTTAAAAAATTGTAAGAATTAGTTCATTCTGATTCGTGTAATACTATGAGATACATGATACATGAGTTTTTGAATAGACGGTCACATTTATTTGTGATTATTCAAAGTAAATGTACATTCATTTGATGCGTCATACGTTTAAGTGATTTGAATTATTCAATGCATTCAAGACGAATACAAATAAGTATCTTGGAAATGTATATCGACACTTCGATTTGATCGAGGTGGATAGTAACTCTTTGGATAGATACTAGACTACTTATTAGATGTAGGGATTATGTCCCAGTTGACTACGCTTAGTATATAATTATCTAACGGTGTAGCAAAAGGAAGGTAAAAGACTCTTATAGGAATGGTTGGGTTGATGGTGAGTTATCCAGTTAATTTTATTTGTTTTTAGGATACGTAGTAGAAACATTAGCGTACATCTTCAACTCGGTTTTATCTTAGCTAGTACCTAGTACTTCCATAGAACTTTAGATTTGGCGCAAGCCAAGTCTTAAGAAGTTCTGTTACGTGGGAATCCAACACACATATTGAAGGAAAAAGCAAAAGAATTTTGACTCGAGTATTGATGTTTGTTGCTTGTATGTTATCCAAAAGAAATGAAAAATGATTTCTTATTGTCCTACGAATCGGAAGTCATTGCTAGCACACATTGATTGATCTTTGGAAAAGAATAAGATGTTACCACGAATCCAAAATAAAGTTAGCTTGATAGTAGTTAAGAGTAAGTAGAGTGACATTTATTTTTATTATATACCTATAGTTCAAAATGAAACGTCGCATTATGGACTCACGGATACGTTTTCTCAGTGGGAGAAATCGGGTGATTTATGCAGAGGATGTTGGTGTATAACACCAGTTCAAAGGTTCTTAATGCTGAGTACTCATAAGGATGTTTATCATAGTGGGAGGGTCATGAAACGACCTAGACGTTTCTTATATTTAGGATAATCTTATGAGATGATCCTTGATAAGTTGGAAACTGAACCCAGTAGATACAATGAATATTGATTTGAGATAAAGATGCAAGATATTGGCAAATAGTTGTGAAATCTGGTCAAGACAGGTATCCTTAATGAAAGTCTTGTGGAGTACTTTTATAGTACAACCAGATATTCTTCATGGAGGCAATATCACGTATTGTGCAAGCTTAAGAAGTCTCTAGACTTAAGCAGACATATAGATCTTAATTTATCCGTTTTGATCAGGCTATAAAGTCTTATGACTTTGATCAATGGTCGGATAAGTAGTTTAAGTACTGGAAGTGTGATGAGTACGTTTTGATATTTTTGATACTATGTGTAAATTAATTTAGACATCATATATGATGTGAGATTGTTATTTACAGTAAATGTATGATCATTCAGATAATTAGATATTATATTTATTTTGCCTTTGGCATTGATAGTGGATATAAATCTAGCTCATAGTGAGATTTTTTAAATATGGTAAAATATTTAATGAAGTATCTTAAATGATTAAGGATTAAATATAGTTTTACCAATAAGTTAGTCTTTAATCATTTTGATTAGTAGACTTAGATTTTAGTCGAGTAGTAATTCTTGAAAATCAACATAGAGTTAAAAGTCAATATGATTACATCATAACTTTCTAGTAAACCCTTTATTAAGACTTTTTCGGTAAGGTCTTAGATAAATAGAGAGGATGAGAGTTTAATGCAGGAAATCATGGCTTTAAGTATAAGTGGGAGATTGTTAGAATGACATACTAAAAAGAGATGATTTATTGTTGGTTTTAGTATTTATTTATTAACAATGAATGATTTATTTGAGAATAGTTTTGAGCAATGTTATACATGTTATTTATATGTACACGTGTCTTTATTTTGTATAGTAAGTGATTTGGTGTGTAGAGTACGGCCTACACACGGAAGATCAAATCACTGGTTCTAACATAATATATTTTATCGTTCACAAGTTTAGATGGAGTGGACAACCATCGGTATAGTTGTAGCACATAATTTTAGTAGGTCTGTCTTGACTACAGAGAACGGTTGAGTTCCGACTCTTTGTGCTAGTATACTTAGAGTATATTAAACAGGACAAAGTTGTATTATTTTATGGTACTGACCAGAATAAAATAATTATACCTAAAAAATTATTATGATTACTTATACTCTTAATCCCTAAATTATTTTCGATACGCATATTTATAATATATACTTCTTTGATTTACAATGAGTGAGATTTGTTATGGTCAACAAACTCGTACGTTGGACAGTAATATTATTTATATGGTGTGTGTCTATAATCGAAGGAATTCACGTCTCTTAACAAGGATTGATGATATCCACTCGAGAAGCTTATACGTTTTGTTTGTGTCAAATCTTGGAAGTGATTTTTATATGCCGACACAACAAATAAGTTAAGTGGAAAGGTTGAGAAAATAATATGCCGAGTAAAATAATTATCAGTAATTTATTTACTCGGTGAATATCTGTAATCTTAACGTGAGGAGATATTTAAGTACTTAATAATGTGCTCTCAAATATTATTTTGAGAAGAATTAAGAGTGCAATTATATTCTCTAATGGAAATGAATATAATTTATTGATAGATTATCCTATGATTATAAAAGTATTAATTAGATAATATTATATTAGTATTTGAATCAAGACTAGCTAATATTTATTAATTAAATTATAATCTAATTTGGGCTAAAAATCTAGGTTAAGTAGAAGTCTTATTCTTTTTGTGTATTGGGTCTCTACTGTAGCCAATAAATATACTCCTATGCTGTGAAAAAGAAAAAAAAGTCTGATAAAATATTTTTCTTAGAGTTTCTAACAGTTTGAGAGCCCATCTCTCTAAGGAGTAAGAAATATTATAGGAATACGGTAGAAGATCAAGTGTGATCTAGCTCTGCCCGCGAGATATTTCTGTATTATTTTTATATAATTCATATATATTATAATCATGATCCAAGACCAATTTTCCGCTGTAAAATAAAAAAGTGTTTCCAACACCATTTGGGAAGAAGTTTCGCCTCCTATTAATATATTGGTCCGTTTAATCTTTAAAAAAATATAGCATATAAAACCGTCTTAAAAAATTACATATATATAATTTTATAACTTTATGTTATCTATCACTATATAGAGGTACATTTTCTTAATGCGGGACCTTAAAAATTTATAAAATATTACAATGCGGAGGTTATTACTGTTTATACTGGTTCTCAATTGGTACCGATAATTTTTATTCCTATATCGAGTATTCTTATATACATGTTCTAGTGTACCACTTTCTCATCATTAACAAAACACATCGTTCCAACACATTTGACCCAACAAAAGTTTGACTAATACCATTGATCGAACTCGACGTTGACTACCGTTGACCGGAAATAAAAAAAAATAAAATTCCAGTAAAAGTTCAAAAAATAAAAAATAAATACAGATAAAATTCTAAAATCCAGAAATTATTTAAAAAAAATAGAAAATTTGGAAAAAAAAATCCAAAAAAACAATTATTTTTTTTGATAATCTAATAAATTTTTTTTTGACAATCTAATAGACAATATTATATAATTCTTTTGACAATGTAATACAATTTTTTTGATAATTTAATACAAAATTTTTGACAAAAAGTTGTGGAAGGACTGTATTGATCCTTTATATAAGTCGAGGGATTAGTTTACATCAAATACCAACTTATAACAGTAACTATGTGTGGGTTAGGGTCGGGACCCGATCCGTAAACCCTCAACTCGTATACCGATCCGATTATTTTTAGAAGTGAAAAAAAAATCACGATCCCGACCCGACTTTTTCGAGACCCGAATTTTTGGGATCCCGTAGGATCGGGATAGGTTTATCCCGAATCTCCCGACATATTTTTTTATTTTACAACGACGTCATTTTTTATTAACAATTTTTATTTGATAAGTCTAAAAATGTTATTAAAATGAAACATAATCCTAGTTTAAAAATAACATTCCTAATAAATGAAAAAAGAAATTAACATGTAGTAGAAAAAATAGTATGAAAATACAAATAATGAAGTAGATAAAAAATTTGATACGCTTTTTATCAGATTATTTTAGTATTTAATTTTATTCACACAAGCAACAATTGTCATACTAATGAGATACATTATCATTGTAATTTTTATAATCGGAAAATAATAATCATTTATTTTTCTTGAAAATAACAATATAATTTTTTAATGCAAGTATATTTTTTATTTTAATAGTTTCATATATTCAGAACTACATATCTATATTATACTTGTATAATTATAATTAATATATAAAAAAAAAAATATTGTATCTCATATGGTAGAGTGTTTACATTGTATGCTAGAGGTAAAATGTTCGATTTTTATCAATTGCATTTTGATATAAATTAATTTATTAATTAAAAAATCGGGTCGGGGTGGGACACCCGATAAAATCAAAATTGTCACTCAATTCCGATCCCGAAGTTTGTCGGATCGGGACAAAACCCGACATTTTCGGATCGGGAGTATTTTCGGGTCGGGTGCCGATCAGATCAGATCAGAAGACGGTCGGGTGGAGATTTCGGATTTTTTACCGGCCCTAACAGTAACTAACTGAGCAGATACTTTTAAAAAAAATATTATATCTCTGTATTTGCTCTCTCTCACTTCTCGCTCTTTATTGCTAAACCCTATTATATGGGAAACCTTTGTTTCTTTTACATTCTCAATTTTATTGGGAAATCATTTACAAGTTACAATAAGTAAGTGATCAATTATACCATGTCCCTTCTTTGTTTCAGGAATACCTTATTTTAGATACTAAATTCTTACTTCTTTTTTATTCTCATTTATAAGGACTGTCTGCTAGGTTCTTAGCAATATTCTGATCCCTTTTGACAGGGAGAAAAACTATTTATCACCTTATCGTATCAGCTTTTAATAAAAATTAGTACCCAACTTAGCTGATTTTCCAATTAACTACCCGAGTTTCACTACAAGAAAATGTTGGGATATCAACAGTTTACGTTTTCATTGGTAAATGAGTGTCGCTCCTGTAGTAATCAGACCGTAGTTTGGTTGGAAAGTGAATGGAATAAGTAAGAACAAAAATAGGAACTGACTTTTATTTATCTGATAATCTCAACTGTTACAAATCCCAGATATTTATACTAATATGAAATAATTTGAAATTAAGGAGGCTATAGTGCAGTTAATAAACTGCCTCATCTCCACCATTGATGCAGTACACGTGGCATCATCTTAGTACACATACTAATATTGAAATAATAGATCTAACGGTTAATAACCTAACACACTATTACAATCCAACGCTCATAATTAACCCTAATACAATATCCTTATACATATAATAAACATAAACTGAAAAACATCATTTCTCAGCCGCCCCCCTCTTTATCTGCTTCATCTTGTAACTTAGGGCTCATTGACACCATTAAAGCTGAGCTCAAACATAGCCTTCGTGAGATGGTCTCACTACAAATTCCTCCATTCTTATCAACGATCTTGCCCGCAAGATCACTGAATTGATTTAATAATCTCTTAAAATTCTTCCATGTAGCTTCCTCCTTGTTCTGACCACCCCACTAAATTAAAACCTCATCCCACATTCTTCTTCCTCTAGATTTCTCTCTAAGTGCAAGTATTTATACTGGGTGTGGCTTCAATCTACCATACAAATTTAATTTTGGTAAATTAGGTACTATTTTCTCTTTATTCTTTATTTGTAATTTCAATTGAGAGATGTGGAAAACAGGATGTATTTCACTAGTTGTTGGTAGATCTAAATGATAAGCAAGTGATCCATTTTTTTCTAATATTTTATATGGACCAAAATACCTAGGTGCTAGCTTTTCATGCTTCCTTCTTACCACTGTTTGTTGTCGATACGGCTGAAGTTTCAGATACACATACTCTCCCACTTCGTAGTTTTTATCTACCCTTTTGAGATCGGTGTTTTGTTTCATTCTGTTCTGGGCTTGTAAACAATTCTTCTTCAAATTCGATAATATTTCTTCTTTCTTCTGTAGCAATTCCCTTAGGTCTTGTTTGGTATTTTTGTCGAGTAAGTAATGACTTATTTTTGGAGGTTCATAACCATATAAAGCTTTGAAAGGGCTCATTTTTGTGGTACCATGGGTAGTTGTATTGTAGCAAAATTCAGCCAAATAAATCCAATTAGACCACTTTTTAGGGTAATCGGAAGTGTAGCATCTAAGATAAGTTTCCAAGGCTTTGTTCACTATTTCTGTTTGTCCATCTGTTTGGGGGTGAAAAGTTGTACTTAAAAGTAACTTAATACCGAATAACTTGAACAATTCCGTCCAAAAGTGACTAGTAAACAAAGTATCTCTATCTGAAATGATCTTTTTAGGTACTCCATGTAGCCTAAAAAATTCCTTTAAGAACTTTTGTGCTAAATCGGAGGCTCGAAAGGGATGTTTAAGTGGAATAAAATGTGCGTACTTAGTTAATCTGTCAACCACAACCCAAATACAATTGTAATTACTTGATGTTGGCAGCCCATTGATGAAGTCCATACTTATTTCAGCCCAAATTTGTTCCGGCATAGGTAGTGGTTGTAGAAGACCATAAGCATTAGTCTTGCCATACTTGCACCTTTGACATATATCACAAGTCTCCACATACGTTTTAATATCCTTTTTCATTCCAACCCAGAAAAATTCTTTGTAAGCTTGGGCGAGTGTTTTGCTTACTCCTATATGCCCAGCACAGGGATCATCATGTAAAAGTTGCATTATTTTAATTTTTAAAGCTGTGACATTAGGTATATATAACCTGTTTTTGTAAAAAAGAAATCCATTCACCCATTTATAGCAAATTGCTGAAAGTGTTTCATTAAAAATGCCTTGTGTTATTTCAGCTATTTTACTATATTTTTCATAACTTCCTTTAATTTCTTTTTTAAGTACACTCATTGGGCTAGTAACAATTAGAGAGTTTAAACCATTTTGCCCTTCATTTTATCTAGATAAAGCATCTGGTGCTTTATTTTGGGTACCTTGCTTGTATTCAATTTTAAAACTGCACCCTAACAATTTTGAAAGCCATTTTTGTTGAGCTGGAGTGCCTATTTTTTGCTCTAACAAATATTTTAAACTTTGATGATCCGTTTTTACTATAAACTCTTGTCCGAAAATATAAGGCCTCAATTTTTGAACTGATTGTACCAAGGTGTACAATTCTTTTTCATAAGTAGAAAAGCTCAACATTTTTCCTTTTAAACCTTTACTAAAAAATGCAATAGGCCTCTTTTCCTGTTGTAACACAGCTCCAATTCCGTTCCCCGATGCATCACATTCAATTATGAAGGTTTTGGTGAAGTCCGGTAGGGCTAGTACAAGTGGTGTGGTAACAACAACTTTGAGATTATTAAAAGCATCATTTGCATCACGAGACCAAGAAAAAGCATATTTTTTTAATAAATCGGTCAGCGCACTAGCTATTCCCCCATAATTTTCGATGAATCTTCTATAATAACCAGTTAAACCAAGAAATCCTCTTAAAATTTTAATATTTTTTGGTATAGGCCATTCTAACATAGCTTTTATTTTAGAAGGATCGGCTTTAACACCATCTTTAGATATTAGATGACCTAAATAATCAATTTCAGATTGATTAAATCTGCATTTGGATAATTTAGCATAGAATTTATGTTCTCTCATTACTTCCAGTACCATTATTAAGTGTTTTTTATGATCTTATATAGCTTTGCTGTAGATTAAGATATCATCAAAAAACACCAATACAAACTTTCTTAAATAAGGCTTAAACATAGAATTCATTGTGTTTTGAAAAGTAGTGGGAGCATTAGTCAAACCAAATGGCATTACCAAAAATTCATATTGACCTTCATGAGTTCTAAAAGCTTTTTTTTTAATATCATTCTCATTCATTCTAATTTGGTGATAACCTGACCTTAAATCCAACTTAGAAAATATAACAGCCCCATTTAGTTCATCTAATAATTCATCTACCACAGGAATAGGAAATTTATCTTTTATAGTGACTTGGTTTAATGCTCTATAATCACCACACATCCTCCAAGTTCCATCAGCCTTCTTAACTAAAATTACAGGTGATGAAAAGAGTGATTGAGAAGGCCTAATAAACCCATTTTTTAATAATTCATTCACTATCTTTTCTATCTCAGTTTTTTGAAAGTATGGGTACCTATAAGGTCTTACTGAGATTGGGTTTGTATCATGTTGTAATTCTAGTTTATGTTCAATTTCTCTTTCAGGTGGTAAAGTGGTTGGTTCAGAAAACACATCATCAAATTTTTTGAGCAAGGTTGGAAGTACAATGGATGAATGTTCTTTTGGTTCTTCTACAAGATACAACTGAAAGATAAGTCCTTGACTTTTAGCGATTTTACCTTCTAAATAATGAAGTTCTGAAATCTCATTTATTGTGTTAATTCCCTCAAGGCAAATAATTTTTCCTTCTTTTTCAAAAGACATATTTAAATTCTTGAAATCACAAGTTATTTTGCCTAATGAACTTAACCATTGTACCCCTAGTACCATATCATACCCCACCAAAGGTAAAAGTAAACAATCCATACTCAAGTTTTGATTCTTAATTTTAACTTTTAAGTTTTTGCACATTCCCTCACTTTTTAAGTTTTCCCCATTCGCAACTTTCAAATCAAGTATTCGACTATCTGTAAATGGTAATTTTAGTCTTTTAACTCATTTAGGATCTAAGAAATTATGAGTACTTCCATAGTCTACCAATATACCAATTTTTTGACCGCAAACTTTTCCCACAAATTTTAACGAAGAAGAATTAGTGCCACCAGTTATAGCTTGTAATGTTATTTCCGGTTGATTGTCATTTTCTTCATTAATTATATAGTCTTCTTCCCTTTCTTCATTATCAGAATCATTTTGCAACAAATAAATTTTAGGTTTTACACACACATGTCCCCTAACCCATTTTTCATCACAGTTGTAGCAAAGATTATTTTTCCTTTTTTCTTCTAATTCATTAGGAGTTAGCCTTTTGATAAGAGGTAAATTCTTGACACTTTGGCTTTCTTGAGATTTTACATAAGTAGATTGAGAATTTGGAGTTAAAAATTTTGGTACTTTGACTAGTAAATGTTCTGTAATTACTCTTTTTCTCTAATCCAATTTTTTGTTCCTGTAGATATGCTATAGTATAAGCAGTGTCAATATCCTTTGGAAATTGCATTTTGACCGTTAACCCAATTTCATCCCTTAATCCACTTATAAAGTAAATTAATTTGTGATTTTCTGTCAGATCCTTTACCCTGTTAGAAATTAATTCAAACTCTTCTTTATAATTTTTAACAGTACTAGTTTGTCTTAATTTGATTAATAAATCTAGAGGATTGTCATGCAAGTTATCAGAAAATCTTTTAATTACATGTTCAGTAAATTCTGACCAACTAGTGATTAATCCAGCTTGTTCTTGATTCTGGTACCAAACTAAAGCTTTATCCTCAAAATGTAGATTACTAATTAGTATTTTTTGATTTTCTGGTGTGTTATATAAATTAAAGAATTGATTTGCTTTATACACCCATTCCATACTTTTGTCACCAAAAAATTTAGGGAAATCTAGTCTCACTGTTCTGACATTTAAAGAATTTGAATTTTTTACCAGATTGTTCGAGTCCTCAACATTTGATGCCTTGAAGTTTTGGTGCTCGTTGTTTGATGAAGATTCAGGCTGTTCCCCTTCCTTATTTTTTCCCTTGTCGTGAGAGAGGCTAATTTGCTGTATTTGAAGATTCATGTTTGTAATTTTTTGTTCCATAATTTTCTTATCTTCATTGATTTTTCTTTGTTCAGCCAAACTCATTTGTAATAATGCCTGGAGTTGGTCAAATTTTTTGTCAGTTGTTAGGATAATGGTTTCATCAGGTTGTTGTAATGGTTGGTTTGTTTCTGAAAATGGTGTAGATGTGGGTTGGGGTTGTTGTGATGCTTGCGAGCGTTTCCGAGCCATGGTTCGAGACCGCTCTGATACCAATTTGTAGTAATCAGACCGTAGTTTGGTTGGAAAGTGAACGGAATAAGTAAGAACAAAAATAGAAACTGACTTTTATTTATCTGATAATCCCAACTGTTACAAATCCCAGATATTTATACTAATATGAAATAATTTGAAATTAAGGAGGTTATAGTGCAGTTAATAAACTGCCTCATCTCCACCATTGATGCAGTACACGTGGCATCATCTTAGTACACATACTAATATTGAAATAATAGATCTAACGGTTAATAACCTAACATACTATTACAATTCAACGCTCATAATTAAACCTAATACAATATCCTTATACATATAATAAACATAAACTGAAAAACATCATTTCTCAGCCGCCCCCCTCTCTATGTGCTTCATCTTGTAACTTAGGGCTCATTGACACCATTAAAGCTGAGCTCAAACATAGCCTTCGTGAGATGGTCTTACTACAGTCGCTAAATTTAGCAACAAAATAGCAACTAATTATGTTGCTAAACTGTTGTAAAAATTTAGCGACATTCACTTTATCAACAATTTTCCAAAATTAAACTGTTGTTATCCCCACATTTTCTTGTAATGTTTTGTGTTTAGCATCCAATTAAGCATTATAGTGCGGGAGCCAAATTGGTAAAAGCTGGTAGAAAATGGTACTGGTTTGGTCACGTGTATTGTAAGTTGGGTACTAAATTAGTAGAAGTTTGTAGAATACTAAACAATTTTAATCCATAGAAGTTACAATACGAGGGTGATCAATAAGGGCTGTCTGCTAGGTTCTTAGGAATTTTCTGATCCCTTTTTGATAGGAAAAAAAGGCTATTTATTGCCTCGTATTATCAAATTTTAACAATTTAGTAGCCAACGTAGCTGCTTTTCCAATTAGGTACCCAGTTTTGTGTTTAGCATCTAAGTAAGCATTATAGTTCAGGAGCCAAATTGGTAAAAGTTGGTTAGACATAGTACTAGTTTGGTCACGTGTATTGTAAGTTGGGTACTAAATTAGTAGAAGTTGGTAGGATAGGTACTAAAGAGCGCTATTTATAACCATATTTTATCAACTTTTAAAAATTTATTGCCCACGTACTTGTCACGCCCCAAAATCCAAAAGACACGGATATCGAGGCATGACCTTTTTAAAAACAAAAGCAAAGAGAACCTGTTGGTACAAAATTAAAAATTTTAAAAGAAAACACAAGCCAGCTAAAGGAACTATTAAACAATAAATAAAAGCATGCCAAACGCGGCTACACGACCAAAAGGTTTTGACAAAATTATAAAAGAAAAGAAACGAATGTAAATCGCCCGTAGGCTACAACCTCAAAATGAACTAACTAAAAAGAAAGTGACTAAAGAAGCCCCGAACCCATGCAATACCGCGCTAATGCACCTAGCCAACGCCTCAAGCTAATTTGTACCTGAAAGACAAAATTGTAACGGTGAGTCCCACGCACATAACTAGACGGGACGGCACCACAGACACCGTCACTACATCCCATAAATGCAAGAACTCACAAATTCCACAACTACGATAAACGACGTATAAAACGAAATATAATGACATTCTACAACTACGATAATCTACGAATAAAAAGAATATAACGACATTCTACAATTACGATAAATTAAATAAATTAACTAACATCAACACACATCTAAAGCATACATGGACCTCTCATGCCACCTACCCCGGTCCGGAAGGTAGGTCATTCCCTATCCGTTCGGCCGTCATATGTCCCCGGAATTAGGGAGAAACATAGACCATTGCAACATAAAAGTAGATTTATAGTGCGCACTTGGACCTCTCACGCCACTCGCCCCAGTCCGTAAGACGAGTCATTCCCTATCCCTTCGGCCGTCATATGTCCCCGGAATTAGGGAGAGACATAGACCATTGCAACATAAAAGTAAATAGTGCACACTGGGACCTCTCACGCCACTCGCCCCGGTCCGTAAGACGAGTCATTCCCTATCCCCTCGGCCGTCTTTTGTCCCCGGAATTAGGGAGAGACAGAGACCATTGCCACTACAGCTAACACACAAGGCCTCGGCCAATGATATAAATCTAACCAATTAACACAATCTCATACGTATAAATATAAAGGCCTCGGCCAATAATATTATACTAATCGAATAACACCACCACATACGTCACGTAACGTAATACAACATAACACATAACCATATGTACTAAATTCGCAACTAGCCAAACAACTCCAATAACGTAAAATCCCATTCGGGCATTTTAACAAACACCTTGTATGCATAAACTACAATTAACCATTATTCACCATAATAAATTCATCCAATACCATCAACAACTATATAATCCCATAAACAACTAATAAATCATGCAAACCCATCCATAATCCCGCTAATTCGAAATAACATATCTAAGGCTTCAACCTCTACAATTTAAAAAATGGAACTAAAACTACAACAAATAATCCCAATTAACAATTTAAGAACACAATTAATATAAACGGCAAAACCCCCAATTTATAATAAACACAAAACCAAAACCTAACATACACCCTCGTCTAGTCGCAATGGATAACTCCCGTTACCTTAGTGCGTAGAGGAGATGCTTCCGGTATGAACCCGCTAATGGTGGTTTCCTTCTTCTTCTTCTCTTTCTTTTCTTTTCTCTCTTTTCTCTCTTCTTACTCTTTCTCTCTCTTGCTTACTAGTTTACTGAATCTTATCTGTAGAAAGTGGCTGAAAAGAGTTTATAAAAGCTGTTTTGATAAAGTTTGAGGTAACGAACTATTTGGTCCCCAAAGTTCTAATAGTTAACTCTTAATCCAAAAATATAATTTTACTACTCAAAAATAACAAATCTTTAGAAACAAAACTATTGGGTCCTTTTTATTTATAAAATTAGTAACAGGTTTTAAAAATAAGGTTTTTCGGAAGAGTTTCGGTTTTTGGCTAAAAATTAGTCGAGTGACCGGTTTTTGGTAAAATTTTAAATAAAACGCTTTTGGATAAATTAAATCATAATAAAAACCATTTATAAAAATACGGGATGTTACAACTAACCCTCCTTAAAAGAATTTCGTCCCGAAATTTCCTATCTAAACAACTATACCCAGAAGTGATAAACTTTTATAAACAAGGCCATAAAATTTAAACGTGTAATACGTGTCATCATCTAAGAAATAAAATACTCAGGGTACACAACTCATACCACTCTTCCATCCATAACTCAAGTAAACGAAAGGTACGTAAGTATCACGATAATGTAAAATAATGACTAATGAAATAAAAGGCAATAATGTAACGAATGTACCATGTTTCTAACTCAACAACCAAGATGACATGCTTCTATCTCAACAACTCCACAACGTCTACAAAACTCAAAATACATGAACTACACGTAAGAATCTCAAACAAGGTAAACACCTATATGCAATATCCACCATAATAAGAGACAACAACTCGAAGAATTTTAAACGTACCCAAGACTCAACGTACGGATATTTCTAGTAAACTAAGCTCTAATAAACTAGGCACCAAACTCTAGGCGTTACACTACTCGTGGCCAATTAAGCATTATTGGTTGTGTACCAAATTGGTAAAAGTTTATAAGACATGGTGCTGGTTTGGTCACATGTATTGTAAGTTGGGTACAAAATTAGTAAAAGTTGATAGGATACTAAACAATTTCATTTCATAGAAGTTACAATAAGGGGGTGATCAATTGTTTCATGTCTCTTATTTGTTTTAGGTACCTTATTTTTAGATACTAAATTCTTACTTCTTTTTTATTCTGATTTTTAAGAACTGTCTGCTGGTCCCTTTTTACATGGAAAAAAGCTACTTATCACCATATTATATCACCTTTTAACAATTTATTACCTAGGTACCCGTGTCCAATTAAACATTATAGGTTGCGTACCAAATTGGTAAAAGTCGGTAAGACATGGTACTAATTTGGTTACGTGTATTGTAGGATAGGTACTAAACAACTTTTATGCCATAGAAGTTACAATAAGGCGATGATCAATTATTTGACGTCTCTTCTCTGTTTCAGGTACCTTATTTTAGATACTAAATTCTCAATTCTTTTTTATTCTGATTTTTCAGAACTGTCTGCTAGGTGTTTAGGAATTTTCTGATCCCTTTTGACAGGAAAAAATAGAGCAATTTATCACCATATTGTATCAACTTTTAAAGATTTAGTACCCGTGTCCAATTAAGCACTAAAGGTTGCGTACCGAATTGGTAAAACCCATTTTCTATCTCTTTAAGTTGTTTCATCATACAGTCTTTCTAGTTAAATTATAAAAAATAACAATCTTAATATTTTCATCATACCCTTTTCTCCATTTTACAAATTGTACCCATTTGATGTACTGAAATAGTTATTCAATCATTGGATATCTTTAGGCACATTCAGCCCTTTAAAAGATTGCATTTTTATTGTTTCCCACAAACCCGCCTGGTAATTTGCGCGTTGGATTCAATATAATTGGTCAATGTTAGTTTTACTTATTAAAGCTAATGAGTTTTGTTAATTCTTTTAGTATTTTTGTTGATTGGGTACTAAACAGTTTTTTTTCCAATTAGAAATAGACCGCAACAAGCATGAGCAGTGCGAGGGTGTGCCAATAGTCCGAGTGGACTGGGCATCCCACCAAGGGACAAATAATTTCCAATTTGTTTTTACAAATTTAACTATTTTTTTCAGGTTTTCTTAAAATGGGCAAATCAATATTTTTTTTTTTCCCACTAGGCAACCCATCAGGTTTTTTTTTTTTGGCCCGGCTCTGAGCATGAGTGGCTTGATTGGCTGAGCTTTGTTAAGATGGGTACGGAAATGGAGAAGTATTCTATGTTGGCTTCTAAATTGTTTGTTAGAAGCTGAGAGGATGGAGTAGTTAACGTTTTCCCCCCTTTTAACTGAAGTTACGTTAAAAAGGAATATGTATTTATCAAGGTGATAGACACTTTATTGAACAATGATCACTTAAAAGCTGTTTTTTATTTATTTACTATATATCTGATAGGAGTGTTTTTTTTATTAAATGATGTGTAATGATATTGGTTCTACTATTAAATTGGATTCATCATTCATAAAAATCTGAGTTTTGCCCACCCAAAGAAAATAAATTTCTTAATAAATATGATTACATAAGAAAATAGAGGTGCTATTTTAGCCTATTTTTCTTTCTTATACGTGTTTCATGCTATTTGTAGCACTTATTGCATATTATATATTTGGTCTATAAGATAATTTCCATTAGTTTTGGTTATGATTACAGAAATTTTGCATTTGTCAAAATTTGTCTTTGTTAAATTTTTTGAGAACCAAAATAGTATTATAATGGGTACATTTATTTACATT
This sequence comes from Primula vulgaris, assembly GCA_963920805.1. Lineage (NCBI taxonomy): Eukaryota > Viridiplantae > Streptophyta > Magnoliopsida > Ericales > Primulaceae > Primula > Primula vulgaris. Next base: position 21,367,209 of record OY987215.1, read on the forward strand.
TTGTACGGGATTGAAATAGGTACACGCGTGTGAAAACCAAAATAATTTAAGATATATCAGTTTAGGAAAACTGGAAAATAACCTTTATAGCAAATAGTGGTAGAGAAGTTGTATCGGGCATTCTCTATACATTGATAGAACAAATTCAGTATTTTCAGGAAAACATAAGATGAAAACTACCCCCTTGATTATACTGTAGTTATTTTGTAAGTAACGTTCATATACTTTTGATATTTGCAATTGACCCCAGGTCTTATCTAAGTTTTCGAATTGATCTACAATGACACAATTTGTTGTCTAGCCGGCAATTTGTTGATAGAGAAATGAACCCTTCCTCTAAGATTACCCATAAAACATGCTCCGAACTGATTTGGAGTGTTTTAATTGGTCGATGGAGGGGACCGTTGGATAAGATACTTATGTGTAAAGAATCTATACCGGGTTATAAACGGGATACACATCAGAACTCATCAATATATACACATACAACGAGAATGTTTAACTAAAAAGAGTTCTTAAGAGAAATCAAAGATGCGTGTTTTCAAAGATTTTTGGTGTGAAATTATACTTGGTTGCATGAGGTGTATATATGTTGGGAAAGAACATTTAATAATAAAGAATTGTTAGAAAGAAACTATAGAAGGTAAAATTAAAATAAAAAATATTGATCATGTGGAATAATTCTAATATTTAAATGTTAAAAAGAGGCTCAATTGGACCAATGATGGGTTCACTCCTACTATCCTAAACAAGTTTGCTCTGGTAACCGCATAGAATTACTGCCGTGGAGAGTGGCTTAATGAGTTTTCTTTAATTTTATTTTGGTTCTCGTCATATTTGAGTAGAGTGTAGATAGTGTAGCGTGAAAAAGACTATTATTACTGTGGCTTATTTGCAGTATCCAAGCACATTAAGTTGATTGTAGGCTGTCCATGGTACCCTAAGAAATAGATACTGATGTCTTCAGGAAAACTTAATCAAGGCTTTAAAACTATTAACACATTTTGAAATTACCCTTTTCTCTTATTTATTAACAACTTTATGGTGTTTTAATAATTGTACATTGTGTTGCTTAGCTCACCATAAAAACATATAATTACACAATACACATGTAGAGAGTAGTTGCTAGTGTTGTTGGATTTTTAGCTGCATTACAGAGAAACAGGAGGGTTTGTTTGAAGGTGGAAAAAAGCTGGATTATACAATTTGAGGTAAGGCTTTTCCCACTGAACAGAAAAAAAAAAGTACAAGGCCTAGACAATGCTTAGTCTTTGACAAATGCATTAGACTCGAGTAAATGGGAAACAAATAAACCGAGTTTAACAACTTGATAAAACAAGCCTTGCTTGCATTCTTGCCTTTTTCCGCCTTCAAATAACATGAAAAATTACAAAAAATGGAAAGTCTTCTGTGTTTCTTAAAAAAAAGGCTCCTTATTAACAGTGTGTAAAAAGTTAAAGTCAAACACTAAAAACATAGCCAAAAAAGGTATCTTTCTTTCTCCATCATTACCACAGACAGAAAACAGCTTAGGTTGATTAACCAAATCCTAAGGTTAGAGATTTTCACCAATCCCATTTTATAAAGCTTTAATCTTTCCTCCTGGGTCTATTGAGACACACATAAACCATATATAAACATACATACAATTCTGTATTGAATCGGCCTAAGATGTGGTTTGAGGTATCATTTGAGCTATTAGGTACTGTTGTTCCAATTGTTGTATATTGGGTTTATTCAGGAATATATATTTTTCTCGGATCGTTTGAGAATTATCGCTTGCATTCGATAAAAGACGAAGATGATAAGAATTTGGTCACAAAAGGAGCTGTTGTTAAAGGGGTTCTTCTCCAACAATGTGTTCAAGCCATTGTTACTATCATTTTGTTCACTGTAAGTACTGCTTCCTTCTTTCATTCGATTAGTACACACAATAATTAATTTCGAACTTTTAATTTTTCTAGATCATCCTATTTCTTGAATTTCTTCACCACTTTTCTTACATCCTCTTTTTGAAATTTTAAGTTTATATTAGTATATTTACACTTCTGTATGCATCTTTTCTTCTTGGATGTAGGAGTAGACTCGTACGTTATCATGTACCTATATGGGTAGCAGCAGTCCATGCATGCTGACATGCCTCTGCAAATAAATGGTTATAACTTTTGATTTTTAATGCATAACTGGTTTTTATAGTGAAAAAGGTTTTTAGAACCATGAATGAGGTTGGTCTTAACTCTTAAGTTTAAAGTACAGCGTAATTTGGCCAATATTATTTTGCTTAAAAAATTGTATGTATCAATCTTTATTTACAAATTCTTGTAATTTGGCCAATATTATCTTGCTTAATGCTGCTTGCCATTGCTCAAGCATGAATTAATAACAGGAAGGTTCTGTTATCGACCAAAGAAGGAAGGTTTTGTTATGAGCCAAAGTTGTTAATGAAATTTTAGATTTTATATATAAATATTTTCTCTTATGGTAGCATATGCACTCCATTCTGGTCACCTCTCTTTTGCTATATGTCAACACTCCGTGGGATAGGGTATTCGTCTGTGCGGCAATATTGTTACTGAAAGTCAATTGCTAAATAAATGTATTTCATTTTTCTTCATTTGTTTGTCATTTGAAATTATTGTAGTGATATGAGAAGTTGGTACTGATGTCTCACCTTCCTGTATGTGTTTGTTTTGTTCAATTGTGTATGTACATTATTAGATTGTGGAAAGGCTTATGGCATATATGTTGATAGTAGACTGGACTTGTTTGTTTCCGCTATTAGGCTAGTAAGATTGATCTTTTGAGTATCATGAAAAGAAAGATTCTACCAGCTTAAACTTCCTGGCTTTTTGAAACCAAATATCCAGAGAAACCAGCTTTTAAAATGGTTAATGAAATGCAGTCCAACTTTCAAGCAAAATATGAAAAAAAACAAAAACTGAACTTAAAAGTTGAAACAAAACAAAGTTGTGGTACCCTCAAGAGTTTTATGGTTTTAACATTAAATGTGATGCTATCTTGAAGAAGTAGACTATTATAAGTATTGAGAAATATTCTACTGTTTACGTAGGTTACAAGTGATGGCGTGGTGCCTCAACAACCTTCTCTGATTGGTCTCCTCGGGCAAATCATTGTAGCGATGCTGGTCTTAGATACATGGCAGTATTTCTTGCATAGATACATGCACCAGAACAAGTTTTTGTATCGCCATATCCACTCTCAACACCACCGTCTCATAGTCCCATTCTCATTCGGAGCTCTCTATAATCACCCAGTTGAAGGCCTTTTACTCGATACTGTAGGTGGTGGTCTCTCTTTCCTCCTCTCTGGCATGTCTCCGAAAACATCAATTATTTTCTTTTCATTTGCGACTATCAAAGGCGTGGATGATCATTGTGGGTTATGGTTACCGGGTAATTTATTCCATTTCTTTTTTAGTAACAACAGTGCTTATCATGATCTTCATCATCAGCTGTATGGCACAAAATATAATTTTTCACAGCCTTTTTTCGTCATGTGGGATAAAATTCTCGGTACTTATATGCCTTACTCTTTCGTGAAAAAAACTGGTGGGGGTTTCGAAGTTAGACCTGGCAACAAATTTAAGGATGAATGATTATGAATGAAATCTATGTCTAATAACGTTAATTACAGAAAACATGCCACTAAATTGAGTTTTTGTTACTTTTTCTTGTGTTTTTTTTTTTTTTTGCATACAAGATTATCTAACTTATGGTATTTTTCGTTATTGAATCTTAGTCGTTAATCAGCTTTTGATACTCCGAATCGAAGTGTCCTTAAAATGGATGTATAATTTTGGAGTCTTCTTCATTCAGCGACACTTATGATGTTTCAAGTTATGTTACACTAAAAAGGATCTAATGATTTTCAAGTTATGTTACATCCACTGGCTCTTGTGATTTTCAGTATATTTTGTGTATTTGCATTGTTTATCACGTTGTGTTTTTACCTTTTCAATTCCTGTTTTGTTTTCCGTGCATATTATTCTGTTTATGTTGTCTCGATATATGCAGATTAGTCAACTGTAAGATCTTGCTAATATATCCAGTGAAAAACTAAGGCTGTGACTGATTGGTACATTTGATCCATTAGCTTAAAACAATTTGTTAGTATCTGTATGGTAAACTTGGGAACAAAATTGCTTGAAATCCAATGTCAAGTTTGTATCTCAGTTGATGAACTTTGATCTATGCTCCTGGACAGGTCTATAATCCAAATATTCTCTCTTCCTTGTCAACTTTAATAATATAACTACATTATCATCGTCTCTATGTAGACAAATCCAACTAGCATCACTTTCTTTGTCCTTTTTAATGATTATGTTTGCTGAGAAAATGATTGGGGTTATTTTTATTCTGTTGCTCCCTTTTTTTTATAAACAAACTACATATTGACTTGAGCCTTTCAAAATCAATATTGACTTGAGTTTAGACTTCTATGATCAATTTAACAAGAAGTGAGAAATTAGTTCTTGAAGACTAGGTTTATATGACAACCTTAAATGATTATATGTTTATTTCTTAGAACATGGCACATGAGAGAGATACAATGCCAATCCCAGGCTTGCAAAGACGTCTGTATAATACCTACCTAAGAGTAATATACATAATTGAAATTCCTATCCGCTGTTCTAGTTGCAGTTTTGCAGTTAGGTTCCAAGTGATGTTGCAACCACAGTTGGAACCAAGTGTATTAATGGACAGAACAGAATAGTTAAATGTACTTGAAGTAAATCACATGCACATTTAACAACGGAGTTCACCCAACTAGCCTACGTCTCCGGGGCACTCACCCAGATTATGATATTATAAAAGCTTACAATATAGGATTCAAATCTTATTGAAAAACACTCAGACTCTCTCTAGATTTTTCTGCCTATCTCTATATTGCTCCTAACTTATAACTATCAATTATAAATCAATGGCATCCCACCATTGTTTTCTTTTAAAGCTCACTGTGTATTCTCTCAAAAATGAGTTCTTTATAATTTAGAACACACACATTTTTACAAGCTAAGTTATCAACTATATAAACAATTAAAAACAATCTTCTTGCTTCAAGATCTTTTGTGATTGCTTTGACTCTTTTGATTGGCTTCAATCTTTCCATGTATCACATGACTTTTCAGTGTAAGATTGACACCTATCTTGATAAGATAGTACCTGTTGATAACTAGCTTGGAAATAGGAGTTAGTCTTTTCCTACAATAAGGAAACATATAAGACAATATCTTTTAGAAATAATATCTTTTAAATATACATATGAAACATTAACTCCATATTTCATTCAATCTTAAACATATCATACTGATTTTGATAAGAAACAAAGATTGAAATAAGTGATAAAGATTTGCATAAGAATAGAGATTTAATATTGCCTAGTTTAAAGTAAACATCTCTTTAAAAACTAATCTCGTTATTACTATTTAGGAAACATCTTCCTTATCACTTTTAATATTCTCAATAAACATAAACTAAACCTTTAAGATCATATGAGAATATATCCTGCATACTTTAAAACAAATAATTAACATTAAAGAATATTAATGCAGAATTACAGAAGTAGACAGAATCCTACAGAACAGCAGGTTGGAACTGTGGTTGCAACTGAGGTTGCAACATTACTTGAAACCACCAACGCTGTCTTAGCAGGTTGTAACTGAGGTTGCAAGATTGCTTGAAACCTAACAACACTGTCTTATGTAGGTTGTAACTGAGGTTGCAACATTGCTTGAAACCTAACAACACTGTCTTAGTTCTTAACAAACAGATACAATTATTTAGTGCAAACCAATAGACAACAAATAGTATTTAGACCAGAAATCTGGTCCTAACAATCTTCCCCTTTGTCATTGGTTTTGACAAATCATCTAAGTTTATAAAAACATCAATCCACCTGTAAATACAATTCAACACAGTCTTTTACTGTGTATCTTTTATCAATGCTTTTGTGACAACTATTTAAGCTCCCCCTGCAAGTTAGAATAGCAAGCATCATATAAGCACAAAATATATCCATTCACAGAGTTTCAGAACAGATTCAATTTTAAAGACAGTCACACTTCAAAGAGAAATTTCAAAAAGAAATTGCAGAAATTTTAAAGCCAAAAATACTGGCACAACATAGTCTTAACACAACAATTGTAATTGAAATAGAAACTTAAAAACATGAGCATGAATCCAAACATGAAGTCTTAGTACAGAAATTGAAATTGTAACTCAAAGAATAAAATAAACTTCTTCATCTTCATCTCCCCCTATTTGTCATAATCCAGACAAACTAGTCACGAGGTATGTCTGAATAAGGTGCCTTTTCCCTTAGACGTTCATCTCTGACAATATCCTCCTGATTTTCTTCACTGCTTATGGAGAAGCCATCATCACTGTCACTATCATCACTATCACCATCAGCCTCACTTTCTGTGAGATTCACCAGTAGCTTTTTGATCTGATAGTCATCAGCATCTAGTTCAGCTCTTCTTTCTTAATTGTAAGTAAGCTTTTGTTGCAGATACCGCCTCACACCTTTCTTCTTTGAAGGAGCACTAGATGTCTCCTTTTTTTTTCCCTTTCTCCAGATATGTCATTGACATGCCCTTCCTTTAGTAGTTTTGCAGAAATATACAGGGCTGGAGGACATCTTTCAGATGGTTCAGAGGAGATTCTAATAGGATGTGTAGCAGATATTTGACAGGTTTGAGACAGAATTATCCCAGTGATTAGGCAAGGAAAAGGTAGCAGAATGGAGGGTGAATTAGTATCACTGAAATCTCTTATGAGATTGAAAACATGATTACCAAAGTTAATTGGCAATGAAGACATGATCTTATAGAGAAAAATGGCCATTTCTTTGTTCACTTTAGAGGGTTGTTTAGTAGGAGTCCAATTAAACCTAGCAATTTTGTGTAGCACAGCAGCACACAATGTGAGAGAGGATGTCTTGATGGAAGTGCCATCAAATCTGTTATTCTTTCCAATGAGGACAAGAGCAATGACTTCCATGTCATAATCAACATTATTCACAGAAGGATTAGGAGCACTCAGAAATCCATTGATTAACTTAGGGGTAAAATCTAAAGTTAGACCCCTCAAAAATACTCATCAAAGACATTACTACTCAGATTAGCATAAAACTCCTTAACAACAGCAGGGTAATAAGAATCAACATAGCAAATAATTCTATCTAAGCCAACATCAGACAGCAATTTCTCAACATGCACCTGTATGTGCGGATAACTAACCAAATTTAGTCTCCTTTCACAGTGAATTTCCCTATTAGCAAAAGATCTGAACCTCCTAAACATTTTCCTATTCCAGAAACGAGAATCAACTTCATTGAATATGGTTTTATAAGAAAAACCAACAGATATAGGATCATCCTCTAGATTTCTCCTAGCACGTTTTTTAGTCCTATTTTTCTTAGAAGAGGAAGACTCACTTACCTTGGGCTTAGAACCTGGACTGGTTGTAGATTTAGTCAAGAAATCCCTAAGAGTACAGTCATCATCAATGTTGAGATTAGGGTTATTAGGAGAGTTGGAAGACATGGTTTCAACTAGGGTTGCAACTGGACTTGGAACTACGCAGTGGGTATTTCAGAGAACTTAGGGTTTTGTTTAATAGAAAGAGAAAGAGAGTAATTATGAAATTGTTACTGATTTAGGATATTAAAAGGGGTTTGTATAAATAGCAATAAAGTCAAAATCTTTTTACAATTAGAAAAAGATACACTCAAATCAATTTTGAAACAGATATTGCTAGAATTATGGAAATTTCTTACCAACAGAAATTTAAAAACTTAAACACAATGAAATCATGAAGGAAACTATTTTCAAAAAGATAAATCCATCAATTAATATAGATAAACATTCCTTGTAAACAGATTTACCCAAAATTTTGAATTCTAAGTAGTTGAAGATTTTAAGGAAATTTTGACTTGTTTAAAAAAAAATAGCAGTTGTATAAGATATAGAAGTTTGAGAATTCAAGAATCTAGCCATTTACTCAAGAAGATATATTTATCATTGATAACTTTAATAGAAATTAGATTTTAAGAGCTTAAATTGAGCAAATTCGTTTTCATCTCTACACAAAAACTAGTTTGATGACCTCAGCAAGGAAAAAGTATAAGTGATGTCAAAAATAACAAGACTTTGTCTTGGCTTTTTCATTTTAGTAGATCACTATGATGTGAATCATAGATGGTATAACAACCTTTGGACAATCACTGAATTTTTTCAGTATTATGAGCATGTGGTTTCAACTGGTGTTGCAACTGAGCTTGCGAGAGGTTTTTCAGACAAGTTACCTCACATCTGTTTTTGAGACAACAATTAGCAGCTTTTTCAAGTTAAAAACCTCAAAGCTCAATCAAGACTTACCTCTAGAAATAAAAAGTATTAAAGGTACTCAAAACAGACATACATAGCAAGAGTATTCAATTAGATCCATAATGACATACCCCTATATCACTTCTTAAAGATTCAAATTTATTAGTATCAAGGGGCTTTGTGAAAATATCAGCTAATTATCTTTCAGTTGAAACATGTTCTAAAATTAAGCTTTTTCCTTCAACTAGTTCTCTGATAAAATGATGCCTTAGATCAATATGTTTAGTTCTGGAATGTTGAACTGGATTCTTTGCTAAATCTATAGCACTTTTGTTATTACAAAACAAAGTTAATATTTCTTGCTTCACATTATAGTCATTTAACATCTGTTTCATCCAAATAAGTTGAGTGCATCCACTTCCAGCTGCAATATATTCTACCTCAGCAGTAGATAAAGAAATGCAGTTTTGCTTTTTACTAAACCATGAAACAAGGTTGTTCCCAAAATAAAAACAACCACCAGAAATACTCTTTCTATCATCTATATTTCCTGGCCAATCTGCATCACAGTAGCCAACAAAAAAATGGTTTGTGTCTTTAGAATACGATAAACCTAGGTGAATTGTGCCTTTTACATACCTTAAAATTCTTTTGACAGCTAGAAGGTGAGGTTCTAAAGGGTTTGCCTGATACCTAGCACATACTCCTACACTTAAGCAAAGATCTGGTCTACTAGCAGTTAAATAAAGAAGACTCCCAATCATGGATCTGTATAGACTTGGACATACACTCTTACCCTTATCATTTTTGGACAATTTTAAAGTGGTACTCATAGGGGTTCTTTTCTCTTTACTACCACTCAGACCAAACTTCTTAACAAGATTATCAGCATACTTACTCTGACATAGAAAAATGCCTTTTTCATTCTGTTTAACTTGGAATCCTAGAAAGTAAGTTAATTCATCTCCACCACTCATTTCAAATTCATTCTTCATATCAGAAATAAATTCAACAATTCTATTATTAGAAGTGGAGCCAAACACAATGTCATCAACATAGATTTGAGCAATGATTATATCCTGTGTAGTTTTCAATCAAGAACTTGATTAATCTATCATACCAAGCTCTAGGAGCTTGCTTTAGACCATACAAGGCCTTTTTCAGCAAATAAACATGTTCAGGAAATTTAGGATCTTCAAATCCCTTAGGTTGACAAACATAAACTTCTTCATTAATCACACCATTCAGAAAAGCATTCTTAATGTCAAGTTGAAACAATTTAAAATCATACAGACATGCAAGAGAGAGTAGCATTCTAATAGATTCAATTCTAGCTACAGGAGCAAAGGTTTCATCAAAATCAATTCCCTCAATTTGTGTATAACCCTGAGCTACCAACCTGGCTTTATTCCTGATAATCACTCCATATTCATTACTTTTATTTCTAAAAATCCATTTAGTCCCTATAACATTTTTATTAGAAGGTCTGGGTACTAAAGTCCATACATCATTTCTCTCAAATTGAGACAGTTCATCTTGCATAGCTAAAATCCATTCACTATCTTCTAAAGCTTCTTTTATATTCTTAGGTTCTAACTGAGAAATATAACAAGCAAAGTGAACAACATTATTTCTTTTACCTCTGGTCTTCATACCTGAAGCAACTTCTCATATGACATTGTCAAGAGAATGATTTTTCTGATTCCTTACATAACGAGGCTTGATAGTTGATTGAATATGAGAACTTTCTTCTTCTTCTTCAGACTCAGTAGTATTATGGGTTTCAACCTCGGTTTCAACTGGACTTCCAACCACTGTTGGACTGCTTGTTTGCTGACTTTCTCCAGTTTCTTTTCCTGTCATTTCTGACTCTTCATCATCACCTGTAGTCTCATCCACATCTTTTAAGTCATCAAATAACACATTATAAGATTCCATAACACATTTTGTTCTTTGATTAAAGACTCTAAAGGCTCTACTATTCTTAGCATAACCAAGAAAGATCCCTTTATCACTCTTAGAGTCAAATTTACCAAGATGTTCTCTATCTCTAAGAATGTAACAAACACACCCAAAAATTTGAAAATACTTAACATTGGGTTTTCTACCTTTCCATATTTCATAAGCTGTCATGGTAGTGCCTTTAGTAATGTATACTCTATTAACTATATGACAAGCATTGTTAACAGTTTCAGCCCAAAATCTGTTGGCAAGTTTCTTAGAATTAAGCATGACTCTAGCCATTTCCTGAATGGTTCTATTCTTTCTTTCAACTATGCCATTTTGCTATGGAGTCTTTGGTGCAGAGAACTCATGACTAATACCTAAGGAGTTGCAAAACTCTCTAAACTTGCTGTTTTCAAATTCTGTTCCATGATCATTTCTGACCCTAGCAATATTACCACTGGTGGAACCTTTTTCAAGTTGCAGTTTTAAGCACAGAGTTTTAAAGAAATCAAAAGTTTCAGACTTATCTTTTAAAAATACTACCCAAGAGTATCTAGAGAAATCATCTACAACTACCAAAATGTACTTCTTGCCACCTATACTGGCAGTTTGCATAGGACCCATTAAGTCAATATGAAGAAGTTCTAGGACTCTCTTAGTGTAGATTTGACTTGTACTTTTGTGAATACTCTTTGTTTGTTTGCCAACTGCACAATCACCACAGACACTTTGAGTTTTAGCACTAAGTTTAGGAATACCTCTTATAAATTCTTCTTTAACAAGCTTATTTAAGGTTTTGTAATTCACATGACTAAGCCTTTTATGCCAAATATCAACATTATTAGTAATAGCTTGATTACACCTATTCTGAGGCAATTCTTTTTCAGCTTTTTCAAAAACATAGCAGCTGTTTGTTGATCTAACTCCAGTCATGACCAAATCATTGTTAAGATCAGTAATTAGACACCTATCTTTGTTAAACTTAACAATCATCTTGTTGTCACACAGTTGACTAATACTAATAAGATTAGCTTTTAGACCATCTACAAGAAAAACATCATCAATAATAGGCATTCCAGGTTTGATTAAGATACCTTTTCCAATAATTTTACTTGTATCTCCACCTCCAAACACAACAATGTTTCCTGTAAGATTAATAACATTTTTTAGGAAACTTGCAGTACCTGTCATGTGCTTAGAACACCCACTGTCAAAATACCAATCATTAGAAATAACATCATTTAAAGAAGTAATAGCAGCTTTGTTATTAGCAATTAAGGTAGAGTTTTTCTTAACTTTCCAGACCCAGTTCAATTTTTTATTGAAAGAAGCCAACCAATTTTTTTGAGAAATATACTTTATGTTCCTCTTTAAATAACACTGGATTTCTGAATGGCCAGGTCTTTTACAGAAGTTACACAGTTTAGTTCTAAAAGTAGATTTAACCTCAAAGCTATTCAGTTTTTTCTTGGTTGCAACTGTGGTTGCAACTGAGCTTCTAACCTTATTGACAACAACATGAGTTTCAGCTTTAGCAAGGGCTTTAACAAAGGTAGTTTTTCCAGTGTCTTCATAGCCATAATAACCTAGACCACTGTTATCTTTAGAGCCTCTAGAATAGGACAGCATGTCATCTAATTTGTTTGAAGCAGAAATATTCAGCAATTTTATTTTCTTTTTGGTTTCAGTAAGTTCAGCCAGTTGTGTGTTAAGTTGCTCAGTAAGACTTTTAACCTCATCCTTTAGATTAACATTTAGTTTGTTTATGATCAAGGATTGCTTACTCAGACATTGATACTTTTCATAAAGGACAAGATATTGCTGAGTAATGTTTTCATCAGAAGGTTCTTCCTCATCACTGCTATAGGTTTTAAGAGCAGTTGTAACTATGGTTGAAACAGACTCACAGTCACTTTCATAAGTAGATTCTTTTTCAGTGATTATTCCCATAAAATTAACAAAGTTAGAATCATTATCTTCATCACTGTTGCTCTCAGAATCACTATCACTGTGAGTGGTTATATAAGCATTTTTGTTTCTTTTTAAAGTGTTTGCACACTCAGATTGAATGTGACCAAAACCTCTACATTCTCTGCATTGAATCTCTCTAGGTTTGTAATCTTTGTTATCCTTCTCTTTAGGATTCCACTTTTCTGTAGAATTATTATTAAACCTAGATTCTGACTTAAATTGATTATCCCTTTTCTGAAAGTTTTTGGATGTTCCAGTATCATCCTGTTTTTTCTTATAAAACTTTTTGTAAACCTTTTTAGCAAAGAAGGCTAGCTGTTCTTCATCACTCATTTTTTCACACACCTTAGCTTCAGATTTCTTAGCCTGAAAGGCTATTCCCTTTTCTGGTCTCTTATGTTTGAAGAATTTTAGCTCATGAGTGCTTAGATTCCTATAAGTTCTTCAATTTTAAGATTATCTAAGTCTGTTGACTCTTCAATAACTGTAACCTTAATTTCAAACCTTTCTGAAAGTGACCTTAGAGTTTTCTTAACAAGTTTAGCATCACTGTATTTTTCACCTAAGGTTCCAGCTTGATGGGCAATATGACAAATTCTACCATTAAATTGTTCAATGGTTTCATCTTTCTCCATTCTTAAATTTTCAAATTGAGTAGTTAACTGTTGGAGTTTAAAGGCTTTTACTTTAACAGTTCCTTCAAAAGTTACTTGCAAAATATCCCATGCCTCTTTGGTAGTTACACAATGAGAAATATACCTGAACACACTGAGAGTGACACCAGCAAAGATCAAGTTTATTGCTGTTGAATTTGCACTTGATTTTCTATCCTCATCAGCAGACCATTTGTCTTCAGGTACATAAACTAGATCACATTCACCATTAGTAACAGTTGGAACCTCCCAACCATATAGTACTGTTTTCCAAGCATGTTCATTTTGCTGTTTAATGAAAGACCTCATTCTGATTTTCCAAACTCCATTGTTGACTCCTCTTTCAAGCAATGGTGGTTTGTTGAATGAGTTTCCTTCTCTCATTAAGTCCATCTTTACCAGAACACAGGATCCACACTAAGTAAGATCTAGTGTGAAGCTCTGATACCAATTGAAATTCCTATCCGCTGTTCTAGTTGCAGTTTTACAGTTAGGTTCCAAGTGATGTTGTAACCACAGTTGGAACCAAGTGTATTAATGGACAGAACAGAATAGTTAAATGTACTTGAAGTAAATCACATGCACATTTAACAACGGAGTTCACCCAACTAGGCTACGTCTCTGGGGCACTCACCCAGATTATGATATTATAAAAGCTTACAATATAGGATTCAAGTCTTATTGAAAAACACTCAGACTCCCTCTAAGTTTTTCTGTCTATCTCTATATTGCTCGTACCTTATAACTATCAATTATAAATCAATGGCATCCCACCATTGTTTTCTTTTAAAGGTCACTGTGTATTCTCTCAAGAATGAGTTCTTTATAATTTAGAACACACACCTTTTTACAAGCTAAGTTATCAACTATATAAACAAGTAAAAACAATCTTCTTGCTTCAAGATCTTTTGTGATTGCTTTGACTCTTTTGATTGGCTTCAATCTTTCCATGTATCACAGGACTCTTCAGCGTAAGATTGACACCCATCTTGATAAGATAGTACCTGTTGATAACTAGCTTGGAAATAGGAGTTAGTCTTTTCCTACAATAAGGAAACATATAAGACAATATCTTTTAGAGATAATATCTTTTAAATATACATATGAAACATTAACTCCATATTTCATTCAATCTTAAACATATCATACTGATTTTGATAAGGAACAAAGATTGAAATAAGTGATAAAGATTTGCATAAGAATAGAGATTTAAGATTGCCTAGTTTAAAGTAAACATCTCTTTAAAAACTAATCTCGTTATTACTATTTAGGAAACATCTTCCTTATCACTTTTAATATTCTCAATAAACATAAACTAAACCTTTAAGATCATATGAGAATAAATCCTGTATACTTTAAAACAAATAATTAACATTAAAGAATAGTAATGCAGAATTACAGAACTAGACAGAATCCTACAGAACAGCAGGTTGGAACTGTTGTTGCAACTGAGGTTGCAACATTAATTGAAATCACCAACGCTGTCTTAGCAGGTTGTAACTGAGGTTGCAACATTGCTTGAAACCTAACAACACTGTCTTATGTAGGTTGTAACTGAGGTTGCAACATTTCTTGAAACCTAACAACATTGTCTTAGTTCTTAACAAACAGATACGATTATTTAGTGCAAACCAATAGACAACAAATAGTATTTAGACCAGAAATCTGGTCCTAACAATAATTTAATGATTGTGATTTCCAGCTAAACTCGACATTAGTGTAGATGTTTGTTTAAAGTAAACTGTTTCGAGTGACCAAGTGTCTCTGCAAGACTTTAATTTAGGAGTCTTGGCGACTTAGGTATGTAGTGCCGGGAACTACTTATGTTTTGTTCCAGATATCAACTTTGAAGTTAAAAAGACATCTGTTATCAGGTGGTTGGTAACAACTATTAAGCTTAACTCAGATCTGCTTCGCTTATAAATTGCAGTGCAGTTTATATAAGGATAATAGAGGGATAAGGCTGAATATTGCCCGGGTTATAGTTTGAATAAATTTTGTGCCAAGTGCAGCTTTTAAGGTTTTATTGTACACTTTTCTAGACGTGTGTAGTAGTTTTGTTGAAGTATTTAGTCACCATGAGTCTTGTTCCGTGATAGAAAGCCTCAGTGATAGACATTGTTATTTCAATAAAAGTGAGTCTGTTTTCGCTACCCCCAAAATTACAGTGCAGTTGGTTGACTAATGACTTAAACTAAAATTGGTGGTTTTTGGATTTTTGGTCGGAAAAGCAAAAGGAAAAGGTAGCCGGTTTCTAAGACAGGCAAGTTTTAGTCGGGCTGACAAGTGCAACAAAATGCCTTGAAGTGGATAATTTAAAAGACTGAATTTTTATACTACACTTTTTCTAAAAAAACGCACAAACCGTAGAAAAAATCTACGGTTTACAGTGATACAGTGCAAACCGTAGATTAAATCTACGGTTTACAGTGATTTCTGAAAACTAATCCAAACCGTAAATTAAATCTACGGTTTGCAGTGAATCACTGTAAACCGTAGATTTAATCTACGGTTTGGATCAGTTTTCAGAAATTTATATTTTTATGTTGATTTGTAAGTTGATTTGTAAGTTATATTTTTAGTTGGGTTGGAATATTATAAATTTGTAATATGTTTTCTTACAGGTTTGTTATTATGGTAGCACAAAAAAACAGTAAATGTCATGTTGAAATTTAACCAACCGTAAAAAAAAACACTACAAACCGTAAAATTAATCTACGGTTTGTAGTGTAAATGACATTGGATACCATATCCATCAAATGCATCCGACAACACTTTCCCACTTTTGAATTATTATGAGATGACAACCCTATCCGAAAATGACTACTCAATGCATTATTAAAATTTGAAAATGACTACACCGTGTGGGGTTTCTGAAATTTAATCAACCGTAAAAGTAATCTACGGTTTGTAGTGTAAATGACATTAAATACCATATCCATCAAATGCATACTACAACACTTTCTCACTTTTGAATTATTATGAGATGACAACCCTATCCGAAAATGACTTCTCAATGCATTATTAAAGTTTGAAAATGAGTACATCTTATGTGGTTTCTGAAATTATGTGTATAAATATGGCTCATTTTTGCCAATTCTAACAATCTCTAAAATTAAACACAAAAACTCACTTGAATTTATTCAAAAATACTCCTTTCTCCCAAAAAAAATATAAACAAGCACTTTTCAAAAATGAATTACAACTATGGTTATGACAACAACCAATGGATATACAACAATGCTGATTCATCCAGTGGCTCAAACGATGAGCTAACTGACTATACAGAGAATTTTGAAGTTGATGATTTGACTTGGGATACAAGGGATGAAATGCTTGCTGATCTTGCTGATGTGGCTAGAAATTCAGGTTTCATTCTTACGATTCGTAGGTCTGGAGGGGGTGATGGGAGAAGAGCACCGTATGTTGATATTGTGTATGATAAATCGGGGGTTTACGAAAAAAATAAGCCATCTTCCGTAAATTCAGGTACAAAAAAAAATATTGTCCATTTTTCATTAAGGGTTACGTAGTTAAAGGTGAATGGATGTGTCAAGTAGAAAATGGCCAACATAACCACCCACCTCCAACTTACCTCAAAGGGCAAACACGACGTGCTCGTTTAACACAAGAGGAAAAAGAAATGGTTAAAAGTTTAAGGAAAAGTAGTTTTAAAGTTAGTGCAATATTAGAGGCCATAAAAAATCGAAATCCTGACAATGTATCGAACACTAAAACGATACATAATTATTTGGCTGGACTGAAAGTTAAAGAGCGAGATGGTAGAAACCCGATACAAGAACTGTTTAATTTGTTAGATAGACATCGCTATACTTTCTTCTATAATATGAACCCAACAACTCATAGCCTTGAGAACTTGTTTTTTGCACACCCCGATTCTATAAGG
This sequence comes from Primula vulgaris, assembly GCA_963920805.1. Lineage (NCBI taxonomy): Eukaryota > Viridiplantae > Streptophyta > Magnoliopsida > Ericales > Primulaceae > Primula > Primula vulgaris. Next base: position 21,384,037 of record OY987215.1, read on the forward strand.
ATGTTCAAAGCTTTTCCTGATGTATTGTTAATGGATTGTACGTATAAGACAAACCGTTTTAATATGTCATTTCTAGAAGTCGTAGGAATGACATCAACGAACCAAACATATTGTTTAGGTTTTGTTTTCATGAGTGATGAGACTCAGGAAAGTTATAAATGGGGTTTGGAAAAATTTAAAAATACATTGGAGGGTTGTATACTACATAGGGTGTTTGTAACCGACAGAGAAATGACCTTGATAAATGCTTTATCCGTTGTTTTTCCCGATTCTCATCATATATTGTGCACCTTTCATATTGCCAAAAATGTTTTGAAAAACTGTAAAAAAAAAATCCCAGACGAGGAGTGGCAAACGTTTCTATATGATTGAGGCTTATTGGTTGATGTTGAGTCGATAGAGGAGTACAATCATAACCGATCTTCTTTCAATTCCTCTTACAAATCGTACCCTGTTGTGCTTAAGTATGTAGACAAGCTGTTAAATGATTATGCCGATAAGTTTGTTGTATGCTATACCAACCATACAACACATCTAGGTAACAGAACTAGCAATCGAGCCGAACAACAATACGCAAAGCTAAAAAGATCTCTTTCCACAAATACTGGCACGCTTGAAAATGTTTGGGTAGAGGTGAATAAAATTCTAGAAAAACAGTTTGAGGATATTAAGATGACGTTGGATAAATGCAAGTCTTATTTTCCACATTCAGAACGGACACCTCTATTTAAAAATCTTAGGTCGTATATCACACACCATGCCTTTAATATTTCAAGAACACAAAAGATATAGTGGCCAGTCTGATGAGAATTGTTCTTGCGGTATAAAATTGTCTCACATGTTACCTTGTCATCATATTATGAGTGAACATATTATATTCGTTAATCCTCTTCCTCTAAAATATATTCATATATTCTGGAAAAAATTAGACGTAATTGATGATAATGAGAACACCGATGATTATGGGGTAGAGGGTGATTTAGAAGAGTTTAAAAGTGTTTATTCTACCAAAACTAATGTTGAAAAATGGCGTATGAAAACACAACTCCGAGAGATAACCTTACCATCTAAAATATCCATGAATGATCCCGAAGTGAGACAAACTAGGACGAGACCTAGAAAAGGAGAGTATTCTAGTAAGAGATATAAGTCAGGATGGGAGTATGTGGAGGAACAGAGTGCTAGTGCTAGTAGAGATAAGGGCAAATGTAAAGCGGAAGAAACACCGGAGGTAAAGGTAAACCCAACTAGGAGAACGCGAAACCAGACAAATAAACCCACCAGTACTAGGCAAACCTTCCTGTACAGTGACCAAATATGGGTCATGTTACATGATTACATCGATACGGTTTATGATGTTCGTGGGGATGTTAACTGTGGGTTCCGAGTAATTGCAAATGTGATGGGTAAAGAACATGGGGAAAATGATTGGTATGCAGTTAGATGTGAGTTGTTTCAATAGCTTCAGCAAATGAAAGGTGTTTATTATGATTTGTTTGAGAATCTCGATTTTGATGGTTATCGATATGATTATATTCTATCCAGTTTGAATTTTTATCATTCTACAAATCCCGCCCCTTGTGACAAATGGATGAGATTTTCAGCTTATGGTTTTTTAATTGCATCTCATTATAATATGCCAATTGTATTGTTGTCATTATGGCCAAATAAAAATGGAGGGGTACAAGTATGGAACGTCACTTTTTTACCTCTTTATATTGGTCCGCCTCTTGAAACGACATATTACATTCCTACTGTAATAGTGTACGTCAACAGTTGTCATTATGCTCAAGTTATTCCTAAAGAAGGGATCTTCCCAATACCAAGAATTATAGCACGGTGGGAAGAAACACGCACTGAGGCTGCTGAGCCATGAAAGAAACTTTTTCGAGCAAATTTCAACTTATATATGGCGCTAGAAAGGCAATCGGGAAAGCAAATTATAACTGAAGAAGAAGTTATAGACGTATCAAGTTCATAATTAGTTTTTTATTTTTAATTTTATGTAAATTACTCTTTTTTCCAAGTTGTTGTAAATTTATATGATGTATCATGTTTAATAAATATGTTTTATGAAATTTAGTTAATGTTTGCATATTGAGTTAATTTTTTTTATGAAATTTATATAATTTATGATTGTTTTATTCAAGAAAATTGACGATTGACACCAAATTGAGAATTTAGTTAATGTTTCATATTGCGTTATCCAAGTGTTAAAAACAAACCAAAAACACTTCACAAAAATTGACGATTTAGTTAATGTTTCAATAAATCTCAGCTTATACACTTCACAAAAAGGTAACATGAAGCAAAAACATAAAATTTATCAAATCAACTTTTTTTGTGTAAATTTGTCTAAATTTTGTGTTTATTTTGAGAGATTGTTAGAATTGACCAAATTTATTTTATGTAAATTTTTAAGAATAAGGCATTTAGTTTTTTTATTAAAAAAATCATGTTTAATTTGAAAAAAATATTCAGTATTTTAATTGATAGGACCAATATTGAGTTTTTACGAAATGCAGGGACTGTTCTGCAATTTCTGAAAACTACATGCAAACCGTAAATTAAATCTACGGTTTGCAGTGAATCACTGTAAACCGTAGATTTAATCTACGATTTGTACGTTTTTTCAGAAAAAGTGTAGTATAAAAATCCAGGCACTAATTTAAACAAACTGCAACCTTCTCATTTGCTTGGTAAGAAGTGACAAACAAACTCTTATTTTCTGCAGATTTGGCTTGATTAATGTTATTGTTTTAAAAAAAAAAAAACTTTTGCCCGGGCCTAATTTCGAGTTCTAGAAGAGTTTATTGTTCAAAACGTATCTTATGTAGGGTCCTATAATAATTAATTAAATCTAACCTTTCAAAAATGCTACCAAACAGGCAGTGTGTAACATGTCCACATTTATTTCTTGTAGACAGTCCATCTACTTTTGTTTTCAAATATCAGTTCTTGCCTTTATCATTGACGTGTTTTTTTTTAAAGGTCACATGCTTGTCCTTGTCACCTGCCCAAGTGGGTTAACTCGAAAGAGAGAGTTATTAAATATCTAAGTGTTTAATAGTATTAGTCATTGTTTTTGATTGAATTTTATGCTTCGCTTTCTGATTTCTTGATGAAAAAAACTAAGGAAAACCTACGGCATGGTGCAGAAAATGCTCTATTGTAAATAGCGGTGTAAGTAAAATCCGTCAATCCGTAAATGCGAACCAATCTGTTGGTTTGGAGGATTGGATTGGTTTAGATTTTTTGTCAAACGGATTGTTTTAGAATTCAAAAAAACTTAATCCGTTTTTAATGGATTGGTTTCGGATTCTTTAGTGGTAATCTAAACCAAACTAATATGATCCGTAAAATCCGTATCAAATCCGATCCATTAATCCTTTTAAATACGTAATAAATTCGATACAACAAAAACAAATAAACATAAATGTCTTATGGCATACAAAAGAAACTCTAATGAGTGCTACATATATAAATAAATATAACCAAGTATCATGAATTTTTAAGTTTTGTTGACATTTGTATGTGTTATTGCTGTCTTTTCTTTTTGTTTACGAAATTTTAATGATGGTTTGGTTTGATGTTGTAATCTATGGTTTAATAAAAATCCGAATCCAATCCGAATCCGATCCAAACCGTCAAATCCGTAAATCCTCACAAAACCAAGCCAATGTGTTGGGTTGGCCTGTTTTGAATTGGAACTATGAGTGGTTTGATTTGGATTCAAAAAGTTTCAATCCGTTCTTAATGAATTGGATTAGAATTGAGGTTAAAATTCGAACCGTTTACATCCCTAACTGTAACTGAAACTGAAAATATAGAAGGAAGAACTCACATTATGTATCGAACTAGATGGAGAATTATTAATTTAGTATCATGAATTCTGAAACTCCTTGTTCAAGCAAATACTAGATGTGACTATAAAGATAGATAATCTTAAACGACGGTAAGAAAAGGGGTACCAATATTGAAAAAATTATTTAAAATGAAACCATTATTATACAAGAACTTAAAACAATGCAAACTATAAAACTAGTGCAATATTAAAAAAGTTCTCATTCTAAAAAAAGAGAGCAGCAACCGAAGTATCTTCCGCTTAAACCATTAGCAATTTTCCCGCTTTTTCCAATCAATTCCTAGAATGTGTTTAGCATCTTCCATTTGTATTAAAAACTAGATTTTTAATACTATTGTTTTTCTATCCAGCAGGGGAAGCCATAAATTGCCAAAAAAGTCTAACAATAAAAAATTAAATCAAGTGAACATATATTATGGGGGTGTGAATAACCATTCTAAACAAATATGATTAAAACATAGAAAGAAACACTTTTTTTTTTAATAAATTATGGGGTCGTAAATGTCATTACGCAAAACTCATCCTTTACTCCTATCCGTGACTCGGACAGCTTTCTCGTTCTTACACCCATCAAAAATCGCTAAACGCCTTTCCTCCACCTGGATCCTTTCCTTTTCTGTATGTATTTGCTTTACGTGTATTTTCCACCTTAAAAGACGATTCGGAAAATAAAGAAAAATCAGCTTCGCTAGCGGTTACGACGCTCCACTCGATGCTAGCCTCACTAGGGGCGTAACATGGTGTTTGATGCGAGATCGACCAAGGTGACACAAGATCGACCAAGAGGTGGACCTATCTATCAGGTTTCTTGAACAAATGCGGAATAAAATCAATGATAAAAATAACAATAAATAAAAGCCAAACTAAAGACCGCGACCCGTCACCTATAAAGAGGTGGGAACCTTGGTATGATTAGATGGTATGGAACCGCGACCCGTCACCTATAAAGAGGTGAGAACCTTGGTATGTGAAGACGCCACAAACGGTTGCGGGATACCGATTGATAAGTCAGTTTTGAACGCTACAAGGTAACCCCTTGATAAGTTCGGAAAGTTCAATGAAGAACCAAAGAGAAAACTCTCAAATATATTAATCAAAAACTTGCCCTTTACAATCTGATTTGACCCCTATTTATGCTTGGAACAAGCCTCCAAGAATTGGGAAAGTCTAAAGAAGATAAGTTCAAAATTACAATAAATTCATATTGGTATCATAAAAATGAGTGCTTAGAATTCTCCAATACATTGAATAATCAGCCTCCATGTATTTAAATCTTCTAGAATCAGCCCCCTTTTGGTTCATGCATGTAAACCCACGAAATTATCCTTTAATGTGGTGTCTTGAATAGCTCCGATCAGGTTCACAAAGTAATGAGCTTCGTTTGGACTTGTCACGGCCGTGTTTAAGCTTCTATCAGCCTCGTTTATTCTAAGTGTGAGTGCGTTCTTTCCCTCGTCATCGCGCATACCTTGCAACAACCCGTTAAGCGCTTCCTTGAACCTTTTAGCTCTAGCTCTCGTAACTGGTCCGATTGAAACTTGCAATGCGTCTCTCGGTGTAGCGGTCATGATCACATCATCTCCTCCCTCTTGAAAATGATTTGTCCTCAAATCGTCACCTACATCAAAAGGAGATAAGTCAGAAACATTAAAACTAGCGCTTACACTGTACTCACCAGGAAGATCTAATTTATAAGCATTATCATTGATCCTTTCGACCACTTGGAACGGTCCGTCTCCCCTAGGAAGCAACTTCGATTTCCTTTGAACGGGAAACCTCTCCTTCCTCATATGAACCCAAACCCAATCACCTGGTTCGAACACAACTTTCTTACGACCCTTGTTGGCCTGGATAGCATATTGTTCGGTCCTCCTCTCAATATTTTGCTTTGCTTTTTCATGAATTTGCTTGACAAACTCAGCCTTTTTTTTTCCATCTAAATTAGTACGCTCACCCATAGGTAATGGAGTCAAATCCAAAGGTGTTAAAGGATTAAAACCATAAACAATTTCAAAAGGTGAAAATTTAGTAGCTGAATGTACACTTCGATTATAAGCAAACTCAACATGTGGCAAACATTCTTCCCAAGTTTTTAAATTCTTTTGAATTATGGTACGCAACAGAGTTGATAAGGTTCGATTAACTACTTCGGTTTGACCATCTGTTTGGGGGTGACAAGTAGTTGAAAATAAAAGCTTAGTTCCTAACTTACACCACAAAGTTTTCCAAAAGTAGCTTAAGAATTTGGTATCCCTATCTGAAACAATAGTCCTTGGCATGCCATGCAAGCGTACAATTTCTTTAAAGAACAAATCAGCAATTCGTGAAGCATCGTTTGTTTTATTACAAGGAATAAAATGTGCCATTTTAGAAAATCTATCAACGACAACAAAGACAGAATCCATGCCTCTTTTAGATCTCGGTAATCCTAGCACAAAGTCCATAGAAATGTCAATCCAAGGCTCACTAGGTATAGGCAATGGCGTATACAAACCATGAGGTTTAACTTTAGATTTAGCTTGTTTACAAGTTATACATCTTTCGCAAATTCGTTCGACATCTCGTTTTAAATGAGGCCAAAAGAAATGTTCTTGTAAAACATCAAGAGTTTTAGTTATACCAAAATGCCCCATTAAACCACCACCATGTGCTTCTTTAACAAGTAATTCTCTTAAAGAACAATTAGGCACACATAGCCTATTTCCTCGAAACAAAAATCCATTATGCCTATAAAACTTTTCAAACCCAGTTTTCTCACATGCTTCAAAAACATTTTTGAAATCAGAATCATCAACATATAAATCCTTAATGTACTCAAAACCAAGTAATTTCGAATCTAGAGTTGAGAGCAATGTATACCTTCTCGAAAGCGCATCAGCCACAACATTCTCCTTACCTTTCTTGTACTTGATTACAAAAGGAAATGATTCGATGAACTCTACCCACTTGGCATGTCTCTTGTTCAGCTTATGTTGACTCCTCAAGTGTTTCAACGATTCATGATCGGTGTGAATCACAAATTCCTTCGGCCAAAGATAATGTTGCCAAGTTTCCAACGCGCGCACTAATGCGTAAAGCTCCTTGTCGTAAGTTGGATAGTTAAGGGCTGCCCCACTTAGTTTCTCGCTAAAATATGCCACGGGACGTCCTCCTTGTGTAAGAACAGCTCCAATACCTATTCCTGAAGCATCACACTCAATTTCAAAAGCTTTAGTAAAGTCGGGGAGAGTTAGCAAAGGTGCATTAATAAGTTTATCCTTTATTAAATTGAAAGATGTTTCTTGTTCATCTCCCCATTTAAAACCAACATTCTTTTTAATAACTTCGGTCATAGGTGCGGCTAAGCTACTGAAATCTTTAACAAATCTCCTATAAAAACTAGCTAAGCCATGAAAACTTCTCACTTCAAAAACACTTTTAGGAACAGGCCAATCTTTAATTGCCTTAATCTTTTCTTCGTCTACTTCAATTCCTTTAGCACTAACAATATATCCAAGAAATACAAGTTTTTCCGTACAGAATTCGCATTTAGACATATTAGCAAATAACTTTTCTTTTCTTAAGACACTTAAAACAAGTTTCAAATGCTCAACATGGTCATCTAAGTTTTTGCTATAGATTAGAATATCGTCGAAGTAAACCACTACAAACCTGCCAATAAACATTCTTAAGACGTGATTCATTAGCCTCATGAAAGTACTAGGTGCATTTGTTAAACCAAACGGCATAACTAACCACTCGTATAAACCATACTTAGTTTTAAAGGCTGTTTTCCATTCGTCTCCTTCTTTCATCCTAATTTGATGGTATCCACTTTTAAGGTCAATTTTACTAAAAATAGAGGAACCATGTAGCTCATCAAGCATATCATCTAATCTAGGTATAGGATGGCGATACTTTACAGTGATGTTATTGATCGTGCGACAATCTACGCACATTCGCCAAGTGCCATCCTTCTTTGGAACAAGTAACACCGGTACCGCACACGGACTCATGCTCTCTCGCACGTACCCCTTTTCCATAAGCTCTCCCACCTGTTTTTGTAACTCCTTAGTCTCTTCGGGATTGCTTCGATAGGCTGGCCGGTTTGGAATTGATGCTCCCGGCACGAAGTCGATTTGATGTTCAATTCCCCTTATTGGTGGTAAGCCATTCGGTATCTCCTCAGGAAATATGTCCTTAAAATCCTGTAAAAGAGATAGAAAAACACTAGGCAAAGTAGTTTTGTTAGCGTTTAAACAAGCCTCCTTGTACAAGAGTACAATCATCGGCTGATTTTGAAACAAAGCCTTTTTAACCTCGCTTTCTCTCGCATATATACTCCCTTTTTTTCTCTCCTTTACATCTGATTTTTTTGAACTCTCATTCTTTTCAATCCTTTTCTTTTCATTCTCTTTCTTTTCACTCTCATATTTTTTTTCACTCTCTTTCATTCTCACTTGGTCGTCATACACCTGCCTTGGAGTTAATGGAATGAGTGTAATCGGTTTTGCATTGAATACAAAAGAGTATCGATTCTTATAGCCATCGTGTGTTACTCTCCTATCAAATTGCCATGGCCTTCCTAACAGAATATGCCCCGCTTGCATAGGAACTACGTCACACAACACTTCATCCTTATACCTCCCTATTGAGAATGAAACTAACACCTGTTTTAGAACCCTAACCTCGCCACAATCGTTCAACCATTGTAATTTGTAAGGTTTCGGATGTTTGGATGTTTTTAAATTCAGTTTCTCCACCATAATACTACTAGCAACATTGACACAACTCCCACCATCAATAATCATACTACACACCTTATCGCTAACGTGACATCTGGTATGAAAGATGTTCTCGCGTTGTATCTCCTCGTCTTCCCTAATCTGAACACTTAACGCCTTCTTAGCAACTAATATCACCCCATCGACTGGATGTTCTTGCTCGTTATCGTCTTCGTCTTGGCTATGTTCAGATTCGCCTTCCGATTCAATCTCACCATCTTCCCTCATAATCATAGCCCTTCGGTTTGGACAGTCACTAGCATAATGTCCCCTTCCTAAACATTTGAAACATTGTACATCTCGATTTCTAGAAGCTTTCGGTTCAGATTTACCTTGACTCGATGTAGCTTTATCCTTCGTATCCTTTGGTGTTTCGGTTTTAGGTTTCGAATAGGTCTTTTCCTCCTTTTTACTCCAGTTTTGGTTCCATGAAGTTGAACCATATTTTTGTCCCATTCGTGTGGAACTCTTCGCCTTCAATTGTCTCTCTACTTTGATAGCCATGTGTACCATATCTTCTAACTCCACATAGTGTTGTAACTCTACTACGTTAGCAATCTCCTTGTTTAAACCGTTTAGAAAACGAGCCATAGTAGCCTCTCTATCTTCATCGATATCAGCCCGAATCATCGCTATCTCCATTTCTTTATGGTAATCGTCAACACTTTTAGATCCCTGGGTGATTCCTTGTAACCGTCGATATAAGTCCCTATAGTAATGACTAGGAACGAACCGTTTCTTCATAATAGCTTTCATCTCAGCCCACGTTTCGATCGGTCTCTCTCTATTCCTCCTTCGACTAGTAACCACTTGATCCCACCAAACGATAGCGTAATCGGTGAACTCAACGGCTGCTATCCTTACTTTCTTTAGTTCTGAATAGTTATGACATTCGAACACCATCTCCATCTTCTTTTCCCACTCCAAATATAACTCCGGATCGTTTTTCCCTTGGAACGCTGGGATTTTCATTTTAATACTACTCATGTTGTCATCAACCCTATCTCCATTTCTACCTCGCCGATTTCTATGTCGATTATTAGCCCTAGGCAAAGTATCGTCCGATGCCCGATCATCTTCTTCCGCCTCTTCTCCATCGCCGCCATTGTGATTATTTCGTGGTTGCTCGTTATGGTTATTTTGTATTTCGTCGATTCGTTCATTTATTCGCTCGAACTCAGCCGCAAACAACCTTCGCATTTCTCCCATCATCGCCTCCATTTGTAATCTTGTGTCGCCTCCTCCCGAACCCATTCGAGATGAACGTCGCTGCAAATAAAGTATTAGAACCAAAAATTTAAATCCTCACGCACTCCCTCACGTGTATCGCTCGTAATTGTTCACTCGTCACTGGTGTATCACTCTATTGGCTTTTACCCTCTATTAATCTCACACACTCTGCCTTTTTCCACTCAAATATGTTCTCACTCGCTCAACCTTACCCACTCGTCGTTTCCTCTATAGGTTCTCTATGAACTTAATAAGCCACAAGACGTTTACTTGTAGCGTTTAAGAGTTGGTAATGCGAACAAACTTTTTATCGAATGAAGTGACACACCTAACAAATCAGAATTTTAACAATAGACACAAGTACTCGAAACGACAATTAGACAATCCTCTTTCGTTGGCACTTATATATATTATTTTTTTATTTTTTTTTTTGTGCTCTTTTTGGATCCCTTTAATTTTTTTTTGTTTGGCACTTTTATTTTTTGTGCTCTTTTTGATTCTTCTCTTTTTTTTTTTTTTTATATATGTAAACGAGGATAACAAGACTCAACAAGAAATAGAAATGACTTCCTTTTTTTTTTTTGACAACCTTTCAATAGAAACTTAACAAATCATTTTTTTTTTTTTTTTTTTCTGAAATAATTTTCTTTTTCTAATGAAAACAAAAAATAACAAGACACTTAAAACCTTGATAGAGCCTAAGCTCTGATACCAAATGATGCGAGATCGACCAAGGTGACACAAGATCGACCAAGAGGTGGACCTATCTATCAGGTTTCTTGAACAAATGCGGAATAAAATCAATGATAAAAATAACAATAAATAAAAGCCAAACTAAAGACCGCGACCCGTCACCTATAAAGAGGTGGGAACCTTGGTATGATTAGATGGTATGGAACCGCGACCCGTCACCTATAAAGAGGTGAGAACCTTGGTATGTGAAGACGCCACAAACGGTTGCGGGATACCGATTGATAAGTCAGTTTTGAACGCTACAAGGTAACCCCTTGATAAGTTCGGAAAGTTCAATGAAGAACCAAAGAGAAAACTCTCAAATATATTAATCAAAAACTTGCCCTTTACAATCTGATTTGACCCCTATTTATGCTTGGAACAAGCCTCCAAGAATTGGGAAAGTCTAAAGAAGATAAGTTCAAAATTACAATAAATTCATATTGGTATCATAAAAATGAGTGCTTAGAATTCTCCAATACATTGAATAATCAGCCTCCATGTATTTAAATCTTCTAGAATCAGCCCCCTTTTGGTTCATGCATGTAAACCCACGAAATTATCCTTTAATGTGGTGTCTTGAATAGCTCCGATCAGGTTCACAAAGTAATGAGCTTCGTTTGGACTTGTCACGGCCGTGTTTAAGCTTCTATCAGCCTCGTTTATTCTAAGTGTGAGTGCGTTCTTTCCCTCGTCATCGCGCATACCTTGCAACAACCCGTTAAGCGCTTCCTTGAACCTTTTAGCTCTAGCTCTCGTAACTGGTCCGATTGAAACTTGCAATGCGTCTCTCGGTGTAGCGGTCATGATCACATCAGTGTTGGAGTTACACAACCAGACACATTCGAGGCTTGTCTAACTAGAAATGGGTTCAAATTGTTAGAAGTTGCAAAACTTTCGATTTCAAATAAATCAGAACTTGTGTCGCTTGCTAAATCATCATCAGGATTTCTATCCGACTTTGGTGAAAAATCCATTTCCTCTTTTTTAGTGTTAATGTCGATAGTAAACAAATCTAGTTTCTTCCCAAAAATAGATTCAATTCTCTTTTCCAAGATAGGGGAACCAAATGACTCCTTATCATCTGCCTCTTCTTGGAAGAGTACTTTTTCTGTAACCGAATTCTCGGGCATCAGATCCCCAGTTTGGAATGTAAAACTTTCTTCTTTTTTATTTAACCCGATTCCAAAATACTCAATCTTCTTCATTTGCATCTCTTCGGTAATCCGAGGATTCATCAAGGACTTAAAATTCTTATCTAAATCCTTTACGTCTCTATCATTTCTTTTCGAAAAGCTTTTGCTCTTTTGGTCTTCTACATCAACAGAATTTTCATTTGCACAAGAACAATTACAGCTAAGAATCGAAAGGAGACCTCTAGCTTGTCTCCTTCTAACATTCTTATTATGAATCGATTTTTCTTGACCACCTCGTATCAAAGCACTTTGGCTATTCCAACTAGATTCCGAATTAACACTCGGTCTTCGAAGTTGTTTTGTTAACTGATCTATTTGCATTTGTTGGTAGTCAATATTTTCCTCATCGTTTCCTCCATTGAAGTACATTTCTGCCGCAAAAACACTAATTTCTCCATATTCTGCGTTATTTTTTCCTATGTGAACATTTCCTTTTTGTATGGTCCAGGTGGAATTCGGTATGTTGCTCGTCTCAATGTGTTTTCTGTGAAATACTTCCTCTGATGAGTTGAGGTAAGAAGAAAAAGAGAAGTCTCTAAGATGTGGTTTTTTCTCAATCGACAATGCTTGCTTTAACAAAGCCATGGTTAGAAACAAACACAATACTTGAATTTTTTAACCAAAACCAAGTACCAAGTACCAAGATAAGAAGGGAAATTGGAGAAATATTGAAAGTAACCCTCACAAATGTTATAAATGTAGTTTTTGAGTCAGCATATTTGAAAGGCGAAACAAAACAAAAAACAAAACAAAAAAACAAAATGATAAGGAAACAAATGAAGAAAAGTGCTGCCTTTCTTGCAAGTCACGAAAATAAAACTTTAGAATTAGAGATGGAAGACTACTTGTTTTAGCAGAAGTAAAATAATTTATAAGTAAAGGAACATAAATGTTCAATTTTGTAGGTGGGAAAAAAGGTTGGATTAGTTAGCTTCTACAGTTGTAGATAACCCAAAGGAGAGGTATAGAACATAAAGACAGATCTTTGGGAGAAGCGCTAGCTATGCTTTAATGTGAGCCATTTGTTATAAGTAATAATATGATCACCTATCTGGCTAAAATCGACAGTTTTAGAATATTCTATATGGAAATTTTAGAAATCCACGTATAAATAGGTTCAATTTTTGTACTCTAAAATATTTGTTTTCATGCTCAAATCGTAAAAAAAATTATATACCGTAATTTTGACTTACAAACCGTAAATTTAACTTACGGTTTATGACTTAAGTCAAACTGGAAGTAAAATTTACAGTTTGTAAGTTAGATTTACGGTTTGACTGTAAAATTATCAAAATGCCCCTGCGTTCAAAATCAACAGATTTTTCAGACCACTTTTATCCGATCGATCGGCTGTGAACTCCGATTGATCAGTTGAGAAATGAATATTTGCTACCGACTGTTTCTCCGATCGATCGGATGATAAATTACAGATATATACATATCACTCTCTCTATATTAGTCTATATTTTTACATTTTCATCAAAAACCTTCATATTTTCAACCAAATCACAATTTTTTGTTAAAAATCTCTATTTTCATCACCCTAATTCATATATTTGACATAAATTCAAGTTTAAATCCCTTGATTTCCCCCAAATCAAATCGTTTTTTTTTAAAAAAAACCCTAATTTCTCAAAACCTTAATTTCTTAAATTCAATAAAATGGTTCGAGAGAGAAACTCTTCGAAGACGACTTTTAAAGATATCGGCTCATCCGCTCCTCATTTGGTTAAGTCTTCTAATACTAAATCCGATAATTATATCTCAAATAGAACAATTGTCAATCATGTCTCTATTGATTATGCATAATTTCTTCGTATATTTCCTCTTATTGAACAGAACATCAATTTTCAAAAATGGGAAAATCTAATGATATATATATTGATGAAACTTATCAATTTTAGGAAAATCTTATTATTTCTACTAATGACAATAATGATCTTCAACTCACATACAAGGTGCACAAAAAGAAAATTGTTTTTTCCGCATCTCAACTACGTGACCTCTTAGATTTAGAATATAATGGCGTCTCAAGAGCCGAGTAAATCTTTCATTTATATAATGTTTCAAACCTCCTTGAAATTCGTCCATCCGTATTTTACCCCGATCTCGTGGAGAGCCAAAAGTTAATGGTCTGCACTTTCAAAACAAAATCGCTTTTTTTGTTATGGCTAAAATAATTTTTACTCATAGCTCAAATTTTACCGATGTTACGGAAGATAACATTTTCATTCTAACTTGTGTTCAAAGAAAAATCAAATTGGATACCGCCAACTTAATCATAAAAACAATGAGAGACGCCAAAGAGTCTACAAAACACTCTCTTTTGTATGGCTCTCTTATTATCGAAATTCTCATTTTTTTAATATCAATTGCAAAGGCGTTAAATTTGAGTCTACTAGTGATCTTTAGACAAAAAATCTCTCTCAAATGAAAATTCGGATCATCAGTAATAATATTCTAACTTGTTATGGCCGAGCAGTTACCGATGAATTTTTTGCACCCCTCCCTCTGCATCTAGAGCCCTATGTAGGTCCTAAAGCCATCACTCTCGATCCCCTTTTGGGACCCGAGGATCCCTTTTTAGCTCCCAATACGGACCCGATTCTGACGGATCATCCGATGACCAATATGGACCAAACTCTGAAATTTTTCAAGGTCCTTCTTCTTCTCGCCTCTCAAAAGGAAAATCCAAATCACAAGTTCCTATTCCTCCTTGTGCTCGATCCGAAAAATTCTACATGGACTTGTATCATATGGTATACGAAAATGGGCATCTTCAACGCAAAATGTATCGAAGGATCGAAAATTCCTTGGGTGGGGATAAGAAAACTCTCAATGAAATTGATTGCATTAGCGCTGAACAATACAAAGTCTATTGTGAGCATTTTCCGGGATCTAGGCGAGACAAGATTGGCGACGACGAGTGTGACGATGGTACTTCGACACCAGAGCTTAGATGATATCATTTATATTTTACATGATGTCTCATATTTGTAATTTTTTTAAACAATGCGTTATTTTATCATTTTGCTTTTGTTTCAAACTATTTTACATTTATGTTTGCTTTTAAAAGCCTTGTGTTGGCTAATTTGGGACTTGTTGCATTTGGACGATTACCGTTAATGTTTATCTTTTGTTATCATTTTATCTTATGTTTTCATTTATGCGATTGGTTATTGTGGTGTTCTTGTTGTATTATTTTTATTTGATGGTATGATTTATTTGATATATTGGGTTGATCATTGTATTATTTTTATTTTGTGGCGATGATCTATTTTTTAGGAAAAACTAGGACGGATTTTTCGCTCGCCATTTACTTACGTGTCTCTTGTAATTTTATTTATACTCTTGTCGGTGTTTGATTCTCTTTATTGGTTAATATATAATTGTTTATCAAAAAATTTACATTTCACAAAAACTACCATTCGTTGGTTATTTGTGCAGTTGTTTTGATTATAACAAAATGAATTTAAACATTATAAAATAACTTGTTTAAACTCTAAAACATGATAAAAAGTCATTTTGATTACTAATCATTTTATCCAGTGTTAATTTGTTTAAAATGATAGATGATTTAATAACGAAGCTAACGGTTCAAACGAAACGAAATTTGGAAGTCGAATGAATAAGTTATAGTTCCACCATATACAAATTAGTCAAACGGAACTAAATTTGGAAATTAAACTGACCATCCGTTGAAAATACCAGATGTTCCAGACAACTTGGCCGATCGATCGGCTATGAACCCCGATCGATCGGCTGATTACTGTCACACGATTACAGTGTTTATCCGATCGATCAGTTGTTAACCCCGATCGATCGGTCAACCAAACTATAATTGTTTTACAATTTGTTTCTCGGATCGATCGGTTGTGAACCCCGATCAATCAGCTGCGTTCTGTTTGACTATATCATTACTTTCTCACTCTCCCACTCTTTTACCCTACTAATCAAATTTGTTATAAACCCATTATTTATTCCGATCAAACCATATTTTTACTCGTATTTATATACTCTTCACTATGGTGGAATACGACGACAACCACTATTGTGACTATAATTATGTTGCTTCTTCAAGTAGGTCAAAGGTGGAACAAACCGATTATACAAAAAATTTCGATGTTGATGATTTGTATTGGGATATTAGGGATGACATGATTAAAGATCTTTCTGACATGGCTTGAAATTGTGGTTTTATTCTTTCGATTCGTAGATCAGGTGGGGTTTACGGTACAAGAGTACCATATGTTGAGATATGTTGTGATAAGTGGGGTGTTTACGAGCAAAAGAAGGTGTCTTTCACTAATTTAGGTACCAAAAAAATAGACTATCCATTTTCTATTAAGTGTTTTTTGATTAATGATGAATGGAGGCGTCGTCTGCCAAATGGAAACCTTAATCATAAATCCCCCACTTACTTGCATGGGCAAGCACGACGTGCTCGTTTATTGGAACCCGAAAAGGAATTGTCTAGGTCATTAAGGCAAAGTACTTTTAAAGTTAGTGCCATATTAGAGACTCTAAAAGATCGAGACCCTGACAATATGTCAAATGCAAAAACATTACATAATTTTTTTGCTTCTATTAAATTTAAAGAGCGAAATGGTAGGAACCCGACATAAAAACTGTTTAATTTGTTGGACAAATATCATTATACTTTCCTTTATGA
This sequence comes from Primula vulgaris, assembly GCA_963920805.1. Taxonomy (NCBI): domain Eukaryota; kingdom Viridiplantae; phylum Streptophyta; class Magnoliopsida; order Ericales; family Primulaceae; genus Primula; species Primula vulgaris. The sequence goes on from OY987215.1 coordinate 21,400,495, forward strand.
AATGAACCCAACCACTCATCTAGAAAACTTATTTTTTACCCATTCCGATTCTATAACGTTGTTCAAAGCTTTTTCTGATGTGTTGTTAATCGAGTGTACATATAGGGCAAACCACTTTAATATGCCATTTCTAGAAGTTGTGGGGATGATTTCGACAAAACAAACCTATTTCTTATGTTTTGTTTTTATGCGGAATGAGAGGAACAATTTTACATTTGGGCTTTGCAAAAATTAAAAGATACATTGGCGGGGGTGTACACTACATAGAGTTTTTATAACCGACAGATTGATGACCCTGATGAATGCGTTGTGTGTTGTTTTTCCTGATTCTTATAATTTTTTATGCACTTTCAACATTTTAAAAAATGTTTTTAAATAGTGTAAACCAAAAATCCTTTCCAAAAATTGGCAAAAGTTTCTAGATGATTGAAGTTTAGTGGTTGATGCCGAAACGATAGAGGAGTACAATTATAACCTAGCTACCTTCATGTCCTCCTATGATTCGTATCCTGATGTTGTTAATTATATAACCAACTTGTTAAGTGAATATTCCACCAAGTTTGTTGCATGCTATACCAACCCTTCAACACATCTAAGTAATAGAACTAGTAACCGGGCTGAACAACAATACTCGAAGCTAAAATCGTCACTTTCTAGCGATTTTGGTACACTTGAAAATGTTTGGGTCGTAGTGCATAGGATTCTTAGTAACAAATCTTATTTTCCTCATGCAGAACAGGGAACCTATCTTTACACATCTTAGATCATATATCTCACACCATGCGTTTGATTTATTATTTGAAGAACTTAAAAAATATGATGGGCAGTCCGCTACAGATTGTGATTATGGTATAAAATTGTCCCATGGGCTACCTTGTAACCATGTTATGAGTGAACATTATTTATTTGGCAAGGCTCTTTTACTATAAGATATTCACAAAAATTAGATGTAATTGATGATAATGGGTCAAACGATGATTATAGGGTTGACGCTGATCTGGACGAGTTTAAAAGTGTTTATTCTACAAAAAACTTCCGTTGAAAAACGGCGCATGAAAACTCAACTCCGAGAGATAACTTTACCCTTTAGAACATCAATGAATGATCCTGAAGTGAAAAAAAGTAGGGAGAGACCTAGAAAAGGAGACACTTCTAGTAAGAGGGATAAGTCAGGCTGGAAGTATGTGGACGAAAAATTTGCTAGTAGAGATAAAGAGAAAACTGAAAAACAGACTAGTAAGGATAAAGGGAAAGTGAAAGCCACAAAATTTGCTAGTAGAGATAAAAGGAAAGGGAAAGCCGAAGAAACGTCAGTTCATCCAACTAGGAGGATGCGTAGTACGACAAATAACCCCACCAAAGGCAAACTTTGAAGTACAGTGAGCAAATATGGCCCATATTACATAATTTCATTGATACGGTAAATGATGTGCATGGTGATGGTAACTGTGGTTTTTGAGTAATTGTAAAAGTGTTGGGTAAGAATGGAGGGGAAGAAAATTGGTTCGAAGTTAGATGGGAGTTGTATCAGGAGCTTTGTCGAATGAGAGATGTTTATTATAATCTGTTTCAAAACTGCGATGTCGAACATTTTGATTATGATTATATTTTATCTAGTTTAAATTATAGCAATACTCAAAATGACGCATGTATTAATAAATGGATTAGATTTCCGACATGTGGTTTTCTAATTGCATCTTGTTATAATATACCACTTGTAGTATTGGAATTAGTCAATACCGGTTGGGGTGTAGTTTGTCGAAACACCACCTATTTACTTCTTTACACTACGCCTCCTAAATTGACACATTACGTCCCTACTGTAATGATGTTTGTCAACAGATGCCATTATGCTGAAATTGTTCCTCAAGACGGGAATTTTCCGATGCCAGATATTATAGGTCGGTGGGAATAAGAACACACTATAGATGCTGATCCGTGGAAACAAATATTTCCATCAAATTTCAACTTTTACATAGCGTTGCAAATGCAAGATGGAAAAGAAATTAATACTGAAGAAATATACAACTTAGGCGATCCATATTAGTTTTTCATGTATGATACTATTTTTCCAAATTTTTGTAACTGATTGTAATGAGGTTATAGTTAAATTATGTAATATTTCATGTTCTTATTAATTTTCTCTGCTTTAACAACTTCTTGTGTGGTTAATATAGTTGTTTTTATCTTTGAAATTTTACTTTAAGCAAAATTTACTCAGAAGTTCCAGAGAGTTTCTCCGATCGATCAGATCTAAACCCCGATCGATTGGATTGTTTCAATTTTCAGTAGAAAATTCCAGAGGGTTTCTCCGATCGATCGGCTCTGAACCCCGATCGATCGGACTATTTCAATTTTCAGTAGAAAATTCCAGAGGGTGAGGCCGATCGATCGGACTGTTACAGTTTTGTTCTGAAAATTCCAGAGAGTTAGTCTGATCAATTGACCCTGACCCCTGACCGATCAGAGTGTTTCAGTTTTGTTCTGAAAATTTCAGAGAGTTAGGCTGATCGATCGGCCCTGACCCCCGATCGATTGGCCCTGACCCCCGATCGATCGGCCAGTAGCGATTTTTAACTATTCTGTGTAATACATATACATGCATAACATATACATATATATATATATATATATATATATATATATATATATATATATCTTTCTCTCTATATAGAACCCTAAATCGTCAATTTCGTATAAATCTCTCAAATATTCATCAAAAAAACTTTTTTTTTTTGTGAAAAAACCTAATTTCCAACACCCTAATACATATATTTCACATCAATTCAACCTTAAATCTATAGATTTACTCCAAATCAATTGGGTATTTTTCTATAAACCCTAATTTTCTAAAAATTCAAATTTGTCCAATTTTTGAAAATGGTTCGTAAGGCAAGCTCTTCTCAAGACATCGGCTCATCCGCTCCTGATTCGGGTAAGATTTCAAAATCTAAATCCGAAGATCCTCTTGCTAGTAGGAAAATCGTAAATCGTGTTTGTATTCATAGGTCATTCCTCGATAAATTTCATCTCCTTCAAGAGAACATAACATTTCAAAATTGAATTTTTTTTATTTTTCTAGATTATGATATATATATCGACGAAGCCTGTAAATTTTATGAAAATCTCGTAGTTGACACAAATAAGCATGGTGTCCTTGAACTTAGATCCAAGGTTAACAAAAAAGCTATTGTGTTAACCGTCACTCAACTTTGCGACCTTTTAGGATTAGACCAAGGTGGCATTTCAAAAACAAAAGAGGTTAAAAATATCAATAATGTAGGTAACCTTATTGAGGTTAATCAAACCTTTTTTCACCCGCAACATGTTGGAGAATCAAAATTTTATGGTCTACATTTTCAAAACAAAATTGTGTTCTTTGTTCTCGCAAAAGTAAATTTTCCTCATAGCTCAAATTAAAGTGATGTTTCGGAAGAAAACAATGTCGCTCATGCCTATATATAAAGGCAAATCAAATTAGATACCGTCACCCTAATTTTTAAGAAAATGATATATGCAAAAAAACAAAACAAAACACTCTCTTCCATATGGCTCTGTTATTAGCGGTATTCTTGAATATTTCAAAATTCCCACAAAACGCAAAATTTTTGACACTAGGATTGAGATTTCCTCAACTAATCTTTCTTAAATGAAAATTCATGATAAAAATAATGATATTCTAACTTTCTATGGACGCCAAGTTATGGAAATTTTTTATAAACCGCTCCTTTTTCATTTAGAGCCATATGTAGGCGTTAAAGCCGAGGTTTTTGTTCCGAGTTCGGAACCCAAGAGTCTTTCCGATCCTATTACTTCTACCGACCCCATTCCCTCGTCTTCGCGTCGAGAGAAGGGCAAAGGAATAGCGGAATCCTCCTCTCTTCTGCCTATTCAAGCCTCTCCTCCTCCGACTACTCAAGATACCGCTTCTCCTTTCCTCGTAACCCTCATTGGACACCTGCCATCGGAAATTTTCATGCGGATAAAATGACGATAGATTATGAATTTCATCATATGCAACGTCAACAATACCGTGAATATAGAATTGACAAGAGTGAGAATTATGGAGAAATCGATGCCTATAGTGAAGAAGAGTATAACTATTATCGTGTATACTTTCCGAACTATCGTCGCCCACTCTATGATGATACCGTCGATGATGCTAATTCGAAACAACATGACTAGCATTGTAATTTTTTCTATGTTTCGATGTTATTTCTCTTTGTTTTTCTTCGAACAATATGTAATTTTATTTTATTTATTTTGTTAAGCCGTGGCTACTTTGGGATTCTTTGCATTATAATCGTTAATGCTTATTTTTCTTTATCATTTTATCTTATGTTAAATCGTTTGTGTGATTAGTTTTGTTGTTGGTATTACGTGTTATTATTGTGGTGTTGATTATGTTGTTCATATTTACATGTTATTATTGTGGTGTTGGTGTTGTTTGTTGGTATTAGATGTAAATTATTGTTGGTGGTTTATCTTTCTCGCATTTTACCATTCTTTTTTGGGTTGATCATTTTGTTAATTTTATTGTGGCGATAATCCAATTTTAAGAGAAACTATGACGAATTTTTCATTTACAAGTATGGCGATGATCCAATTATATTTGTGATTCGGTTCTATTTTTGGTTTGATTTGTTTACAAGTATTTAGGGCGTCATGTCAGTTTAAATAATACTTGAAAATGATGAATTTTCATTTACATATGAGTGTTTTATGACCGTTGCAATATTTCTTTACAAAAATAACAGATTATAGTATTTTTACTTAGCTAATAATACGACATATAAAAACAATAACGGAAATAAAATACGACATATAAAAACGATAACGGAAATAAAGCAAATAAATTATAGCTACACAATATATAATCTCGAAACAAAATATGGATCAAATAAAATTACACCAACTCATTTTTTCCTTTTCGAACGACTAAAGTTCTTAAAGTACGACATAGGAAGCTGCTTTTCCGCCGATGTCAATCTGTCCGATGATGACTCACCCGACTCTTCTATATTATTAAGGTCACGACGACGTCTATCTCTAACATGCCATTCTGGTAGCAGAGCACGTTCATATGAAATGGGTGGCACTCCTCGTAAACAAGAGGTGTTTGTGGAAGTCTGACTAAAAAGATGCTCATGAGAACCAAACGACTATCTATGCCCATAAGGGGTATGGTAAGGAGTCTCCATATCCATTTCGATATTCTCAAATCCTCCGGAAGCAGCACGACGATGACCACAAGTCTCTGTACCACTATACTCACATCTACTCGTACGTCCTCCTCCACTTATACGTCTACTCCCAGTACGACCACCGCTGCTAGACTCACCTTCACCCCTACCTCTATCCATACGTCTACTCACACTACGACCTCTGCTACTAGATTCACCTTTCCCTTTATCGGTGTGTGTATAACTACTTGGCATATACTCATAATCGTGATCCTCACGATCATTGTAATCGTCATAATCAGGCTCATCGTCATCCCGGTTATTGACATCCTCCTCGAATGATTCATCACTCGACCCTTTTGGATCAATGCCCAATTTAGCCATACCAATGGCTAAATATTGCACCTCATATTGAACTTTGGGCCATTTAAAAGTTTTGTAACTATGGCGTAACAAATGTTTCTGCAAAAAAAAAAATAATAAAAAAATAATTAAGTAATAAAAATTAAATTTTTGAAATAAAAAATAGTAATATTGGTTTACTAAATTAGTTTTTTACCATTTTAGTAATCAAACCCGTTGTCTCACGAACACCGTATTTCGGCACTTCGAGAAGATGTGGGTTTATGAGAAGCCATGTCTGATGTTTGTACCATTGTAGGTAATCCGGTGACGTATATGTACCTAATTCATCGTTAATAATTTGGTTGTGGCAATCACTCCACTGGCTTATAAATCCGTGGAATATTTGAGGCCAATCATAATTTTGTTATTTTCCAGCTCTCCTATCCTTGTCGTGGCCTTGTGTGCGATTCCAAATCTTGGTAGGCACAAACTGCCTCATAATAGATGTAAACATATACAACATTAGATGTAAATAGTCATTATAGATGTAAACATATACTACATATCTGTAATTCAAAAACAGTCATTATAGATGTAAACATATACAATACGTAGTAAATAAATACTAGAATTTTACCTGTTCAGGCGTTAACTGGTCAAACAGGTCCCGTATAAAAACCTCATTATGGCGGATCACATGTTGATCATAGTGCGTCAATTTTTCCACATGTAATAATACAAGTAGAGTAGATAAAAAATATATATATAAATAAAAGAAGTAGCTGCTAAATATTCACAATTTAATAGTAATCGAATACAAAAATTACATAATACTATGCCTGTAGTCGAGGGTAAATCTAGGCAATCCCGGCGGAGAGGGAATATCAGGAGGCAATCCTAGACAAGGTCTAACAGGCCGTAGCATAGTCATCGCTCACATCTCAAGGAACATCACCGCACCGCTTATTCCATTAGCTTGCCCCCGAACAAACTTGCACAGGTTGGACTTCAACCAAGCGAGGAGAGATGATCCCTAAATATACTCCCCACACGTATTGAAATCTTTAAGAAACGGTAGAGGCCAAAGTGCAATATGATCACTGCTCTTATCAGAAAAAACATGAGCAGCTAGCAGCAACAACATGACAGCCCTGTACTGATATAACAACCTATCATCAGTAGGGTTGGCAGGTAATTCCGAAAACGTTTGTCTCAGTCATCCAAGTTTAACCGTTAAATTTTTTTTATCAACCATATCGTCATCGGGTCTACTAACCAAGGTCTAACGGGCCGTAGCCTAGTCATCGCCCACATCCCGAGGAACATCACCGCATCGCTTATTCCATTAGCTTGCCCCTGAACAAACTTGGACATGTTGGACTTCAACCAAGTGAAAAGAGATGATCCCCAACTATACTCTCCACATGTATTGAAATTTTCAAGAAACGGTAGTGGCCAAAGTGCAATCTGATCACTGCTCTTATCAGAAAAAACATGAGCACCTAGCAGCAACAACATGGCAGCCCTGTACTGATATAACAACCTATCATCAGTAGGGTTGGCAGGTAATTGTGAAAACGTTTATCTCAGCTATCCAAGTTTAACCGTTAAACAATTTTTATCAATCATATCGTCATCGGGTCTACTACCCAACAACCTCTCCACCAAATACAACATGCTAGTTCTATTATCATTACTCTCCGATCGGGTTACAAGCAGACCATCCACCCTCAATCCAAAGGTAATCCCCTCAATTCCAACATAATCTCTACATCTTGTAGAGATATCCCCAACTCGCCACCAAAAAAATGAAACGTGTGGGTCTCATCACGCCACATGTCCAGTAATGTTGTAAGCAAGCCTCGATCTACATTGTAACTCTTTATGACATATACACCGTAAAAGTCTGCTCTAATAATATTTTGCATTACTGTTGGGTACGAAGCTATCTCCCAACTGTAATTGTACAACCGCAGGTTATTCTCATCCGTTCTCACTACCTTTCTACCACGCACCCAAATCTTTTCTAATATATGATCAGACTGTCCTAAAATGCCCCGATTGCCTCTAAGAATGGGACCTGGATGAGCTGGATCACCCATAGAAACCCTATATAAAAAGTGGATATCAAATTAAATAATTTGTCCACTCATTCACACACACACACACACATATATATATAGATAAATATACCAAAAAAAGGAACTCATGGGCTACTTATAAAAACGAACATAAAATAAATGTTAATTGTTTATACAACCAAAACACATATAAAAAATATGTACAACAAATGTAAACTAAACAATTACTAATTACCATACAAATAAAATGAAACCCAATTAATGGCAACTAAACAATTATTATAAATCAAGAAAATTGCATAAAAAAAATAACTGAAAACGGGTAATTAATGAAAAAAACTTAACTTAGTCAAATTTATCATAATAAAAACAAGATAAACATATACAATCAAATGTAGCTAAACAATTAGTGATAATTATCTAAATCAATAAATTTACATAAACCCCCTAATTTTAACGAAAAAGAAAAAATGTGTGTAAAGTTGGTATAGTTTATATGATTTGTTCATAAATTGGTATATTTTCTATGATTTTTTCATAAATTACAAATTTAAACTATATAAAATAGAGAATAAAGAAATACTTTGAATTGATCTATGTGATTCGGAATAAAAGCAAGAAAGTTGGGTTAATCGGACTCAAAAACCTATTAAGTGCTTGTAATTGGGAGATTTTTCGAAGAGAGAGAGGGGTGGGGGTAATTTTTAAAATGTAGTTGTTTTTTTTACTTTTTTCACTTAAATGTGGGAGTTCACAGCCGATCGATCGGCCAAGTTGTCTAGAAAATCTATTGATTTTGAACGCAGGGGCATTTGGTAATTTTACAGTCAAACCGTAAATCTGACTTACAAACCGTAAATTTGACTTACGGTTTGACTTAAGTCATAAACCGTAAGTCAAAATTATGGTTTGTAAGTCAAAATTACGGTCCGTAATTTTTTTTTACGATTTGAACGTGAAAACAGATATTTTGCTGTCGAAAAATCCAACCTCATAAATCTAAGTACAGACTATCAGAGGCATGTAGTGGAGAGTCTTCTACAATATTACTTCTTTACAAGTTTTCAAGAGACTTTAATCAACATGTGATAGCATTAGCAACACACAAGAACTAAAATGTTATATAAGTTTTTCCGGAAAAATTATGAAAAACTACATATTATTGGTACTTAATTTAAAAAAACTCATACTCTAAAACAGTTTTAAAGATTAGTAATTTGGGTTTTTGGAAATTAATAATCTAAGTTTTTAAAAAATAAGTATATTTTTATGTACTACTCAATGATTCTCTCTGTTTTCTACTTGCAATTAATTACATGAAGATAGGTGGCCAAAGGAACAATATTTTAAGTCAACATAATATTTTGCATGGAATGATTTCAAGTCAACATGATCAGTTCGTGTATAAAATTGAACTTGAGACTTTTAACAGTCATTTATCACTCGATTTTATAGAAAAAGAAATGACGGTTTCTAAGTTTATATAGAACTGGTAATAGATCTTCTAATATTTATGGGCAAAATAATAAGTTATAAGTGCCCATTATCCAAAACTTTTATCATTAACATTGACGTACGAATGTGTATCTAACCCTAGATTTACTTGGAGGTTAAAAATCAAAAAGAGGATTCAGGTTTTTGCATATAAGAATCACATCTACCAGACAATAGAGTACTAGCCTAACAGGCATTTAGCTGTTTCCGACATGCTACAACACAATCTTTTTTTTTTATCCATTCACATAATCGCAAAACTACTTTAAAAATCACAAAAATAACAAAAAATCCAAAACCGTGAAAAAAAATTCATTTAGACAGTTTATAAAACAGTCTAAATGACAAAAAAAACACGAAAGGACCCAAGAATAAAACAATATGAGTCGTTTAGAATGTTTCTAAAACAGCATAAACGACAATAAACTAGACGGTGATCAAAGAAAAATATTATATGGCCATTTTAAAAACATTCTATGATATTCTGAAAACAATCTATCATTATTTGAAAATAGTGTGAATCATTTTAAAGCCGTCGAACTTATTTTAAAAAAAGATCGAGTTATTTTAAAAGCAGTTGTTTATGATCGTTTATAAAATAGACTAAATCATTTCGTAAACAGTTTGAGTCATTTTAAAATAGTCTATGACATTTTAAAAATAGTTTATCGTCAAAATTATAATTATTCCATACAGTTGGAGTGAAAATTAGGTTGTTTTTTTTTTCATCAAAATTTAGGAAGTATCATTACTAAAATTGTAGTAAAACAAAGTCGAACAAGTATTCAATGAACATCAATAACTCGGATGCACAAACAAGTAACTAGAGCTCAGACTCTCAAACGATGGCATTGGCCGCACTAGCAATCCTAGGCCACAAGTCAGCACACTCTTTTCCAATTGAACCAGTAATAGCAGACCCTTTCATTTCCCCTTTTGGATTGACAATAACACCAGCATTATCTTCAAAGTACATGAAGACACCGTCCTTTTGGCGCCAAGGCTTGCGCTGCCTAACCACAACAGCAGGCATGACCTTCTTCCTGAGATCGGGTTTCCCCTTCTTCACAGTAGCCATGACCATGTCACCAACACATGCCGAGGGCAACCGATTGAGCCTTCCCTTGATCCCTTTCACAGAAATGATATACAGGTTCTTTGCCCCCATATTGTCTGCACAGTTAATAGTAGCTGCCACTGGAAGACCCAGTGACATACGGAACTTGTTTCCTGCCGAACCTCCATGCCCTCGCTTCGACATTTTAGAGTTTTTTAGAGTGAGAGAGAGAAAGTGAGTGAAAATTAGGTTAGATGTTAAGTTATATATACTTTTAAGAGATAAAAGATAGTATTCAAAAACGAGTAGAGTCTATTAGTAAAAACAATAATCCTAGGAACTCTAAGTTATGCATCTGGCTTTTTAAGAGTATTGCATATATAATGAGAGGGAGCGGGAGACGAAGAGAGAGAAGATGGTTGCTTAGCAGCGAAAGCTGGGGATCGAGAAGCGGAGGGAGAGCCAAGAATAAGGAAATGCACTATTTTTATAATTTGAATTTATTGGGTTTATTTATAGGGCTATACGGACTCGAACTGTAGACATTCTCGGTAAAACAGATCAAACTTCTTATTATCAAAATGATCAAGCAAGTCTCTTTGTGTTTTCAAATATACAAACTCAATCCCTTTGTATTTTTCCAGCATGTAGGGTAACTGATTGGACCTGGTCATTTTCATGGGTTTAAAATTATATCAATTCATATTGTTTTGTTATTATTATAACTTTTTTAAGCAATATTTAGTGTTTTCTGCATTTTTTTCGGTTCACTGGCATCTTTTTGTTTTTTTCAGGAAGAAACACAGAATTACCATAAAACGAGACAAAGAAGAAACAAGACCCAAGCAAGGACCAAAGTGAAGAATTCAGAAGATGGAGTGTCTCAAATCAACACCAAGTGAAGTCAAAACGGACCAAAACGAAGACCAAAAACTGAAAGAGAAGAATCTTCCAGAAGAAGAACTAACCGGTCAGGCATAACTGGTTAGGTTAACCGGTTATGACGGATCAGATTTAAAATTTTGGAAATGATTAAGTTTGTTAGGGTTTTCTCTAAGTTATACATACGTTTTTTACACATGCTTTTCATCTTTCTAACTCAAATCTCAAAAGAGAGAGAAATCCAAGTTTTGGTGCACAAATTCTTGGTTATTTTTCGTGTTTTGTAAGTTTTTTCATATTACTTGCAATATATCGTTGTTAATCTTAATCCCCATAGTTTGTTTTTCTTATTAATCTCAGTTTCTAGCAACTTAAACCTTAAATCTTGAGTAACTTGCATGTTTAATCGTTAAAACGCATTAATAACGTAATAAAATCTAGTTATTATTGCTAGATCTTGCATGCAAACGAGTTAGTAACATGATAAAACAAAAAATACTATATATAAACTGAGTTTTCATTGTTTTAATGTAGAGGAATCAAGCCTTTGGATTGACAACACAACCGCGGATGCCCTCGTTATCATTTAGTTTAATATTTTAATATATAAACGCCCGAAAAGACAGATTTAGTAAATAATCACATAGTTTTTCGGTTGATAACTTGGGTATCTTATCCGAGAAATACTACAATTACTCTCGTACACCTGCAAGACCCTTGTGAGTAAAAATAACGCGTGCGAGGGGCAGTCAATAACCCTAACCATCACTAGCCGCCGGAGATGGTGAAACCCTACCAGAGATGATGACAGAAATAGATGGAGAGTTCGATGGAGAGAGAAAAAGAGACTAAGAGGAAGAGGGAGAGACTGATATAGAGGGAGAGAGCAGCGACAAACGGAAAGCGGTCCATGCCAAATCATGACTGGAGGAGAGCAGAGAAAAAAGATAGAGATGCCATCTAGAGATGAAGCGACGAAGAGAGATGGCAGGGTGGAAAGAGAGAGATATAGTTGATATAATGAACAAACTTGGGGGAGAGAGATATGGTCAGAGAGGCTACATCAGTGGACTCATGGGCGGTGGACGTGACTTTGGCAGCATGTTTTTTTTTAGATCGAGAAACCATTTTGTGGATTTGAACCAAATTAGAATGTCAAGAGTTTATATAGTTGCCTAGAACCTAAATAAGTTTAACTTAAATAGTCATTTTTCTTAGGGGGAATTTCCTATAAATATCTCATATCATCTTATATTCCTCATATGTACCTTTATAAGTTCACATTGCTCATAAATAACACTTTTTAATTATTTACTTTATTTAACAAAACGTTATCATACAATCCAAAACAGAATACACATATTTTATCTCTCTACAAACCCAAAATAATAGTTTTAAATTACAAGACAATTCTATAAGACCGAAAAAATCTCAAAAAATAGAAAAAAACACACAAAAATGTATAAAATAAAAAAATCTCAAAAAATGAAAAAAAAATCACAAAAATCATAAAAAATTATAAAAAATCACAAAAATTATAAAAAAAAATGAAAAAAATAAAACAAAAAAATGTATTTTTTAAAAAATCACAAAAAATGAAAAATATCACAAAAAAATGTATTTAAAAAAAACATAAAAAGCATATTTTTTCTAAAAAAAATCACAAAAAATGGAAAAACTCATAAACTTTTTAAAAATTACAAAAAAAATTATAATTTTTTTTTGTCAATATACCACTTTTTCGATCAAAAAGTGGATTTTCCATGAAAAAGTGGTTTTTTTTAATCTAAATGATCTGAAAGTGCATCTAGTTCAGTCGAAAGTACATATAGTTCAGCCAAAAGCGTATATAGTTCAATAAAAGTGCATATACTCCTGTCCAAAATGCATATAGTTAGTTGAAAGTGCATATAATCCAGTCGAAAAATATATATAGTTCAGTTGAAAGTACATCTCGTTCCGTCGAAAGTGCGTACAATTCAGTAAAAAGTAAATATAGTTCAATAAAAGTGCGTATGCATATAGTTCAGCTGAAAATGCGTATGCATATAGCTCAACTAAAAGTACATCTAGTTTAGCTAAAAGTGCATCTAATTTAGTCCAAATTACATATAGTTAAGTCAAAAGTGCATATAGTTCAGTCGGAAATGAATATAGTCTAGTCGAAAGTGCATATGTAGCCAAAAGTGCATATGTTTCAGCCAAAAGTGCATCTGGTTCAGCTGAAAATGCATTTGGTTCAGCTGAAAGTGCATCTAGTTCACCTGAAAGTGCATCTGATTCAGGTGAAAGTGCAGCTGATTCAGGTGAAAGTGCATCTAGTTCAGTTTTTTTTATTTGCTATATTTCTCTATCATATCTAGTGCAGTCGAAAATGTATCTAGTACAGTTGAAAGTGCATAATGTTGGATGTGCTAGATATGATAGAGAAATATAGCAAATAAAAAAAACTGGCCAATTCGAGGAAACTATTGAAATGATACGTCTTCTAGAAAATAAAAAAACTTCAAAAACATGTTTGGCTGCAGCTTTTAGGCAAAAAAACAGGCCAATTCGAGACTGAGAAAAAAGTGGACAGTTTCGACAAAAAATTTCGAGCTAATATTTTAGGCTTGAATAAAATACTCATTTTCAAACCAACTAAAAAGAAAATACTGACCCAACAACAAAATTTAAGACAACTCGTAGCAAAGAAGCAAAAAGGATTGAGCTTAAAAGCTTCAACCAAACAAGCCAATAGATACACAGTACACACTACCATTTGTCCAGCAATTAATATACAGTACACATCGAAATATTAAGCCTATGTTGCAGATTTTCAGATTTGTCACAGCTCTTGCCGAACCGAAACCCCAGACCCATCCACGTCATCACTACCCTATAACGCCTTCACTGTCTCAACTACCATCGCCTCCAATCCCCCTGCAACATACCTCCGTCACGAGCCCTTCTCCACCAGCTGCTGGATTTCTATTTATTTTCAGATCTAAAGAAATTATGTTGCTTTCGCTGCCACAACACAGGCGGAGAGAGAGAGATAGAGGAGCATCAAGGTCGTTAGAGAAGAAGAAAGATCGTCGAAGAAGAGATTATCGCCGCTGATGGCAACGTAGAGATATATATATAGAGAGAGAGATAGATATAGAGAGAGAGAGAGGGAAGAGAGATATATATTAGAAGAACTCGAATGAAAAAAACTAGAAAAATAATTAAATACATAGTAAAATAAAGTGGTACCTAAAAGAAATGTAACTTATGTTAGGTACCTAATGAGAATATAAGTAGAAAAGTGATACTTATGAAATATTAAACCTTTTTCTTAATGTATTAAAGCTTGCCTGAAACTTAAAGAATTGGATTTTAGGGTATGTGCCAAAACTTTACTTTTATATTGGCAATTTTGTGTCCGATACCAATTTTAATCTTTAATTAATTGTAGCTTCATAATGTACAACTTATTTAAATTTTAATACAAGAGCTATTTAAAATTAATGATGGAGCTTCTTTTGACCCCCTCCCACCCCGCCTCCTCTTTGTGTACTCTCTCTCTCTTTTTTGCCATGAACCTACTCTCTTATTATCATCGATTAATTGTATCTTTATACTATATAGAAGTCAATCATTTATAAATTTAATAAACAGATGAAAACATTAAAATATATATTTTTGGGAGTTAAGAATATCCGTTTTAAGGATATTTTGAAAAATGGATTAAAACTTTAAAAATAGATAAAATGCTAAAAATTGTATTTTTATGAGTAAATAATCTATGATTTAAATGTGGAAGCTTATTTAAGCATGAAAGTTTAATTTAGACGAGCAATCTGTTAACATGAATCAATAATTTGTATTTTGAAAAACATATGAAAGCTTTTAAAACTTATGAAACATATGGGATGTGTATTGGGCCGGTCGTAAAACTTAGATAAGTTTCGGATCAGTACTAAAACTTAAATAAGTTTGTTTCGAAGACCTTTTAACAAATTTCTCCTTCATCTATATACCCCATAAACTAGGTCATTTATAATCTACAAGTTTTTTTAGTCCAATGTCAAATAATCATTGCGAGCACCGTATTCCGGTCCAACTCCACTCTCTTTATCCTATAAATTTACTTTACAGTTCACAGATATACACATTACCAATGCGTAACATGACTGATGAAAATTTAATTTGCTCTGGACTTTTCCTCTAATAGACGTGGCCCCAATGTTGATCATGTTATAGGTTCTTGGGGATGAGCCGGATGAGGTGGTGTAGCGATAGTAAGGTGTAAATCTCCAGTATGTGCCGATTGTAGAACCAACGCGAATGGTGTTGTCGCTGCTGCTGCAGCCTATTGTTCAATCGACTTAATTGACAATGTACAAGGTAAATCATCTAAATTTAAGTGATAAGTACATATTTCTGACATAGTTAGTAGTAGAAATACAAATAGAGCATAGTACTATGAAAATTGCTTCGAGATGTAAATAATGACCAGGATGTTAGATAAATCAACACGATAAATTCGGATTTGTCCAACAACACCGTTTCAAATTTGCGTTTCTAATTACTTTATTCGTGATCATCATATCACAATGAATAAAAACATGACTTTTGTACTAAATTAGTGAACTTTGAGTTATCGATGCAATTGTGGTAGGTTAAACTCTCAAAGGCAAACATATTAAATAGAATTATGATAATACCGCTACATCTAAAGTCCTAGCAAAAAATGGTGTGAAATTACCTACTTGAATACAAGGCCTCATTTGATATGTATTAGGAATGGAATAGAATTAACTGTCTTTATTTATATACATCTTTGGACGCAGCATTCTCTTACAAGTTATACAAAGTGATCTAAAAGTAGCAATTTATAAGCGAAGAAAGGTATCAGTAACATGATAACATCGACAATTTTCTGAAAATTTTCACAATCTACATGACACCAGTTCAAATCAAAAGTTTTCGAATAACATGTTTCTCTGCTATCCCCAGACAAATCATCTTTTTATTGATCGGAATCCCCTAATTAGCTTCGTGCTTATTTCCTCTGTATATGTTTTCTCTGAGTCTCTGACTTATTTGTTTCCTTTGATATTCATCATGGGTTGAAATTTACGGTAGTTGCATGATTATTAAGAAAAGATGAAACTTGTGATAATAAAAACAAGGATTTTATTTCAAAGTAAGTTTTGGTTTTCTTGCGCATGGAAATGAGAACAAAATGTTGATGGCAAATGAAGTACATGCATTCCCGCAATGAACACCACTAGCAGGTTGCTAGATCTTGTATTACAGACTGAATTAAACTCCATTATATCATTCCGAGCAACCCGTTAGTGTTCAGGTTGTGTTATAAATATAAAATTGAAATTTCAGTTATTTCTTAATTAACGTCAACTGGAAATGATAATCAAGATGCATAACCTGTAGTGTTTCTTATTTCTAAAAATTACAGATTGATGTAAAAAAACACAAACCTGTCTCTCTCTTCGTTGCGCTATCAAAGTCATAGTCCAAGCCATAATGTAACATGGCAAGAGAAATGCGGCGACCTTGAGGAAGAAAAGCTGCAAAGAAATCATTTCGTCTATAAACAATATTATCAGGAAAATAGCCTAAAACGTAACAGACAAGAGTATTTACGCCAAAGAAGGTGATCAAATCCAAGTCATCGTCGTCATCTGAAGTGTCACCCGTGGTAAAAATGTGCCTTAAGAGCAAAATAGCCATTAACTGCGAAAAAACACCATATTGAAGTCTAGGTATGACATATTTGAAGAAACAGATTTTTGTTTCCTAAACCGCAGATATGACCATATAAATATCGCATTTTGTTTAACCTGAAGGCTCTTTATTTAACTACATTTTCAACTAACAAAGAAGACTTGTTTGAGACATTTGACTCGGAGGAAAACAAATACTATATCTGTATTCCGTGACCACTAAGTTCTCAGGATATAATAAAAAATACTCATATTCTAGGCTATTTAATCAAATTCCTTAGATATATCGGAAAAAATAAATGCGACTGACATTCAAGACCAAAAAGAAAAAAATGAAAACTTATCTGCTTAAATCAATTTCTGTACAAGTTTATATATCGCTGCCTATCGGTCTTTACTAGTTTGCGCAATTACTAGTTTGGATTGATCATATGGTATAAAACCTTACATACAAATTCTAAGTTTGTGATTAGTCATTTGATGGCTTACAATGAAAGTTACTGAACGGCAAAGTTCGGCCCCGGTAGCTTCAAAATTAGCATTGGGATAATTATCATATTCAGTCTCCAAATAGCGATGGTCCACCTCAGGCAATGCTACAAGGTGATGATCATTCAATTCCAGCCGAGGGATCACATTTATCGCCAATCGACCGCTTTAAAACAAATTTATAAAGCACACATGCATAAAATTTCAAAAAAACATCAATATACAAACTAAAATAAGATGTGTGTAACAAGATGCAGCGGAAAAGGATAATAATTACTGATAATCAATAGCAGTGTCTTCTCGAAGAGGTGGTCGTATGTGAGCAGTATACCCATGTTTGTACGGCTGTATTAAAATAAATAAAGAGCGGAAATTTGAGGTTAATTTTTCCTTTGAAACTTTTCAATGCAACACACATTCAAACAGTAAGCTCTGTATATATGAAGATTGTTGCGTATAATTCTAAATAATAATATGTAGCAAACAGATGGAACCTAAGTGGAGACCATTGGGGCCACATACGACATCCCCATAGGCCATAACTCCAAAATTTATAAAAAAAAATCAATTTTTATCATATGTATTGTTACGAAAGTTAGTTAAAATTGATATTTTAGCACCCCGATGATTTCACTTAACATTAGTGTTTATGAAATTTCTATTAAACATATACTAAAAAGACATGCTTGTTTTTTGATTTATATTCGACAATGTTATGAATTGATCCTTTTTTTTATGAAAATAATATGAGCAATTGTTATTTATCATCATTGTTTGAATGACTAAATAGGTGTCTATTATTCTATTTAGTAGATGATCTAGTGTGTAGAGTACAGCTTACACACGGAAGATTAGACTGTCGGTTCTAATAGAATATAAGTTATATGTTTACAATTTTAGATGGAAATGGACACACCATCAGTAGAGTTGTAGTACGTGATTTTAGTAGGTCTGTCTTGACTATAGGAAACGGATAAATTTCAACTCCATTTACTAGTGCACTTTGTGTGTATTAAACAGGACTGTTACGAAATAATTATTTGGTGACTGACTAGACAAAATGATTTATAACTCGTGGTCATGGTTATTGTTTATGTTCTTAATTCCTAAATTTCTATTTAGACATGTATGGATATGTTTTTCATTTTGATTCATACATGGTGAGATTCGTCACGAGTCAATAAACTTAATGAGTTGGATGACAACATTATTCGTATCAGTGTTTATTAGTAATAAAAGAAATCTATGTCCCGTAAGTGATTGATGATACTCACTTGAGGAAGCTTATAAGTTTTGTTCGTGTAAACCCTGCAGGTGGATTTATAATCCAACACGACAAATAAGTTAAGCGGACATGCTTAGGGATAATACGTTTATTATATAAGAAACCAGTCAGTGATTTAATTTAATAAATGAGTATCTGATTAATCTTTACGTGGAGAGATAATGAACATGTTTGACAATTGGAACGAATTGGATATTCGGATTATGGTAGAGAGATCAGTCGTGATCTTTAGTGGAATAAATCACGATTTAAATTGATTGTGTATATCTCGAGTTTTAAGAAGATATGATAGCACGAAATCTTTTTAAGTAGCTCTATCCTAATCAGACTACAAGTCCATACCTTATCCTACATATAGCACACCACTTTTCTTGGCAGAAGAAGTTTTTCATAACTATATTTTGAGATTTCCTAGAGAGAGAAAGAGTGCACCCTCTTTCAAGGAGCAAAGTGCTAGTTCGGGAATAAGGTAGAAGAGTTGAGGCGAATATGTTCTATCACAACCGCCATCTGTTCCCTTCTGTTATTCGGTATGATCTAAACCTATACGGTAAAACATGATTTATTTGATAGAACATAAGAATATGGGCACGTTTTTTCCGCTGTGCAAACTATTTTCTATCAATTGGCCTCAGAGTCAAAGGTTATACTATGTACGTTGTTATCTGGCCATGTTCTCCACATTAAAACTGAGATTTATGCATGTTATGGAATAGATGGTAGGTTTGCTAACTCTGTTTTGCAGATAAGAGTCCATCTGGTTATCATGATCATATATGTGTTTATATGAATGTTTTGATAACTCTATAATATGCATGTGTTTTCTCCGTTTGGAGACATGCAAGTTTTTACTGTTTAATATGCATGTGCTTTCTCCGTTTGAAGGCGTGCAATTTTTTTCTGTTTAAAGATACATGTGTTTCTCCAAGGTGTAAAGGAGACATGTTTTTCTTTTGTTTTGTTTGATGATGTAGCTGGGTCGTAAAATCTATTTTTCTTTGATTTTCTATAAGTTATATCATATCAGTATAGGAAGAATGATGTTATTACAGTAGCAATTGTGTGATTTGTTGAACCCATTGTCAGGAGGACTGGGCAGATACAAATTTTTACACAGAAAATTGCATGCAAGAATGAAGGTCGATCCGCGTCGTAGGTAAGACATGGAGTCGTGGAGGCAATACAAGATTTGGTGAAGATTCTTGAAGATCTTCTTGATCATGATAACTAGATTTATGTTTGTGTTTATCTTAATTGATTGCATGTTTAAAATATATTGTTGTTATCTTGCATGATCATATCTTGTATATGTGTTAAATATTTATGTTGCCATGTATGTTAAAGGAGAACATGGTAATAGATATTTATATGATTGATATGTCATTCAATAGTAATTTATACATAATAACTAGATAATAAAATGAATTTTATTTGTTAATCATGTATATGGTAATTGTTAGAATTGAATAAGATATATATCAACATTAGTAAAACCCTCTTTTATAAATAACTAAGTGGGAGAAGGATTTTATTTCGTATAAATCCTACGGTCTCCATTAATGGTTTGTAAATGATGTTATTGATCGCTTTCCCCATCGGTTTGGATTAATTGCGGATCATAAAGTACAAACTCTACTATTTGTGATTAGTTCTTCACCTTCCCATCGAAGGGATTTACTAATAAGCACAAAAAATGTAGTTGTCATTAAATGGTTATACACTTAGCTATAATTAATAGTATCCTGCCCATCATAGTAAGTGCTGTTATATTTATAGGACCAAAGCGACGCCACTATTTAATTGTGTTTAACAATGTTTATTGTTTAGATAACATAATTAATAGATTAATGAATCTGTCTATACAAAGTTAAATAGTATGATAACTTTCCCATCGAAGCATGCTAATTTATGATGTATAAGGTTGTTGGCTAATCTATTAAAATATTAGTTGAGGGACTTTATTTTAAAGATTAGAAATAAAAATGTTAAAATTACTCATTTGTATTTGTTACATGTTTTATTCTCAGGATTTAAAAATGTCTCTCAACTCACTTATGGTTATTCTTAAGGAAAACAAATTGATTGGACCTAATTATATTGATTGGAAAAGAAATTTGGACATTGTACCAACTGCTGAGGGATACAAGTTTGTTCTCACTCAGATTTATCCTGAGGTTCCACCCTTGAATGCAACTGAGGAGGAGAGCCTGGACTATCGTAAGTGGATGAAGGCTGGTGAGATGGCACAGTGCTACATTTTGGCATCTATGTAAAATGTGCTGCAACATCAGCATCAGCCTATGGCCATGGCTTTTTATATGTTGGCTAACCTCAGGGAGATGTTTGGGAACCAAAGTCGCACTGCAAGGCAGAAAGCGATGAAGGAACTCATGAACACAATTATGGCTGAAGGCACCCCAGTACATGGTCATGTTCTTAAGATGATTAATCTTCTTAATGAACTAGATATCCTAGGAGCTGAAATTGACGGGGAAACCCAAAAGTCGATCTCATACTCCAGTCACTGCCAGATTCTTGTAAGCATTTTTTCCTGAATTATAACATGAATAATCTTCATTATACATTGGCACAACTGCTTAAAGAATTGCAAGCAGCTGATGGGCTTATCAAGAAGCATGTGGTTGTGTATGCTGCTGAGAAAGGTTTTGCTTCTAAACCGAAAAGTAAGAAGAAGCAGAAAAAGGTTCAGAAAGCTATTATACCTCAACAGGGACAAGTCGGTATGGTAAAGAAGCTCAATGGCAAGTGTTTCAAATGCAAGCAAACTGGGCATTGGAAATCACAGTGTCTTAAGAAACAAAGTAAGTCTTATTCACTTGTGGTTGAAACATGTTTAGCGGTGTTATCTGACACCTCTTGGTGTGTTGATATGGGAGCAACTAATCATATTTGCAATTCATTGCAGACATTTCAGACAACCAGGTAGCTTAGTGATGGGGAGATTTGCGTATTTCTGGGAGATGGCACGAGAGTGCCGGTAGTTGCAGCTAGAAGCATTAGTATTTCAATTCGTAGTAATAAGCTTTTAATTATAAAACACGTTCTTTATGTGCCTTCGATTAGAAGGAATTTGATTTCTTTTTCCAGTCTTGTTAAAAACGGATATTCAGTTAATTTTAATGATTCAGTTATTATTAAAATGGATAAATTGTTATCTGTTATGGTATATTGGTGAATGGTTTATTTATTATTAATGATGACTTACTTACTATGCAACCAAGGGAATCTAATAACATTATTAATTGTAAACCATGTAAGAGGAAAAGTCCTTCGGAAATGAATGAAACGTATCTTTGACATTTGCGCTTAGGTCATATTAATCTAAATCGAGTTACAAGACTGGTTAAAGATGGGTCTTTGGGCGCATTGGAAGTAGAGGCACTTCCAGTCTGTGAATCATGTTTAGAAGGTAAGATGACAAAGCGGCTGTTTTCGACCAAAGGCAATAGGGCTATTGAAACGTTAGAATTAATTCATTCTGATTTGTGTGAACCCTTGAATATCCAAGCTAGAGGAGGTTATGAGTATTTTGTCACATTTATTGACGATTACTCTAGATATGGGTATATTTATTTGATGCGTCGCAAGTCTGAATGTTTTGAGAAATTCAAGACATTTAAGACAGAAGTGGAGAAGCGTCATGGAAAATTTATCAAGACACTACGATCTGATCGTGGTGGCGAATAGCTCTTTGGAGAATTTTTGGAATACTTATCAGTGGAAGGTATCGCCTCTCAGTTGTATGTACCTGGTATGCCACAAAAAAATGGTGTAGCAGAGAGGAGAAATAGAACTCTTATGGATATCGTTAGATCAATGATGAGTTACTCGGATTTACCGAATTCGTTTTGGGGACATTCCTTGGAAATGGCTGCATATGTTCTTAACTTGGTACCTTCGAAGTCAATACCAACTACACCCACAGAATTGTGGACTGGGCGTAAGCCTAGTCTAAGACATATTCGAGTGTGGGGTAGTCTGGCACATGTGTTGAAGGTAAAGACTGACAAGTTAGAGTGTAGAACAGATGTTTGTTTATTTGTTTGGTACCCTAAAGGAATGAAAGGTGGTTTATTCTATTGTCATAATGATCAGAAGGTCATGGTTTGCACTAATGCCCGATTCTTAGAAGAGTACTTTATTATGAACCACAAACCCAGAAGTAGAATTGTTTTAGAGGAGATGAGAGTGAACTTGCGTGAGCAGATTTCTAAGTTACCCACAGAAAAAGAAATAGTACAAGACATAGAGCCAGTACCATTAGATAATGCTAGTATACCTCATCATATTGGGATGACTATAAACCCTCCGGTAAGGTACACACTCTTGGGAGAATCTTTCGAGAGGATCCCAAAAGTGTTGGATACCGAACCAGTTAACTACAGAGATTCACTTCGGGACAAAAATGCAGAACTCTGGCAAAAGGCAATGAATGCTAAGATGGGGTCTATGTACTCTAATCAGGTCTGTGAGCTTATAGAACCACCCGAGGGGATAAAACCCATCGGATGCAAGTGGATCTATAAGATAATGAGAGGATCAGACGGTAAGGTGGAAACCTTTAAAACAAGGCTTGTTGTGAAAGGGTTTACTCAGAAAGAATGGATCGATTATGAGGAAACCTTCTCGCCGGTAGCCATGCAAAAGTCTATCCGGATTCCCTTGTCCATTGCGGCTCATTTCGATTACGAAATTTGGCAAATGGATGTCAAGACATCTTTCCTTAACGGAAGTCTTGAGTAATGCATCTATATGGTGCAACCAGATGGATTCATAGCAAAGGACCAAGAGCATTTAGTGTGTAAGCTTAAGAGGTCCATTTATGGGCTTAAGCAAGCATCAAGGTCTTGGAATAATTGCTTTGACCAAGCCACTAAGTGTTATGGTTTTAATCAGAGTTATGACGAGTCATGTATTACATGAAGCATGATGGAGGCGTTAATGTGTTTTTAATACTATATGTTGACGATATACTACTAATCAAAAACAATGTAGGAGTATTATCGGCGGTCAAAGTATGGTTATCTGGACAATTCGATATGAAGGATTTGGAAGAAGTCGGTCACATTCTCGGGATCAAACTTATACGTGATCGGAAACGTAGAATATTGGGCTTATCTCAGGCATCCTATATCAATGATATTGTCGCCCATTACAGTATGCAGTATTCCAAGAAAGGTTTCTTACCTTTTCGGCATGGAATACATTTATCAAGCAATCAGTGTCCTACAACTCAGATTGAGATATATAAGATGAAGGCAGTTCCTTATGCTTCGGCAGTAGGAAGCCTGATGTATGCAATGCTGTGTACTAGACCTGATATCTGCTTTGCTGTTGGCATGGTTAGAAGATTTCAGTCTAATCCCGGGCAGGAACATTGGATTGTAGTAAAAAATATAATCAAGTATCTAAAAAGAACTAGAGATTAGATGTTGGTTTACGATGCGTATAGTCTAGTGCCTACTGGGTATACAGACTCGGATTTTCAGTTAGATATAGGTTCCAGAAAATCAACCTCTGGAAATGTGTTCATATTAGGAGGTGGAGCCATTAGTTGGAGAAGCACCAAGCCAGATTGCGTTGCTGATTCAACTATCAAAGCCGGGTATGTGGCTGCCAATGAGGCAGCTAAAGATACTGTGTGGCTCCGGAACTTTCTTTTGGATCTTGGTGGGGTACCTTCTGCATAATCGCTTGTTACACTTTATTGCGATAATAGTGGGGCAGATGCGAATGAGAAGGAACCTAGAACACACCAGAATACTAAGCACATCCAGAGGAAGTATCATGTTATACGAGAGATCGTAGAAAGAGGAGATGTGGTAGTGACTAAGACTGCATCGGCGAACAACCTAGCAGATCCATTCACTACAAGTCTTCCAGCGAATACTTTTAGTAGGCATGTGACGAACATGGGAGTGAGATGTATGTCAGCATGGCTTTAAGTCTTTAGTGGAAGATTGTTAGAAATATACTACAGATACATGCTTGTTTTTGGATTTATATTTGACAATGTTATGAATTGATCTTTTTTTTAATGAGAATAATATGAGCAATTGTTATTTATCATCATTGTTTGAATGACTAAATAAGTGTCTATTATTCTATTTAGTAGATGGTCTAGTGTGTAGAGTACAGTTTACACACGGAATATTAGACTGTCGGTTCTAATAGAATATAAGTTATATGTTTACAACTTTAGATGGAAATGGACACACCATCAGTAGAGTTGTAGTACGTGGTTTTAGTAGGCCTGTCTTGACTACAGGGAACGGATAAATTACAACTCCATTTTCTAGTGCACTTTGTGTGTATTAAACAGGATTGTTACAAAATAATCATTTGGTGACTGACTAGACAAAATGATTTCTAACTCGTGGTTATGGTTATTGTTTATGCTCTTAATTCCTATATTTCTATTTAGACATGTATGGATGTGTTTGTCATTTTGATTCATACATGGTGAGATTCGTCACGAGTCAATAAACTTAATGAGTTGGATGACAACATTATTCGTATCAGTGTTTATTAGTAATAAAAGAAATCTATGTCCCGTAAGTGATTGATGATACTCACTTGAGGAAGCTTATAAGTTTTGTTCGTGTAAACCCTGCAGGTGGATTTATAATCCAACACGACAAATAAGTTAAGCGGACATGCTTAGGGATAATACGTTTATTATATAAGAAACCAGTCAGTGATTTAATTTAATAAATGAGTATCTGATTAATCTTTACGTGGAGAGATAATGAACATGTTTGACAATTGGAACGAATTGGATATTCGGATTATGGTAGAGAGATCAGTCGTGATCTTTAGTGGAATAAATCACGATTTAAATTGATTGTGTATATCTCGAGTTTTAAGAAGATATGATAGCACGAAATCTTTTTAAGTAGCTCTATCCTAATCAGACTACAAGTCCATACCTTATCCTACATATAGCACACCACTTTTCTTGGCAGAAGAAGTTTTTCATAACTATATTTTGAGATTTCCTAGAGAGAGAAAGAGTGCACCCTCTTTCAAGGAGCAAAGTGCTAGTTCGGGAATAAGGTAGAAGAGTTGAGGCGAATATGTTCTATCACAACCGCCATCTGTTCCCTTCTGTTATTCGGTATGATCTAAACCTATACGGTAAAACATGATTTATTTGATAGAACATAAGAATATGGGCACGTTTTTTCCGCTGTGCAAACTATTTTCTATCAATTGGCCTCAGAGTCAAAGGTTATACTATGTACGTTGTTATCTGGCCATGTTCTCCACATTAAAACTGAGATTTATGCATGTTATGGAATAGATGGTAGGTTTGCTAACTCTGTTTTGCAGATAAGAGTCCATCTGGTTATCATGATCATATATGTGTTTATATGAATGTTTTGATAACTCTATAATATGCATGTGTTTTCTCCGTTTGGAGACATGCAAGTTTTTACTGTTTAATATGCATGTGCTTTCTCCGTTTGAAGGCGTGCAATTTTTTTCTGTTTAAAGATACATGTGTTTCTCCAAGGTGTAAAGGAGACATGTTTTTCTTTTGTTTTGTTTGATGATGTAGCTGGGTCGTAAAATCTATTTTTCTTTGATTTTCTATAAGTTATATCATATCAGTATAGGAAGAATGATGTTATTACAGTAGCAATTGTGTGATTTGTTGAACCCATTGTCAGGAGGACTGGGCAGATACAAATTTTTACACAGAAAATTGCATGCAAGAATGAAGGTCGATCCGCGTCGTAGGTAAGACATGGAGTCGTGGAGGCAATACAAGATTTGGTGAAGATTCTTGAAGATCTTCTTGATCATGATAACTAGATTTATGTTTGTGTTTATCTTAATTGATTGCATGTTTAAAATATATTGTTGTTATCTTGCATGATCATATCTTGTATATGTGTTAAATATTTATGTTGCCATGTATGTTAAAGGAGAACATGGTAATAGATATTTATATGATTGATATGTCATTCAATAGTAATTTATACATAATAACTAGATAATAAAATGAATTTTATTTGTTAATCATGTATATGGTAATTGTTAGAATTGAATAAGATATATATCAACATTAGTAAAACCCTCTTTTATAAATAACTAAGTGGGAGAAGGATTTTATTTCGTATAAATCCTACGGTCTCCATTAATGGTTTGTAAATGATGTTATTGATCGCTTTCCCCATCGGTTTGGATTAATTGCGGATCATAAAGTACAAACTCTACTATTTGTGATTAGTTCTTCACCTTCCCATCGAAGGGATTTACTAATAAGCACAAAAAATGTAGTTGTCATTAAATGGTTATACACTTAGCTATAATTAATAGTATCCTGCCCATCATAGTAAGTGCTGTTATATTTATAGGACCAAAGCGACGCCACTATTTAATTGTGTTTAACAATGTTTATTGTTTAGATAACATAATTAATATATTAATGAATCTGTCTATACAAAGTTAAATAGTATGATAACTTTCCCATCGAAGCATGCTAATTTATGATGTATAAGGTTGTTGGCTAATTCTATTAAAATATTAGTTGAGGGACTTTATTTTAAAGATTAGAAATAAAAATGTTAAAATTACTCATTTGTATTTGTTACATGTTTTATTCTCAGGATTTAAAAATGTCTCTCAACTCACTTATGGTTATTCTTAAGGAAAACAAATTGATTGGACCTAATTATATTGATTGGAAAAGAAATTTGGACATTGTACCAACTGCTGAGGGATACAAGTTTGTTCTCACTCAGATTTATCCTGAGGTTCCACCCTTGAATGCAACTGAGGAGGAGAGCCTGGACTATCGTAAGTGGATGAAGGCTGGTGAGATGGCACAGTGCTACATTTTGGCATCTATGTAAAATGTGCTGCAACATCAGCATCAGCCTATGGCCATGGCTTTTTATATGTTGGCTAACCTCAGGGAGATGTTTGGGAACCAAAGTCGCACTGCAAGGCAGAAAGCGATGAAGGAACTCATGAACACAATTATGGCTGAAGGCACCCCAGTACATGGTCATGTTCTTAAGATGATTAATCTTCTTAATGAACTAGATATCCTAGGAGCTGAAATTGACGGGGAAACCCAAAAGTCGATCTCATACTCCAGTCACTGCCAGATTCTTGTAAGCATTTTTTCCTGAATTATAACATGAATAATCTTCATTATACATTGGCACAACTGCTTAAAGAATTGCAAGCAGCTGATGGGCTTATCAAGAAGCATGTGGTTGTGTATGCTGCTGAGAAAGGTTTTGCTTCTAAACCGAAAAGTAAGAAGAAGCAGAAAAAGGTTCAGAAAGCTATTATACCTCAACAGGGACAAGTCGGTATGGTAAAGAAGCTCAATGGCAAGTGTTTCAAATGCAAGCAAACTGGGCATTGGAAATCACAGTGTCTTAAGAAACAAAGTAAGTCTTATTCACTTGTGGTTGAAACAAAGTAAGTCTAATAGAATATAAGTTATATGTTTACAACTTTAGATGGAAATGGACACACCATCAGTAGAGTTGTAGTACGTGGTTTTAGTAGGCCTGTCTTGACTACAGGGAACGGATAAATTACAACTCCATTTTCTAGTGCACTTTGTGTGTATTAAACAGGATTGTTACAAAATAATCATTTGGTGACTGACTAGACAAAATGATTTCTAACTCGTGGTTATGGTTATTGTTTATGCTCTTAATTCCTATATTTCTATTTAGACATGTATGGATGTGTTTGTCATTTTGATTCATACATGGTGAGACTCGTCACGAGTTAAGAAACTTAATGAGTTAAATGGCAGCATTATTCGTATCAGCGTTTATTAGTAATAAAAGAAATCTATGTCCCGTAAGGGATTGATGATACTCCCTTGAGGAAGCTTATAAGTTTTGTTCGTGTTAACAGGTGGATTTAAAATCCAACACGACAAATAAGTTAAGCGGACAGGCTTAGGGATAATTCGTTTATTAAATAAGAAATCAGTCAGTGATTTAATTTAATAAATGAGTATCTGATTAATCTTTACGTGGGGAGATAATGAACATGTTTGATAATTGGAACGAATTGGATATTCGTATTATGGTAGAGAGATCAGTCGTGATCTTTACTGGAATAAATCACGATTTAAATTGATTGTGCATATCTCAAGTTTTAAGGAGATATGATAGCACGAAATCTTTTTAAGTAGCTCTATCCTAATCAGCCTACAAGTCACTACCTTATCCTACATATAGCCGCCCCTTTTTTTGGCAGAAGAAGTTTTTTATAACTATATTTCGAGATTGCCTAGAGAGAGAAAGAGTCCACCCTCTTTCAAGGAGTAAGGTGCTAGTTCAGGAATAAGGTAGAAAAGTTGAGGCGAATCTGTTCCATCACATCCGCCATCTGTTCTCTTATGTTATTCGGTATGATCTAAACTTGTACCGTAAAACAGGATTTATCTGATAATATACGTACATACTAAAACTAAGAATCTGGGTACGTTTTTTCCGCTGTGCAAACTGTTTTTTTTATCAATTTCAACACCCTCATTTAAGGTTGCTGGCTTCGCCCCTGGTAGCAAAGTGCTTAAGTTGTTACATTAAATATAAGAATATCATGTATCGCAAAATCAAAGTAGGCAAAGGTTAGTAACTTGGCATTGCCTTTTAAACTAACTAGTCTCTAGCAAATATTTGCCTTGGATAGTCGGATAAGCATTTGTTGTGCAAACACTTGCACATCATACATGCACGATTACAAGTATAAAAGAAAGTTACGTTGAAATATAAGGTCATTCGACGACGACTAAAACCAAAATGATAGTGTATGCAACATATCCGAACCTTATGACAAATCTCGCAAGTTGTGTCTCCTTTTTCATTGCACCAATATTGAACACATTTTCTGTGGGCATACTGCAATTAACAGGAAACAATCAAACCTTTCAATCCTCCTAATTTAAAATGATTAATAAATAGCGATTCATGTCAATTATATTCTTCAACTTATGAGAACCGTGGAAGAGTAATTAAATACTATTGACAATTGAATCGAGAGAGCATTTCGTCTCCAAAATCAATGATTTCCTTGAGAAAACCCGAAACGAGATACAAATATACACATCTATATATAGGTACACTTTGCAACATTATTCAAGAAAAGTCTTTACGCTAAATATCTTAAACAAAATCTCCATTAAACCTAATATAAAAAACGTACAAATACAATCTAGATATATAATGTACCTTGAGGCTACCGGAGCACCCACATGGTGTCTCGAGATTATTGACATTATCCTCGTCTTGACAAATTCGGCACTCATAAACATGATTAATAATAAGCGGCCCCTCCTCCCCCTCACCATGAAAACCACCCTCCGTGACGTTACCATCGTCTTCTTCCGCTAGCGAAGGTGGCGGTGATTTTGCTTGTGGGTCCACATGCATGGAGAAGCCAGCCATGCCTCGGGACCCTTAAAAACCACCAAAAAACAATTTTCATGGTGAGAAAATAATTCATAGTACTTTTTGATGAATTTTTTCGATAATTTTCATTTTTTTATGGATTCAAAAAAATAGCATACCTTGAGAAACGGGGGAGGAGAAAACTAGGAGACGAAATATAAACAAATAGATACAAATGATTTGTTTTGTTCACGTAGGTTTTTCATGGCATGAATGGTAACGGTTAAGGGCAAATCAGGTAACATACATTTATGCCACATGTTAGGAAATGGGGTATGTATACCTAATGGAATAAATATTTTTAAAGCTAACAAAATCACAAGCAAATTACATATAATATAGTAATAATGAATGATTGATGGTGTATTTCGAATGAGTCATTAATCATACAACAATAATAATTATTGTAACGAAGATGAACTATTTACCAGTACAAGCACAGATTCCTCACCACTTTCTACCTCTCTTCTCTTCCATCCTCTCATCCTCTCCTTCTTTTCCCCCATCACCCTCTCTCTCCCTCTTTCTCTCTCTCGGTTTCTCCTCTCATCCCTACCATCTTTTTTAACCCCTTATAACCCACTTTTAGACATGATCCTTCACTCCATTTTCTTTCCGATAATCCTTTCTTGGAATCTAATTGAGTACCGAAGGTTTGCCTTTTTGATTGCAGCGGCTTAACAAGATGAGTCTCGGTTGTGTTGGTGCGGGTAAAGCCACCATCAGTTTTGGTTGGTGATGTGCACCGGTTCTCGGTTTTTGAATCTCGTAGAACTGAGTAAATCGGGTTAATTAGTGTGTTGGTACACCGATTTCAATTACATCGCCTCATTGGTCTTTCTTTACTCAATGGTATGGTATGTCGCATGTCTCTTATGCCTTGATACTTGTTTATTCTCTATTTATGCCGACAGGCCGTTTGGTACGTGTATTAGATTTAGAACAGACAGTTTTATACTTTTTGATGTTATATATGATGTAAATTAGTCTCCATTCTTGACTTATTGATTACTAACGGAGTTTGTCGTGATTTGGTCGGTCGGTTATTTTGGACTATTGCACTGTTAAGTTGTTGCATTGAAATTCTTATGTCATGGTTGGCCTTTTATGATCGGGTTTATTTGTGTGTTCCCACCCCGATTGTGTTTTTTTAAGCTAACCCGTATTGAATACTTAAAGGCCTTCTTATGTATTTTCTGGTCCCAAATTACCTCTTCCTGCTTGACAATATTTCAGTGTATTTTTGTTGGTTGTCGGAAACTTTATTACTTTTTTATATTATGTCCTCCTGTGTATTTTGTTTTGTTTGTCCGGAGTAGGATTATTTGTTAGGTTTCTTGAGTTACCGGGCTTCTGACGCCTTGTGACTTTATATTATTCTATTTTACTTAGCCAATTGTAGTCTGTTCCAGGGGTAATGAACTCTGTATTTCCGCCCATTATTATTAATAATAATGAGCATGTTTCTTAAAAATAAAATAAAAAAATTACCAGTGGTAAATAATTTACTTAATAAAAAATTACATCCACGCATAATAAGAAACTTAGCAATTTGTTTGCTCAAACTTAGTTTTTGTACATGCCATCTATCATTTCAAATCATTCATCGTGTCTCTTTGTTATAAATATGGATACTCTTTCCTTTCCTGGGAGAAAGTTTAATTTTAGAGACACACAGTAGGTTGAAAATTATATTCTTTTTTTAGGTTTTGTGAAGGAAATTAAATGGGAAATGAAATATTTAACTTAATTCAGGAATCAAGAGTATATATATATATATATATATATATATATATATATATATATATATATATATATATATATATTAGTACTTGCTAGTATGCTACATGATCGAGTTGGGCAAGTTTCTTTTGGTAAGTTCGATGTATTGCATTTGGTTGGAGCGCAATGCTAGAATTCATCTGAAATCGAATAGATCATCGGTTCTATAATCAAATAGATAGATTTTCTTATTAGATTTAGCGTTAACAAGTTTAGAATGGTTTGTTGTAATGCTAGAAATAGCTTTATTATGAAGATTGCTTGGCGGCTCAACTCCCATTTTATAAGGGAGACTCGAACGCGTACGAAACGAATTTTGTAGCCTCCGGGTATTTTAAGCTTTGTATTTATATGCTTACTTTAAAAAAACAAAAAGAGAAAGAACGAGTCGGTGCCTGTAGTGCCAGTTGTTTACTAGAGAGAACACTTCAAAAAGTGAGAGCCTCTAAAAGAGTAAGAGAGAGTTTCATAACTTTCTTTTTGTGATCATGATCGAAACTATATTGTAATCCTTGTTGGAAAAACCATGTTTCATGGTCTTTTCCGAATTGGTCACGAGTCCAAAATTTTGGTCAAATTTCATGCGAATAATTTAAAGTTTAGACTCCGTACTCAAATGGTTTGAGTAGGTTGTGTGACAAGTTTCGAAACGGTATATCGCATGACCTATTCGGTGAATGGTGTGAATGGAAATTGGCTCCGAAGTTGGACCATGAAGAGACAAAATCTGGAATTTGGGAAGAGGAAGTGGGAAAACAAATGGATGGGGAAGCCACCCAAATGTTTATCACACATCAAAGACGAAAAACTATTTTGAATAGTTTATATACATATTCACCACTAGAGAGTGGTAATAATGTGTAGCGTCATAGGTGTGTGTGTAGGCAAGTGCACCACACACGCGCACGTTCACTCGGGCACGGGCACGGGCCGCGGGACTTGTGACTTGGGACTTGGGGAATGTTTCGGTTCTGGTTCCAAGAAAGTCTGAGAGTTTTGGATAATAACAAAACAGTCACAAAAATTCCAGGAAGCTTGTAACTGGTACAATTAAATGAGAATAATTGCATCATTAATTCAGCAGTTTCGAATACTGAATTAAGTGACCATAATGACTGAGATTTCAGCTCAGCCTATAAGTAGGCTGCTCTCTCCCACTCTCTAAACACAATTTTACATTCTGAAAACAACATTCATTTTTTCTCATAGCATATTAGAAAGAGAGACAACCATCCACCAACGGCTCGATGTTAACTCGTAACCAGTTTCCGGTGAGTCATCTGAGACGCTGTACATTGGGATCGAAGCGCCAACGCAACCAGAAACATTAAGGTGGTTGGGCGAATATCGGTTAACGGCAGACAGTTTACAGTCGCCTCGTCTTTTTATTTCTGTCTTTTAAATACCGCAATTTAAATTCTACAATTTATATTTTTGTCTTTTCAATTCTGCAATTTCAATTCAGTATTTTAATTTGATTTACTTAGCTGTAATTTTCAATTCTGTCTTTTATCTTTCTGTAATTTCTTTAAATTACTGTTTCTATTCTGTAATTTTAATTCTGTAATTTAATTCTGTAATTAGCATAGTTTCATTTCAGTCCTGTAATTTCAATTTTAATCAGAACAATCTGGCTGTTAAGTTTATACTTTCCAGTCCGGCAGTTTCTATTTATTGCAATTCAGTATATCAGATTATTAATTGATAATAATCTGAATAACGTTTGCGTTAATTTCTATTCAGTCCATACATGTTGTAATCTGTAATTTCAGTTTCAATTCTGAATTAATAAAGATTACACTGATTTTAATTATTTCTTTTTAGTCTTTAATTATTGTTTAATTGTTATTTCGTACACGAAAACCAACAATCCTTTCTATTGTTTATCTATATAGTATATACATGCCATCACAGTGGCATCAGTAACTATCCCAGGAATGGTAAACATCGTTAACAAACATGCTCGTGTTTTGTGGATGTTTTTTTTTTCTCTCTTGTTTATCTCGTTTTCGTTCCTCGCGTTGATTTCGTGATTATTTGTGTACGATTGCTTTTTGTGGGTGTGATTTCCGGTGTATCGCCTTTCCGCAGGGGTTTATTGTATGTGACACGACACTAGTTTATTGTCCTAGAGGATACAACACAAAAATAATTAATATTATGATAGGCTAAGTACGTTGCCTTAAATTGGTTGCATATATAAAATTGAAATTGGTGAAAAAGTTTTGGACCTTGTATTGTTTTGTTTAATACGGTCAAGTTTCTCTGAATCTCTTGCTCTTTCTCCACATGCATTATAATAAGCAAGTTCTTTAAATGAGTACAGTATCACTTTTCTTTCTTTATTTTTTTTCAATGTATAATATTAAGAAAAAGCACCAAAACGGAGTGATCCACTATAAGTTCACACCACATGTGCATTTATTACATATTTAAGGAATTTGGTATATTTTGAACAAAAATTCGACTTTACCTGGTTGCCCACGTTCCTTTTTAAGGATTTCTAAATTTGAGAAATAAAGAAAAAGATTATGATAGAACATAAAAAATAGACCCGAATAGGACCCGAATATATCTTTTCGGGGTACGAATCGGACAATTCGTTATTAATGAGTATCCAACGCAGTTATAATAAGACCCTGGATATAACAGTATTTTCCCCACTTAAGAATAAGGGCAATTATCCAGTAAATATCTTAGCCCAGTTAATAAAGGTCCACATTGAGAAAGCCCATGAGATGACGCATGAGATGGAGACACTTGTCAATATGCTATGGAGCACGAATGCCTATAAATAGCCAAGTATCTTCACTGGAAAAAGGAGACCTAAAAATCTGATCAAAAAGAAGTACAAGACAGACTTTTCAGAACTTATCTCCCTAGAAAGGATATCGAGAGAAGTCAAATAAAAGACCGAGCATCAAGGATAAAATTCAAGATTAAGATTAAGATTAAATTGTCAGACCGAGCACAAGTGTAATGAGAAATTGTAATCCGAGCAAGAACCATTACCGATCAATAAGAAAGAATAACAACGTGTCCAATATTTACTTTCTTTAACTTATAATTATTATTGTTGAAAAGCATAACGTGACCCGATCAAAGTTTTAGTGGTCAACGACAACTCGGGCCACAACGCGATCTTGGGCCGACCATAGCTTCACGCCATGCATGCCATACCTTCGACTTACCACCATAAGGTGAAATACCCAAATGGTAAAGGAGAGATCGAGATAGCCCGAGGTTGCCAAGAGGACTCAAGACGCTGCGAGGACATAACCGTGGACTTAAAAAGACAGCTGGTCGTCGTTGAACAAACAACCAACACAAAAAAGTTGGTCGACCAAATTGCCAAAGCGGAAAGGGTTGTCGAGGAGCAAGTAGGAGAGAAGCTCCGGAAGGTGTACATCCCGGGAAAGGACGAGTAACACTACTTCCTAATAGGCGAAAACCTTCCTGAGAAAGAATCCAAGGAGCTGCAAACTTTCTTATTCAACAACATAGATAAATTTGCCTGGAGCCCCAAAGACATTCCCGGCTTAGATCCCAGAACAGCATGCCACAAATTAAAACGATAGCTCAGAAAAGCAGAAAAATATCTGTTGAGCACAGAGAGGCAATAATAGAGGAAGTTCGAAAATTGTTTGAAGCCGGGGCCATAAGAGAGGTGATATACCCAAAGTGGTTGTCCAACCCAGTGGTCGTCCCCAAGAAAAATAGGAAGCTGAGAGTTTGCATAGACTTCACCTTTGGGAAACTATTGCTATAAGGTAATACTATAGCAACAGCAGGAGCAGAAAGAATGACTTTCCTAGATGCATACTCGGGATATCATCAAATCCCACTCGCCCAAGAAGACCAAGAAAAGACCTCGTTCATTTCACCTTTAGGAAACTATTGGTATAAGTTAATGCCGTTTGGGCTACGCAACGCGGGAGCTACCTACCAAAAGATGATAACGAACGTATGTCAAAAGCATATCGGGAAAACAATGGAGGTGTATATCGACGACATGGTCATAAAAAGCGAAAGGGCCACTTCCCACCTGCAAGACATCAAAGACGTATTACTAACTCTGGGCGAGCATAAGCTAAAGCTCAACGCAACCAAATGCGCGTTCGGCATCAGTAGGGGGAAATTTTTGGGACACCTGGTAAGCCAAAGGGGAATAGAAGCAAATCCCGACCAAATAACGGTTATGCGAAACCTAGCAGCACCCAAGAACAAGAAGCAAGTGCAGGAGCTCACGGGAATGATGGCCGCACTAAGCAGATTTATCACTCGATCCGCAGATAAGGGACGACCATTTTTTGAAATGCTTAAAAAAGATAAGAAATTTGTGTGGGACCCGGAATGCGAAGCTTCCATTCAACAACCTAAAAGAGTGCCTAAGGACGCTGCCACTGCTCGTAAGGCCGAACAAAGGAGATATTCTAGCGTGTTACCTAGCAGTATCAGCAACAGCCATGAGCGCAGTCATCCTCAGAGAGGAAGGTCGAGAACAATTCCCGATATACTTCGTAAGCAAAACTCTGGTCGAAGCCGAAACACGATATCTGCCATTGGAAAAGCTATGCCTTGCACTGGTCGTTGTAACAAAAAAACTGGCACACTACTTTATCGCACACCAAGTCCAGGTTTACACCAAGTTCCACATCAAAGAGTCCCTCCGATGAACGGACATAAGTGGTCGGGTGGCAGCATGGGGGGTCGAGCTATCCCAATTTCATATAGAATTCGCACCTTGGCATGCCATAAAGGGACAGGTGTTGGCAGACTTCATAGCAGAATTTACCGAAGGATATGACGAAACAACGGCCATATCACCATAATCACATTGGCAAATACATGTCGATGGATCAGCCACCAAAGATGGATTGGGAGCAGGAATCGTCCTCAAATCTAGTGAGGGTGCAATCATAGAAAAAAGCATAAAACTGGGCTTCCGAGCTACAAACAATGAAGCCGAGTATGAAGCTATGATAAACGGAATGCTCATTGCATGGTCCCTCAGATGCTCCCACTTAATTGCTAGCTTAGACTCCATGCTGATTGTCAATGAAGCCATCGGCGAGTACCAAGCCAAAGACGGCCAGATGATCCTCTATCAAGATAAAGTCCAAAGCTTAATGGCCAAATTCGATAAGTGCGAGTTAATACAAATCAACCGCACCGAAAATGCACATGCCGACGCATTAGCAACCCTAGCTTCAAGACTAACATTAGTAAACACTCGGTCAATCACAGTGGAAATATTGGAAACACCGAGCATTACCAGAAGGGTAGACCGAGTAACGTCAATACAGTATGAGCTAGGATGGATGGACGAAATGGTTCAATATCTGAGAAACGGAACACTATCGGCAGACAAAATAAAAGCACTCAAGATAACAAGAGAGGCTCCCAAGTTTTGGCTATCCGAATAAGACAAATTGTATAAGTCAAGCTACTGAGGACCACACCTGCTGTGCGTCCCCACAGAACAACAACAACTAATCTTAGAAGAAAGCCATGAAGGATCATGCGGAGCACACATCAAAGGAAAGTCCCTCGCTAACAAGACAATCACACAAGGATATTGGTGGCCATATATCAAAAGAGATGCTGACGTTTACGTCCAAAGATGTGACAAGTGCCAAAGGTTTCCTAAGATACCTCGGCTCCCATCATCTATGATGACCCCGGTATCGGCACCGTGGCCATTCGCACAATGGGCAATTGATTTAGTCAGGAAGCTCCCCAAAGCACCAGACAACGTTGAATACTTAATTGTAGCAACGGATTATTTCACAAAATGGGTAGAAGCTAAACCACTCAGACAAATCAAGGCCCAAAACGTCAAGCAATTCATTTGTAAGCACATCATAACAAGATTCGGAAAACCATACGCCATCATCACCGACAACGGAACC
The DNA here is from genome assembly GCA_963920805.1 of Primula vulgaris. NCBI lineage: Eukaryota > Viridiplantae > Streptophyta > Magnoliopsida > Ericales > Primulaceae > Primula > Primula vulgaris. The sequence goes on from OY987215.1 coordinate 21,438,172, forward strand.
CAGTTCAAAGACGCCAAATTATAGCTTTGGTATGAAGAACTAGGTATATGGAAGTTTTACTCCACTCCAACCTACCCACAGGGTAACGGACAGGCCGAGGTATCTAACCGAACTATCCTAGATGGCATCAAGACAAGCCTGGAGAAACCAAAAGGGATATGGCCTGAGCGGCTTCTCAACGTTTTGTGGTCATGCCGAACTACGCCCAAAACGGGAACAAAAGAAACCCCCTTCAGCCTAGCATACGGCGTCGAGGTCGTCATACCCACGGAAGTCGGCCTGCCCACTCTCCGTACATCATTAGTCGAACAGGGGAGCAATGAAGAAAGAATGAGGGAAGCGCTTGACATGCTAGATGAAAAGCGCGAGATAGCATCCCTTACCCTGAAAAAATACCAACAGAGCGTGAAGCAAACCTACGACAAGAGGGTGAAAGGATTCAAAGAATTCAAAGTAGGAGAACTGGTGCTACGACGAGTAACTGCTTATACAAGAAACGAAATACATGGCAAATTCAGCCCCAACTGGGAAGGACCATATGAAATCGTCAAAAGAACAAGCCCAGTTTCTTACAAAATCAAAAGCGTTCTGTTTGACGATAGAAGAGGAGAGAAAAATTCTTGGAACATAGCTAATCTTAAGAAGCACTACCTGTAAACTAGTTTAATGCTACATGTATTACCTTACCTCTTTCGTTGTAATGAAATCTTCTTTTTAAATAAATAAAGTGAGTTTTTATTAAGTCCTCCAACGAACCGGAGGCAACAGGGTTTAAGTCTCAAACAAGTCCTTCAACGAACCAAAGGCATGTCTAAGAAAAAGAAAAAGAATTAAGTCCTCCAACGAACCGGAGGCAACAGGGTTTAAGTCCCGAACAAGTCCTTCAACGAACCGAAGGCATGTCTAAGAAAAAGAAAAAGAATTAAGTCCTCCAACGAACTGGAGGCAACAGGGTTTAAGTCTCGAAGAAGTCCTTCAACGAACCGAAGGCATGTCTAAGAAAAAGAAACAGAACAAATCCTCCAATGAACCGGAGGCAATAGGGTTTATATCCCGAACAAGTCCTCCAATGAACCGGAGGCATGTCTAAGAAAAGGAAAGAGAAAAAGAACAAGTCCTCCAACGAACCGGAGGCAACATGGTTTAAGTCCCGAACAAGTCCTTCAACGAACCGAAGGCATGTCTAAGAAAAGGAAAGAGAAAAATAACAAGTCCTCCAACGAACCGGAGGCAACAGGGTTTAAGTCTCGAACAAGTCCTCCAATGAACCGGAGGTGTGTCTAAGAAAAGGAAAAAGAAAAAGTACAAGTCCTCCAACAAACCGGAGGCAACAGGGTTTAAGTCTCGAACAAGCCCTCCAACGAACCGGAGGCATGTATAAGAATAAGAACAAGTCCTCTAACGAACCAGAGGCAACAGGGTTTGAGTCCCAAACAAGTCCTCCAACGAACCAGAGGCACATACACATGTGTGGCAATCCGTTCAATTCGAAGGGTCAAACAAGAATATTAAATGATTCAAGCCCGCATTACGGAGGCAACATTCCGAACGCAGTAAACAACAAGGAGAACAAATACGACAAATGAAATACCAATATGGAAATAAGAAGATACAATCCATGAGTATATAAATAAAGCAAATGATACTCGTCCGCGTTACGGAGGCAACAATACTCGAAAAATAAGGAACACAACACCTTAAGAAGAACTACTACATGAGGAGCACGACGGAGCATGACCTAGCACAACTTCCTCATCATCCGTCGTTGTGTCCTCATCAGTATCCTCACCCTCAAAATGCTTATGAGGAAGAAGGGAGTCGAAGTTGGTCGTATTAGTCCCGACACGTCTCACCACTTCAAGTCGAGTTGTGAACTCTGCTCCCTTCACGTGATCGTGAGCATCAGAAGCATCCTGACGACGCCTGTCGTCCACAGGTAACATACGAACTCGGCCCATGGCCGCAGAAGCATCATGCCGAACACGAGAAGCATGGAAATACGTCATTAAAATATTGGCCCGGGATACCAGGGACTTTAATTTACCAAGGCACCTATCCTTCAAACGTCAATACCGGTCTAAACGACTCTCCTGAACCACAAAAATATGTTCGGCGCGTCGCACATAACCCCGGAAAGACACCGATTTGGCTCTTAATTTTTTCTTAAGCCGAGCACACTTGGCATGAAGTTTCTCGTTCTTCCCCATCAAGTCGACATAACTCCAATTGGCATGCGCCTCATTCGCCACACCAGATGGGGGCCCATCCCGAGCAGCACCAGTAGGTTCCTGTTCCGGATTAACAAGGGCCGAAGAACCAGTCTGATGCAACAAAGTAGCAGGTGCCTACAAAAACAGAAGGGGGGGAGGGAAAGTGAACACATCAATAAGCCATAAAACCGACAAAGTGAAACAAGATAAAGAAAAATACATTTTTACAAGTTGCATATGGAAAGTCAAAATACAAATTAACCCTCATCTAAGTTAGTCAGACAGATCCTCGACAGAAGTTGAGGCCTCCCCAGCGTCCGCAAAATGAATGTCCCGCAACGAGGTTATCTGAGTGCCCAAACGACTCTTCATCGAAGAATCCAGACGGTTCAAGGCAGTCGTGGTCTCAGTTACCCGAGCCATAGCGTCAACCATACGCTCCGCTCGGGTAACGCCACGAGTGCCCTTCACATATTCATACACCTCCAGTGCACGAGCACGGGCCCAATAGGCTTTGACGAACGATAATAACAAGTCAGCGTCTTCAAAAATGGCCCCTAACACCAAGTGCAAGCTCGTCACCCGGCCCCGGGCATAATCCCGTGACCGACGAAGTCCACCTAGAAGCTCTTTCCTTTCTCTTATTTACAGTATAACGGGTTGTCTTCTTACTGAATTTCTCACCCAAATCGTGTAACCGAGTCTATATGTTAGAAATATGAATATTTAGATCCTCGATTTCGCGACAAGCAGAATTCAGTTCAGAAATATGATGCGAAGTGGAACCTTCGAGATTAAATACAGGCTTTTCACCTAAACTACAAGACGGTCGGGACCAGACCACCATAACAAGGGGATTAACCGGTACCTAGCATGATTTTATGTCCTTCAAAAGTATGAAGACAGGCAACAAGTAATGAACAAGAAAATGAAACAGAAAAACCAAACATGATGAAAACGGAGCAAAAATATTATAAACTTTCCCAAAATGTGAATATTGTAACAGATACAAAAAAGGCCCACAAGCCGGTCACCAAAACAAGAACCTACACTAGCTACACAACATTTACTAAAGGAGCATGTTAAGTGGTCAACCTGAGCAGATGAGGGTCGGGGGGTCGAAGAACGAGGAGTGGCAGAACCGAAAAGAGGACGAGGCACGGTAGAGACCGATTGTCCAGGCAGCAACGGAAGTTCATCATCCCGGATATTCGCCCAATCCTGAGGAAGAGGAGGCGAAACACGAGGGACTGGATAAGCAAAAGCCGACCATGACGGCTGGGAAAGAGGCACCTTAGTCAAGTTCAGAGCCCGAACATGGGAGCCGAATGCATGGAAATTAGCAATCCTCATGAACTTGCCCCGTTCTTCTGCCCGAGCGGCCTTCGCAGAAGACAACTTGGCTTCAACCGCCGCTTTCTCAGCACCTGCCTTCTCGGCCATAAACACCTTCTCGGCCACAACCTTGTCATTCTCCTCGAGTAGACGCACATTCTCAGCCGCCAGCTTGGTATTCTCCTTGCCAAGTAGCACACTCTTGGCATTTTCCTCAGCCAGAAGCTCCTTCTCGGCCAACACTGTGCCATGTTGCTCATCCAACAGCTTGTTCTCAGCCACTAGTTGGGCCTTCTCGGCCTCTAGCGCAGTGAACCGATCCTTTAGATCCACGGTCACGAGAACAGTCTGCAAAAAACCCCCATATAAGATACCAAAAAAAAAAAAAAACAGTATACCCCATATAAGGCAATAAAACATACTCAGAGAGAATCAGCGCTGGCCTGATCAATGCCCGCCACCCTAGGACGAGCAGCTATATCCTCCATATCCTTGTAGGCAAGGGGCAAAACAGCAGTATACCCCATCCTCGAGACTCGGGGTTGCTGAAGCAAATGGCCGCCACACCGGGCAATGTAACGATCCATTGCCACCTCATCCACTACTACCACCACCACCTCGTCTGCATTCTCCTCATCTGCAGCTTCCTCAGAAACCTCCACCTCACCCCCCACCCCGACAGCAACCAATTCGGTCTCCATCAGAGAAGTCACAACAATGCCATAGACCGGGTAAGGGCAAGAGTAACCATCAGAGAAGTCACAGACTGAAAAACAAAGAACAGATATACACAAGGAAAACAAGATCAAAATTAATAAAATCAATACACATACCTCGGTCGGAGACGTCTTGTCCTCGGCGGGGACGGGCAAAATTGGACACTCCTTTGGGGGAGACTGCATCACCACCTCCGTGCTCACCTCAGGCACCCCCTCGCTCCTCCAGGTCTCAGACACCCTCACCCTCTTGGGAGGCTCATCCCGAGGCTCAGATGATCATCACTGACTAGAACGAGCAGGCCTCCTCCCACTTAGAGCTAAAACACGAGGCTTAACGACAGAAAGAAAATCTTCTTCAGTATCACCGGGGATTACTGGTGCAGTGGTGCATCTGTTCCCCGGGTCAGCCACGTACCCAAGCAACTTGGGAGCAGCATGGCTATCCGCCTACTTGGTCGGACCAGGGTCCCACCACTTCTAGAGAGCCAAAAGAACATTGACACTAGGAACCCCGATGGAAGGGATAGGGGGAGCAGAAGCAGCGGGACCAGGAATACGTCGACCGGGAGGACACCAATTCCCAGATACGATCACGATACCAAGGTTGTGCTCCTTGTTCGTATCGGGGATATCAAGAACAAGTTGAGCAAAGGAACGCACCGACTTGATTTAAGAGCTTCGCCTATCAAAATGGAAGCCATATATACCAAGCACGTCCTTAAGCTCCACCCGTACATTGGCCAACTTTGAAAGCCTCTTGATACCGTTAAGTATACGATAGCTATTCAGCGCAAGCTGACATGGCGCAATTTGGAAGGCCTCAAAGAAAGAGGCCATCCGATCAGTGAGAGGGAGCGTCAGAACTCCGGTCAAAATAGCCAAGGACCGAATAGTGACCTCACCTTCAGCCACCGACCCTAGTGCCTCCACCTTAGAGACGGGAAGGCACACGTGTACGTCGGTAGGTATCCCTGCCAGACGTTTAAAACCATCTTCGGTAAAGTGGCCAAGTTGGGCCAAACATTGAGCCAAATAATCCTGATAAAACAGGAAAAACACAACGCCATCAATACAAAATCCAAAGCAAGGAGTACTAACCAGAATAACCAAAAGAAAAAATCCAACAAAACAAACAAAGTTTCCGATCAACACACAGTCTAAGCCTACCCACAAACCCAACAAAAGAAAAATCCAACAAAATGAAGAAAACTCACCAACAACAAACCAATGCAAGAATCTACATGAGAACAAAGACAAAGATCAACGCTATATGAATGCTAATGAAGACCAACAAATTAAGGGGATGAGCAAAGGCGTATGCACAGAATCACAGAAGTCAAAGGAAACACTTACACTCATTAAAGAGAGAGTATCAGCAAAAAAAATTTAGAGAGAAGGATAAACCCTAGAGAGAGAAAATGAGGGATAAACGTTGAGGAAATTATGAGGTAAGAGCAAAAAGAATTACTCAGAGAAGATAAAGGAGTGGAACCGCATAAAAAGGATTAAAATAATAACCGTCTTTTCGTGTGACGAGGTTTCCCTCTTTTCAGCCACAGAAAAGTCAACAACCGCCGTTGTTTTCAAAAATCAACGCTCCAGATCATGCCATGTAAAAAGGTATATCCCACTACCCCATGAAGTTCACATCATAGAACCGATATAAACGGTGCGTGGACCCCACCATGAAAAGAGTTCAACATACGCCAGCTACAATAATGCTAGAACGTCGAGCAATGATACATAAAAGTTAGGGGACACCGAACAAGTCTGACGCAGACCGTTTCTAGGTCGATCACACGTAAGTCTAACTGTTCTAGTAACGCTCTACGGGGGGATAACCCCGGTGTCCCATACAGAGGCACAAACTGAAAAAGCACTTTCTCATCAAGAAGCAGGGAACACATAGAGTACCTGACCTCAACATATTCATACGACAAGGAAGCAATAAAGCATTAAGAAAAACCAGCAGTAAACAAGTCTTAAAGAAAATCAGATAATAAAATACTTTTATTCATCCTCAACGGGGAAAGCAAAGCAGATACAACTGATTAAACCCACATAAAAACCAAACAAATGCAAAAGGAAATTTTATTACAAGAAACACCCTACTATTTTTTAATCATAGAACTACCACCCAGATCGGCTTCTTTCTTCGCCAAGAGTTCCTCAAGGCGCTCATTTTCCCTTACCAAACGAGAGATACCAACCTCTGCTTGTTGCAAAGCATAAGACTGAGATTTGCACTTTTCCTCGGCTTTATGATGAGCAGAAATATCTTCGTTTCAATACTGTTTAAACCTCTTGCATTCAGTCTCAGAATACTTGAGATCCACCTTCAGCCACGAAACCTCTATCACTTTCAACTGAAGAGGAGTCAAATCCTCAAAAGCAGGAGGATGAGGCAACCTATAAGTAGGCTCATCCTCAAGAAGGGCTTTTTTCTTGATAGAAGATCTAGTAACAGGGGCCATCTCAAAAGAAAAAAAGCAGGTTAGAAGAAACAAGAGTTATCAAATAAGAGAGAGAAGGGAAAAGTTAATAATAAAATGCAAGCACAATAGGAAGCATTTATAGGGAACCAGAAGGCACAAAGTACGAAGTGTTGCAACAGTCCAAAGTCAAAAAGAAATAAGCAACAATATAAAAGGGCACAAAGTACAAGGCATTGCAACAGTTCAAAATACGAAGCAATACAACAGTTCAAATGCAAAAAAAAAAAGAAATTGCAAATTACAAGAGGGAGCCCAATAGTTCAACCACGGATAGAATAAGAAACAAGATGGGGAAAAATACAACATTAAAAAGAAGCAGGCCCAATTAAATCAAGGACCAACAGGCATGAAAGCCGAACTGCCGGACCGAGAAAAAGACTTCCGAGGAGCCGCATTATCAGAGCGAGCTAACCGAGCTCGAAACGAGGAGTTGATGACGACCAAAGACTCATTCTCTCTAGTAAGGGCAGTGATGTGGTCCCTAAGCCGAGCATTTTCAACCGCCATGCTGGCAAAGCCCTGAGGACCGTTGTCAAATTCTTCTTGCGCTTGTTCCCAAATCTCCTCTCAAGATCGGCCATGCAATGACGGACTCAAGAAACTTTAGCATCCAAGTCCTTCAACTGATCATGATATCTTACCAATGGTCCCGACATCCTTAAAAGTTGCAATATAACAGAGAAGAAGAAAAAGGGGATGAGTGAGAAATACAACAAACTTATGAAAGATGATGACGCAGCCTAAAGAAAGAATGAAAGGTATTTATAGAGCAAAGAGAGTATGTCATTGACAGACAACACTTGGGAACATGCATCTTTGACTGTCAATGTCTGGGAAAACACATCTTTGACCAGCTGACACACGGCTCAGATATCACGTGGGTACAACACCATATGAGAAGAAAAGACAAATTAGATATTCGATGATCTTGTGATTCGACAATTCCAAAAAATGACAAACCACAAATGCAACATAAAAAGAAGAGCAGTAGAAGATGCAAATATTTTTTTCATTAATAAAGATGGGTTACATGGGAAGTCATTACATCTGAGGACAAAATATTAAAAAAAGCCACTATATTAGAGGACAAAATATGAAAAAAAGAAATATAAAAACAAATTAGGGCGGCTCGGGTGAAGTTGATCGGTATCGGTGAGAAGGCCCGCCCGATATTACAGTATTTTGAAGCGAAGGATTCCCCCTCAAGACGTTGTTCTCATCGACTAAAGTCTGGCGAGCACGCCTGCAATAGTCCAACTCGACCCTCAACCAAGTCAACTCCCTCACCATCTCAGTATGGTGATAATGCATCACCTTCAACTCTTCTTCAGCATCACGCAGCATCCTCTGTGCATTAGCAAAAGAAACCTCAAAAGCTTCCACTTGTAAGACCATGGCTGATTTAGTAAAAAGGGCAGACATATTGAAAGTGTTAACTTGCAGAATAAGTGTATAACAAGAAGAGAAATGAGAGTGATTATGAAGAAAAACTTGCCTTAAGGGGGTATTTATAGATAAATTAAGAGAGGCAATAAGGTGGGGAATCGCAACCGTTCGCCAAAAGGTCTGAGAAACGTGGGCAATAAAGAGACGTGTCTGTTCAAAAAAAACTCTTGGATTCGTGCTAAAATTTGAAAAGGATAAATATAAAGAAGGCTTCTACACACGTGTCACCCTAGAGAAGTGCAACAGTTTTAAAGTTATTGGATAGGATTTGTGCACATGGCTCAAGAAAATCCATCATAACACCACACGCACGTGGCAAGAAGAAATACAGTAAATATAAAATACGTTGGTAAAATAAAACAGATAAGGATGAGAATAAGGAGACATTTTATTAATTCCAGAAATCCTGTTACAAAGAGGGGCTACCATCAAACAATAAAGAAATTACAAAAATAAACTATTTAGCAGAAGAGCCTGCTTCAACGTCATCCGGTCCTTTCTTGGACCGAGCATGCAACTCCTTAAGGGCCCATTTGTATGCCCTCTTGGATTCCCTATGCCTATCTCGAGAGGCCTCGAGCCTTCTAGCCCGATCATAAGCCCAATCCCGATCAGCCATCGTCATGTGGTGAGCTGCATCCACCCTTTCCTCCAAGTCAGGCACCCTGACAGCTTCCCTTGCCAAGAAGGCAAACCACCTCTTCATAATACGAGCCTTTCTAACCTCGCCCTCTATATAGGAAACATATTCAGAGAAATTGTCTCCATTAGATCTGTGAGGGGAAGCCATTGAGTTACAATAGAAATTGTGTTATATAAATGGAGGGGATACATCCCCTTTTATAGTAGACAGACAAGGAAAAGGTCAAAGGTTTTCTCGAAACAAGACAGCACGCTTGAACTTCCCCATGACATTAATGTTCAAAAGAAAACAGTTATAAATCGATTACCCTCCTCGAGGAAACATTGGGAATATCAAGATCGAGGTAATATCCCCATAAGACCAACGTGACCCCCTCGCCGTGGAAACCACACCGAAGAAGTCAGGGAGCACTTGATAGAACATAAAAAATAGACCCGAATATACCTATTCGGGTACGAATCGGACCATTCGTTATTAATGGGTATCCAACGCAGTTATAATAAGACCCGGGGTATAACAGTATTTTCCCCACTTAAGAATAAGGGCAATTATCCAGTAAATATCTTAGCCCAGTTAATAAAGGTCCACAGTGAGAAAGCCCATGAGATGACGCATGAGATGGAGACACTTGTCAACATCCTATGGCGTACGAATGCCTATAAATAGCCAAGTATCTTCACTGGAAAAAGGGGACCTAAAAATCTGATCAAAAAGAAGTACAAGACAGACTTTTCAGAACTTATCTTCCTAGAAAGAATATCGAGAGAAGTCAAATAAAAGACCGAGCATCAAGGATAAAATTCAAGATTAAGATTAAGATTAAATTTTCAGACCGAGCACAAGTGTAATAAGAAATTGTAATCCGAGCAAGAACCATTACCGATCAATAAGAAAGAATAACAACGTGTCCAATATTTACTTTCTTTAACTTATAATTATTATTGTTGAAAATCATAACGTAACCCGATCAAAGTTATTGCTTTATCAGATTAGTTTTAATTTTTATGTTTCTAAAGTTTTAGTTTCATCTTTTGGGACTCTAAGAAGGTATATTAATTGGAGGGGCTAAGGACTACAAAGCTTCCAACTTTCTCTAAGAAAATGTTAGATCGCAGATGAAAATAGTGACAGATTTTGTTTTTCAACGGTTTAATCGAGACGGCATACCGACATATTTGTTTTAATGAAAAATATATATTCTCATTTGACGACAAATCTGTAACAAATTTTTAGTCGTTCTAATTGAAACCGTTTTTTTATAGTGTTGGATTTGGTGTACCCTAAGCAATTCGTACCACACATGATAGGTTTTCCGGGTTAATTATGATTAGCTTACCTGATTTTTGACCTATTTTAAGATTGTTGAGGCAAATTTTAAAAATTTCGTTTTAGTGACCTAAATTTATAGTTTTGTTTGTTTTAGTGACCTGCCGTTACATTTTTTGGATGGAAACCGTTTTGAAGTTTCAATTTGGTCCGTATAGTTTAAAACTTTACGATGAAAGCTTCAAAATTATAGAAATTACACACTTATATAAACATAGTTAAATTACAAACTTATATACAACATGTGTTTTAAGTGAGTTGCACAATTAGTAAATAAAATGAATAGAAGTATCGAACACCATATGAATTGTATTAGTTGGCATGATATACATTAGGGCTGAAAAAAATCCCGACCCGACCCGTCAAACTTCGGGATCGAGATCGGATGGCAATTTTAATTTCGTCGGGTGTCCCGACCCGACCCGACCCGACCCGAATTTCTAATTAATTTTTTATTTTATATTATATAACATGATCGTTTTTATTTAAATACTAAAATATAAGTTAATGTATATGAAATGAAAGTGATAGAAATCGAACCTTATACATATAGGATGTAATGTAAGCACTCTATCATATGAGATACAACCCTTTTTGTTTCACATATTAGTTATAGTTAGATAAGTATAATATATATTTTTAGTTTTGAATATATGAAACAATTAAAATAAAAAATATACTTAAATTAGAAAGTTTTATTGTTACTTAAAAAAGATAAGTGATTATTATTTTTCGATTATAAAAATTATAGTGACAATGTGTCTCATTTAGAATGATAATTGTTGCTTGTGTGAATAAAACTAAATATTAAAAGAATCTGATAAAAAACATATCAATTTTTTTATCTACTCAATTGTTTGTAGTTTCACACTATTTTTTCTACTACATGTTAATTTCTTTTTGTATTTATTAGGAGTGTTATTTTTAAACTACAATTATGTTTTGTGTTAATAAAATGTCAGACTTCTTAAATGAAAATTGTTAATAAAAAATGACCTTGTTGTAAAATAAAAAAAATATGTCGGGAGATTCGGGATAAAACTATCCCGACTCTACGGAATCCCGAAAATTCGGGTCCCGAAAAAGTCGGGTCTTGACTTTTGTCGGGTCGGGGTCGGGATTTTTTTTTCACTTCCAAAAGTAATCGGGTCGGGATACGGGTTGACTGTTTACAGGTCGGGTCCCGACCCTAACTCACCCCTAATATACATATATATTTACAAACTTAATGAATTGAAAGTATAATTACTAACAATTCAATTTTAATAATTTCTCTTTTTTTTTATTTCTTCAGGTATAATTAAATATATAGAATAATGTCAAAAAATGTTAATATCATCCTAAATAAATAAATTTGTATCTAATAAACCCAATTTTGTATGGTTTAAAATCTAATTAGACTTTATTTTATTTTAGCATAAGACTAATCAATAAAAATAATTATACCTCTGATAAAGCCATAACTTTATTCGGTGGCGTTAGGCTTTTCAACAATAATATATAATGAATTGACAATAAACAACGAACACTTCTTGATCTTTATTATTATTCGGCAATTGCATTTGCTCGGACTAGAATTCTATTACTATACTTATGCTCGGATTCGCACTTTGATCTCTGAACTTGGCCTTTCTCTTCTCTTCGGTGCTCGGTTCTTGGTCTTGCTCGGTTTGATAATTGATGCGATAGGTTCTGACAAGGTTTTATATTTTCTCTCCTTCTCTCTATATTTTTGGGATATATTTTTTGGGTCCCTTTTTAAGGGGGGTAGTTGGCTATTTATAGACAATTATACCTCATAAGATGATGACAAATGTCGTCATCTTAGGAGACACCTCATGGGCTTCTCTATTGTGGACCCTTACTACTGAGTTGGACTCTTATAGCTGATGGCCTGCTAGGAAAGCTCTTCTAGACCATGGGTTTTTGGGGTCTAGCCTTGGGTACCCTCTAATAAAGGGGTGGGTCGATTAATACCCGAATATACATATTCGGGTCCAATTTTTATGTTCTATCAAGTGCTCCCTGACTGCCTCGGCATGGTATCCATGCCGAGGGAGTCATGATCGGTCTGTCAAGGATATTACTCCGTCTTGCTGTTCCCAATGTCTCATCAAAAAGTGTAACAGATTTATGACTGTTTCCTGGGGCCCATTTGAGGTCATTTAAGAAGTCCTATCTTGATATCTTTTTTCAAGGAAGACCCTTTGACCTTTCCAACATTTATCTTCTATAAAAAGAAAATGCCCTATCCATAATTATATATTCCTTCACCACTTCTCTTGTGATATAATGGCATCTCCCCAGGGTTCTACTGGAGATAATTCTTCAGATTACGTTGCTTATTTGGAGAATGAAGTTAAAAAAGCTCGCGCCTTGAGGAGGAAGCTGGCGGTCGTGACAAAAAGGTTGTCTGATATGGACGCGGCTCACCACGTGACGATGGCTGATAGGGATTGGGCTTTTGAACGTATAAAGAGGCTCGAGGCTTCGTTGGCTAAACAAAAGGCAGCAAAAAGGCCCTATAAGCTTGCCTTCAAGGAGTTGCATGCTCGGTCCAAACCGGGGTCGGATGACGTTGAAGAAAGCTCTTCCTCGGAATAATTTGCTTTTGTATTTTCTTTGTATTGGGTGTCATCACCAAGTTGTAATCGGATCATTGAATAATATTAATAAAATATTTTATATTTTCATTCTTGTCTGTTTATTTCCTTAATACCTCATTGGATGACTTAATTAGACTTGAGCTGCTGTTAGTTAGCCATAAATGCTCTTGGGAAGTTCAAGAGGTTTAGTCTTTCTTCGAGATGACCTTTGATCTACCCCTTGTTTCTTCCTATAAAAGGAGGTTGTCCCTGTCTTCTTTGTGCAATTCATTCTTTATTAACGAACAAATGGCTTCTCCTTGTGAAAATAGTGGTGACAACCTTCCTGAGTATGTTGCTCATCTAGAGGAGGAAGTGAAGAAAGTGAGAACACTTGCGATGAGGGTTGCCCTACTGTCGGTGGAAGCTCATCGGGCTGTCGAAATGGATGAGCGATTGGACGCCCTGGAGAGGGAATACCAGAGGTCTTTGATCGACAATATTTGGGCACATGCTCGGATCAAAGAGCTCGAGGCCTCCAGAGATAGGCATATTGCTTCCAAGAGGGCTTATAAGTTGGCCCTCAAGGAAGTATATGCTCGGTCTAAAAAGAGGCCCGATGACGAGCTGGCCCTTCTACAAAATAATTCTCTTTTCCTTTCCTTTTTTGTAATGTCTTTGAGTAATATCTTGTAATAAAGTTCCCAACCATTAATGAAAATTCTTCTTTTTCTTGTTCCTATATGATTTATTTTCCCAATGCAATTTATCTTTACTGCGCATGCGTATGGCTTCATTAATGGGTTTTCTTGAACCTTGCACTTGATCTTATCCATTAAATCTTCTTAATCTTTGTATCTAAGAAGTGATGGGATTTCTTGAGCCCTGTGCATAAATCTTATCCTTTAAATCTTAACATTGTTGCACTTACCTCTTTGAACGCTGGCGTAAATGACACGTGTAGAAGCCTTTTTGAGATTTGCCCTCTTTAAATACTGGCGTGAATCCATGCGTTTCTTCTCAACAGACGCATCTTTTCAATTACCCATGTTTTCCAAAGTCTTTTGACGAACGGTTGCAATTCCCCACATTAAACCTTCCTTAATTTATCTATAAATACCCTTTTAAGGTTTGGGTTTCTTCATAATCTCCCCCTTATCTCTCTTTGCTCCATATAGAATTTTATCCTGTAACTTCCTTAAAATGGCTGGTTCTTTTACCAAATCTGCATTGGCTTTGCAAGTGGAGGCTTTTGAAGCCTCATATGGCCATGCACTAAAGTTGTTGAAGGATGCTGAGGCGGAGTTAAAGGTGATGCGTTATCACCATACCGAGATGGTTCGGGAATTAACTTGGCTAAGGTTCGAGCTGGATTATTGCTGACGTGCTCGTCAGGCTCTGGTCGAAGAGAATGAGGTGTTGAGGGGGAACCCGACGCTTCGAGATAGGGATGTGTCTACCGGGCCTTCTCATCGATACCGATCGACCTCCCCCTAGCCTCACCATTTTTCTTTATTTTTTATTTATTTCAATGTTCTTCATTTCTTCATCTTTTCTCATCTCTTTTTCTTTTTCTTCTGTGCTTCCCCTTTCTTTTTCTTCATCTTCTTTTCTCACCACTATGATGTAACAATCAACCCTGAGTCCCTCGGGTTTTTTGTTACTTTTATTTTTTTTATTTTTCTTCTGCTTTTTGTTTCTTTTCTTCGTACTCACCCTAGGGTTTTTGTCATTTTTCTTTTTCTTTTATATTTTGTTCTCTCTACTTTTTTCCTTTTTCTCTTTCTTCGTCTTCTGTCTCACGTTTCTTTTCTTCTTTATGTTCCTCTTCTTTTTTATGTTTCTTTCCTTCGCGTCTCCTGTTCGCTCGGCTCGTTGATATAGTCGATCTTCTTTAGTCGTTGTCCTCTGATGTAATAGATTTTCTTTTGCTGTTGTTCTCTGATGTAATAGATTTTCTTTTGATGTTGTCCTCTGATGTAATAGATTTTCTTTTGCTGTTGTCCTCTGATGTAATGAACAGTGATGTATCCCATCTTCATTAATGAAAATTATCTTTGCCCCTGTATATTGCACTTCTTTTTATGTTGCGTTTGTGGTTTGTCGTTTTTCTGGAATGTGGATCTTTGAATATTTTGCATCTTATTTCCTGCCGTACTGTAGCCAAATGACGTCTGAGGCCTGTATCGGACGCATGCTTTCAAGCAATGTCAGATAATATGCATATTCCCAAGTATTCGTCAGGCGAATATGCACTTTCCCCGGCATTGTCAGTCAATGTCATACTATCTTTTCTCTATAAATACTCCTCATCTTTTCGTTAGTAGTTATCATTTTTCACAAACTCTTATTGTACTATAACAACTTCCCAGAATGTCTGAGCCCGTGGTGAGATATCATGCTCAGATGAAGAGCTTGGATGTTGAGGTATCTCGGGTCCGTCATCGAATGGCCAGACTCGAGAAGGAGTATGGTACCTTGGCCTTGAGTCTGTTCGACTCTCATCCCAAGGAGACAATGAAGTGGACTGAGATTTCGGCCTTGAGTCGTCAGCTCGATAAGTTGTTGTTACAGAAAAATCATCTGGCCCACTCATGGTATGATGCCGAGGAGATTTGGGACCATGCTCAGGGTGAGTTCGACAACTCCCCTCAAGGCCTAGCTAGCATGACAGTTAGGAATGCTCGGCTTGAGGGGCGCATCAAGGTTCTTACTAGGGAGAACACCGACCTCTCCACGGAGAATGAGTGCTTGGTTGTCATGAATGATTCCTACCAAGCTCGGTTAAATTGCACAGCTCGGGTGGCTTTCTCTCGGTCTGGTAGTTTGGTTTTTCTGCCCATTGATCCTTAGTTAGATTGGTCTAGTTTTCTGATGTATTTCCCATTTTGTAATTTGTATTCTCTTTTCTGTTTCTGATCAGTTGTACCTTTTCGTATTCCGTGCCTTTCTGTATATTGAACCGTTTGCAACGCCTCGCTCTTGGCGCCCCTTTGATTCCTTATAAATGCTCCCTATTGTTTGTACTTCAGTACCCATTCTTCCTTTCTCTCTCTCTTGTTTACCATTCCTGTTTTTTGTAATTAGCACTTATCTGAGATGGCTCCCATCACTAGATCTGCCTCCAAAAAGAAAACCCTTGTTGAAGAGCCTACCTTCATGCTACCCCGTCCCCCTGGTTTCGGGGAAGAGGATTTGACTCCTCTTCAGTTGAAAGAAATCGAGATGTCGTGGCTGAAAGCCGATCTCAAGTGTGCTCGGACTGAAGTCAGGAGGTTTAAACAGTATTGGGATGAGGAGGGTACTGCTCGTTTTGAAGCCGAACAAAAATGCAAGTCTCAGTCTTACGCCTTGCAGCAGGCTGAGATGGGTATTTCTCGCTTGATTAAGGAGAGGGATCATCTCAAAGAGCTCTTAGCAAAGAGGGACGCCGAGGAAGGGGGTAGTTGTAGGGTTCAGAAATAAAGAAGTATTTCATTGTTGACATCTTTGTAATTTTTATTTTTCCTGTTGTAACTGGTTGTTTTCCCCCTTGTGGATGAATAAAAGTTCTACCCTCTTTTCGCAATTCGTTTACTGTTTATTTTGACTTCATGTTGAAACCATACTGAACAAAGTGCAGTGCACAGTGGTTATCCCCCCGGAGAGCGTTGCTAGATTGGCTGCTTAAAAGTTGTCGAGCTAGGAACGGTCTTCGTCGAGGAACTTAATCGGGGAGCATCCTCGGTGTAGTAATATTGGTAGCGTATGTTGTAAGCTTTTCGTGGTAGGGTCCACTAGCCGTTTATATAGGTGTAATGATGTGAACTGCATTGGTTAGTGGGATACATTATCTGACGTGGCCAGATCTGGAGCGTTGATTTGTTGAAAATAGCAGCAGTTGTGGATTTTTCTGTGGTTGGAAAAAAGGTAAACCTCTGTTACACGAAAGGACGGTTATTATTTTATTCTTTCTGTGGCTCCACTCCTTTTAACTGTGCTAAGTAATCCCTTTTGTTTTTATCTCATAATTTGCTGAAAAAAAATCTCTTATTTCTTCTCTCTAGGGTTTGTTCTTCTCGCCAAAAATTTTCTGCCTCTCTATCTAGGGTTTCTCCTGATTGCCAAGAGATTTGCTCCTGCTTGCTCCTGCGTGCTCTTGAATATGACTGTAAGTGTTTTCATAGTGTGTGGGGGTTTTCTGTATACCTCTGTGCTTAGTGTCTATATTTGATTCGTTGTTGTGGTCATGTATGTGGCGTTGATATATGGTCTTGTTTGCCTATATATGTCGATCTAGGTTGGGGGTTGGTGGCTTTTCTTTTCGTATAGGATTTTTGTTTATTGGGTTGGTGGAAAAACTTAGGGTTTCTGGTAATTGGGGGGGGGGAACTTTCATCGTGTCATGTGTTTTGGGTTAGTATATTGATAAGGTTTTTATGATGTTTGGATAGGAACTTCTGACCCAATGCCTGGCTCAAGTTGGCCCATTTGTGGAAGAGGATTTTAAGAAGTTGGCCGGGATACCCGCCGACATACATATTCGGCTGCCTATCTCCGATGAGGAGGTTATGGGGGTCATACCTGCCGGCGAGATAGTTGTGCGTTCCTCGGCATTCTTTACTGGAGGTCTTAGACTTCCTTTCACTACGTGG
Source organism: Primula vulgaris (assembly GCA_963920805.1). Classification (NCBI taxonomy): domain Eukaryota; kingdom Viridiplantae; phylum Streptophyta; class Magnoliopsida; order Ericales; family Primulaceae; genus Primula; species Primula vulgaris. The sequence continues at coordinate 21,455,565 of OY987215.1, forward strand.
ACGGCTTCGTTCTTTGAGGCCGTCCAGATCGCTCCGGCCCAATTGGCCCTGAATGGCTACCGTACCCTGAACGGTATTCGAAGGTTGTCAGAGTTGTCTGGGATAAATATCGAACTGAAAGATGTATTCGGGGTCTACAGTTTGAGTTTTGATCACCGGAGCTCTTATTTGAAGACGTTGCGCTCCTTCTCTCGGCTTGTCATCGGTCTGCCGGATACCAACAAGGAGCATAACCTTGGTGTCGTGATTGCTTCCAGAGAGTGGGGTTGTGCTGGATACCAGATTCCTGGACCTGCTACCACCGCCCTCGATATTCCAGACCTCGGCGCTCCCAATGTCGAAGCTCTCTTGGGCCTTTGGAATTGGTGGGGGACTGGACCGACGAAGGATCCGGCAAGCCGTACTGCTCCCATCCTTTTAGGTTATCCTACGGGGCCCGTGACCAAGGGTAATCCTGTGCCCGAGATTCCCATAGAGCCTGAGGAGGAATTCCTCAAAATCGTCAAGGCTCGAAGCGCTCTTCGTAGAGGGAGAAGGCCTATTCGTCCGAAGTGCCGAGCATCGGACCTCGTCGCTGGGACCCCGAAGAGGACGAGGGTGACAGAGACATTGGTTAATAAGGAGGTTGCTGAAGTTGGCACGGGTGTGGGGTTGGTTGCTTCTCCCCAGGGTGATTCCAACGAGGAGGCTTCTGCGCATGTCGATGTACGTGCATTAGTTTTGTGAATTGTTGTTTTTTAATTCTCTTGTTCCTTGCTTTATTTGTCATCTTGTTTCAGCTATTGACTTCTTCATTGGTTACCCTTGCTCTTGCCCGGTCTATGGGTATTATTGTGACATCTCAACCTATTCGGACATCTCAACCTCATTGTTAACATGGGCAAGGACACGATGAGCCTGCCTGTCATATCGCCCATCCGTACTGAGGATGTGAGTGAGCGCAGGGCCCCTGAGACTGGTCCTTCGGAGAAGGAGGTGAGGGAGGAGGTGGAGGTGGAAGCCGGCAAAGAGACTGCCATGGAGGTTGTGATGGGAGGTGAGGATGAGGTTCCCGAGGGACCTGAAAAGGTGTTGGTGGACGGGGTCGCGATGACCCGTTACATTGATCGGTGTGGGGGTAAATTGCTGGAGCAACCCCGAGCCTTAAGGATGGGGTACACTGCTCTTGAGCCCCTTCTTTTCAAGGATGCAAAGGAAATGGCTACTCGGCCTATAGTGTCGGTCATTGAGCAGGCCAACAATGATGTGCTTCGGGTATGTTTCGCACGTCTTTTGTTATATAGTGTGCTATGCCCTTAGTTGGCTGGTATCTGATGTTTCTGATTACAAGCTTTCGTGGGTACCGTGGTGCTAAGAGATCAGCTGACAGCGCTAGAGGCTAAGAAAGAGAAGCTGATTGCCGATAATAAAGTAATGGCAGAGGAGAAAGCTCGGATGGTGGGGGATAACCTACGCCTGACCGAGGAGATTGAGAAGTTGGAGGCCGAAAAAGAGCTTATGGTCGAGAAGTACGACCTATTAGAGGCCGATAATTTGCTCATGGCGGAGAACGTGGAGGCCGAAAAATCCGAGGTTGCTGCTCTGAAAGTGGCGGAAGCGGAGGAACGGACAAAGTTTGCAATGATTGCTAACTTTTCCATCTTTTGCGCTCATGTTCGTGCTCTAAATTTTGCGAAGGTACCTTTGTCGGACCGGGCATGGTCGGAATTGGTGTATCCCTATCCTCAAGGTGCACCACCGAAACCTCTAGATTGGGCTAATCTTTGGGATGAGGAGCTCCCCCGGCTGCCGGGGCATACGACTTCGACGGCGCTCCGTCCCCATTCCGTGTCGGCCCCGTCTACTCCTCGGTCTGCTGCTGCTGCTACTCCCCCACCCGCATCCTTTCAGGTGGAGCCTTGGCCATTTACTTGTATTTTCTGTGTAGCTTAGTGTAGGGTCTTTTGGTACCCGAATTGTGGGCCTCTTTTGTATCTAGAAAGATATTCTTTTGGGAAGTGATAATATAGGTGCTCCGTTTTCTTTCTGTTTGGCTTCTCTAGTTAACTTCCCTGTTTGTGGGTTGTCGTCTTTTGAAGGATGTAAAAACAAAATCTTGTCAGGTACCTGTTAACCCCCTTGCCATGTGGTCTGGACCTCGCCTAGTCGTAGTGTAGGTGATGTTGTTATAGGTTGTCTTGAAAGACCTAAGGCATCCCTAACTTCTGAACTGAACTCTGCTCGTCGTGAAATCGAGGGTCTGAATATTCATATTTCAAACTTGTCGATTCGATTACGCGACTTGGGAGAGAAGTTCAGCAAGAAGACCGCCTACTATACGGCAAACAAGGGTAAGGCCAAAGAGCTTCTTGGTGCACTTCGGTGCTCTCGTGATGAAGCCCGAGGCCGGGTGACGCGCTTGAACTTGGTTCTAGGGGCCGTTTTTGAAGACGCGGACCTGTTACTATCCTTCGTCAAAGCGTATTGGGCCCGAAGTCGAGCATTAGAGGTGTTCAAGCATGTAAAATGGAGGCATGGTGTTGCACGGGCAGAGCGTATGGTTGATGCTATGGCCGGGGTAACTGAGACCATGGCTGCCTTGAACCGAGTGGATGCGGCCGTGAAGGATCGTTTGGGGACGCAAATAGTCTCACTGCGAGATATTCATTTTGCTGATGCCGTAGAGACCTCAACGTCTGTCGATGGGTTATCGGACTAATGATTGAGTAGCTTGTATTGTCATTTTACTTGTAGCTGGTATTAAAGTCTTCGTTTTTCTACTTCCCTGTCTTTTCTTTATTTGCGGATGAATATTCATCTCCTCCCTTCTCCCCCATTTTTTTTTAGGCACATGCTACTACGTCACACCAGGCTGGTTCTCTATGCCTAGTTAGTCTGGGGCTATGACCTACTGGTGCTGCCCGGGACGAGGTCTCATATGGTGTGGCTAGTGAAGTGCATGCTAATTGGCCTTACATCGTTTCAATGGGCAAAAACGACAAGCTGCACGGTCAGTGTGCCCGACTTAAGGCCAAGTTGAAAACTCAGGTGTCCTCTTTCCGTGAATATGTTCGTCGTTCCAAGCATATTGTTGAGGTTCAGGAGCGCCGTTTAGATCAATATTGGCGTGTAAAGGAAAAATACCTCGGTAAACTAAAGTCGTTGGTAACCCAAGCCAATATGTTGGTGAAGTATTTCCGTCTGTCCCGATCCAGATACGATGCTTCTGCGGCTATGACCGAAGCTCGTCATCTTCCCTTCGACGATGCTCGTCGTAAAGCGGCCTCGGATGCTCACGAGATCGCTAAAGGAGCCGAGTTCTCAGCGCGGCTTGAGGCGCAGAAATGCGTTGGTGCTCATACGACCAAGATTGATGCCCTCATTTCTGAGGAGTGTTTTGATGGCGAGGAGACTGATGGGGATACGGCGACGGATGACGAAAAAGTCGTGCTCGGTCAATTACCGTCATGCTCCTCGTGTAGCAGCTCTTCTTAGATCAATTTCTTTATTGTTTGTTGTATCTTGTTGCCTCCGTAACGCGGGCGAGTACTATTTGTTTTGTTTCTTTATTCATGTGTTCGGATCTTCTCATTGTCGTACTGATATTTTATTGATTGGATTGATTTTCCTTCGCTGATTTCTTCGTTTGACATTTTATCGCCTCCGTAACGTGGGCTTGAGCTATTATTTCCTCTAGTTTGTCCCTTGTTCCTTAAATGAATTGGTACCTGCATAAGTGCCTCCGGTTACGTTGAAGGACTTTAGTATTCCTAGGCAGTCACTTAAGCATGCCTTCTGAGAATTTCATATGCCCCCGGTTACATTGGAGGACTTTAGTATTCCTAGGCAGTCACTTAAACATGCCTTCTGGGAATTTCATATGCCCCCGGTTACGTTGGAGGACTTTAGTATTCCTAGGCAGTCACTCAAACCTGCCTTCTGGGAATTTCATATGCCTTCGGTTATGTTGGAGTACTTTAGTATTCCTCAATCATGATAACAGCAAAATATATTATTAATTCAAAAATAATGTTATGACAAAGCAGAGGTACGTTGTGACCTGTAATGGAAGCCAATTTATATGTAGTACTTCTTGAGATTAGCCACGTTCCAAGAATTCTTTTCTCCTCGGCTATTGTCGAACAGAACGCTTTTGATCTTGTAGGTCACCGGGCTTGTTCTTTTGACGATTTCATATGGGCCTTCCCAGGTGGGGCTCAGTTTGCCATGTATCTCGTTTCTGGTATAGACCGTTACTCGCCGTAACACCAGCTCTCCTACCATGAATTCCTTGGTCCCTTTCACCCTTTTGTCATAGGTTTGCTTGACGCTTTGCTGGTACTTTGCTAGTGTAAGGGCTGCTATCTCTCGTTTCTCGTCTAGCATGTCGAGTTCTTCTCTCATTCTTTGTTCATTGTTTCCCTGCTCGACTAAAATTGTTTGGAGTGTGGGTAGCCTGATTTCCGTTGGTATGACGACCTCGACGTCGTACGCTAAACTGAACGAGGTTTCCTTGGTGCCCGTCTTTGGCGTAGTTCGGCACGACCATAAGACGTTGAGCAGTCGCTCAGGCCATCTTCCCTTTGCTTGTTCGAGGGTGTCTTGATACCATCTAGGACAGTTCGGTTCGATACCTCGGCTTGCCCGTTACCCTGTGGGTACGTTGGGGTAGAATAGAACTTTCGGATACCGAGTTCTTCGTACCAAAGCTGCAGCTTGGCGTCGTTGAACTGGGTGCCGTTGTCTGCGACAATGGCATATGGTATGCCGAACCTAGTGATGATATACTCCCAGATGAACTGTTTAACGTTGTTGGTTTTAATCTCTCGGAGAGGCTTAGCCTCGACCCATTTGGTAAAGTAGTCTGTCGCTACGATCAGATATTCCATGCTGCCGGGTGCTTTGGGAAGCTTCCCGACTATATCAATTGCCCATTGCGCGAATGGCCAGGGTGCCGATACCGGGGTCATCATAGATGATGGGAGACGAGGTATTTTGGTGAATCTTTGGCACTTGTCGCATCTTTGGACATAAACATCTACATCTCGTTTGATATAAGGCCACCAATATCCCTGAGTGATCGCCTTGTTGGCGAGGGACCGCCCTTTGATGTGTGCTCCGCAGGACCCTTCGTGGATCTCTTCCAAGACTGGCTGTTGCAGTTTGGGCCGGACGCACAGAAGGTGAGGTCCTCGATAACTGGATTTATACAGTGTGTTGTCCTCAGATAGCCAGACCGAGGGGGTTTTCTTGTGATTTTCAACGCTTTTATCTTGTCTGCCGAGAGCGTCCCGTTGCACAGATAGTGAATCATGTCGTCCATCCACCCTAGCTCGTATTGTATTGACGTTACTCGGTCTATTCTTTTCGTTATGCTCGGGGTTTCCAGAAGCTCCACTGTGATCGTCCGAGTGTTGGTTAACGTTAATGTCGAGGCTAGGGTTGCCAAGGCGTCGGCATGTGCGTTTTCGGTGCAATTGATTCTTATAAATTCGCAATGTGCGAACGTGACCATTATGCTCTGGACTTTCTCTTGGTAGAGGATCATTCGGTCGTCCTTGGCTTGGTATTCACCAGTAGCCTGGTTGACGATTAGCATGGAGTCGGAGCTAGCAATTAAGTGGGAGCATCCGAGGTATCGGGCAATGAGCACGCCGTTTATCATGGCTTCATATTCCGCCTCGTTGTTAGTAGCTTGGAAGCCCAACTTGATGCTTTTCTCGATGATTGCGCCTTCTCTGAACTTAAGGACAATGCCTGCTCCCAATCCGTCCTTGGTGGACGATCCGTCTACATGTATCTCCCAGTGTGACTGTGGTGATATGGTCAGTGGCTCGTCATACACTTCGATGAACTCAGCGACGAAATCAGCCAACACCTGTCCCTTTATGGCGTGTCGGGGTGCGAATTCGATATGAAATTGGGATAGCTCGACCCCCCATGCCGCAACCCGACCGCTGATATCCGTCCGTCGAAGGGACTCCTTGATGTGGAACTTCGTGTAGACTTGGACTTTGTGAGCTATGAAGTAGTGTGGTAGTTTCCGGGTAGCGACGACCAACGCCAAACACAACTTTTCCAACGGTAGGTAGCGTGTTTCGGCCTCGACCAAAGTTTTGGTGACGAAGTAGATTGGAAACTGTTCTCGTCCTTCTTCTCTTAGGATGACTGCGCTCACAGCTGTAGTGGAAACTGCTAGGTAGCAGGCCAGAATATCTCCTTTGTTCGGCCTCACTAGCAGTGGCAGCGTCATTAGATACTCTTTGAGGTTGTTGAATGACGCTTCACATGTCGGGTCCCATACAAACTTTTTATCCTTCTTGAGGGTCTCAAAAAATGGTCGTCCTTTATCTGCGGATCGACTGATGAATCTGCTTAGTGCGGCCATCATTCCCGTGAGCTCTTGCACCTGCTTCTTATTCTTTGGTGCTGCTAGGTTTTGCAGAGCCGTTATCGGGTCGGGGTTAGCCTCTATTCCTCTCTGGCTGACCATATGCCCCAAAAACTTCCCTTTGCTGATGCCGAATGCACATTTGCTAGCATTAAGCTTTAGTTTGTGCTCGCCCAGTGTTTGGAAGACGTCTTTAATGTCCTGGAGGTGGGAAGTGGCCATTTCGCTCTTGACGACCATGTCGTCTATGTACACCTCCATTGTCTTCCCTATATGCTTTTGGCATACCTTCGTTATCATCCTTTGGTATGTTTCTCCTGCATTTCGTAGGCCGAACGGCATAACCGTATAGCAATAGTTTCCCAAAGGCGATATGAACGAGGTCTTTTCTTGATCTTCGGGGGCGAGGGGGACTTGATGATATCCCGAGTATGCATCGAGGAAGGTCATCCTTTCTGCTCCTGCCGTGGCGTCCACCAGTTGATCAATCCTTGGTAGGGGAAATGGATCCCTCGGGAAGGCTTTATTCAAATTGGCGAAGTCTATACAGACTCTTTCCTTCCCGTTCTTCTTTGGGAGGACGACCGGATTGGACAGCCACTTCGGGTAGAACACTTCCTGTATAGCTCCGGCTGCCAACAACTTTCGGACTTCAACAATTATAGTCGCTCTGTGCTGGACAGGCACCTTCCGTCTCCTTTGAGCTATTGGCTTGTACTCGGCGTTTACACTTAAGTGGTGGCATGCTGTTTTCGGGTCTAGACCAGGCATGTCTTTGGGGCTCCAGGCGAATTTATCGATGTTGCCGAAGAGGAATGCTTCTAGCTCCTTGGATTCCTCTTTAGGAAGGCTATCGCCGATGAGAAAGTAGTGCTCCTCGTCCATATCCGGGATATACACCTTCCGGAGCGTTTCTCTGACCTGTTCTTCAACAACCCTCTCAGCTCGGGCTATTTGGTAGATCAGCTTCCTTGCGTTTGTGGGCTGTTCGACAACTACAAATTGTCTCTTCAGAGTAGCGGTGATGTCTTCACAGCGTCTTGAATCCTCCTGACATCCTCGAGCTGTCTCGATCTCCCCCTTGGCATTAGGGTATTTCATCTTCTGGTGGTATGTTGAAGGTATTGCCCGCATGGCATGAAGCCATGGTCGGCCCAAGATTGCATTATGGCCGGAATTATCATTGACCACCAAGAATTCTACGGGGACAGATACGGATCCCTTTGTAACATTTAGGATGATCTTTCCCAATGGCTTAGTCGTCTCAGAGATGAACCCTATCAGTGTGATGTCAGTGGGCTGTAGATCTTGCAATTTGAGCTCCATCTTGTCAAAGAGCTCTTTGTACATGATATCACAAGAGGCTCCTTGGTCGACAAGCACTCTACTGACGGTGTCTATGCCGATCTGGACGCGTAGGTTAATGGCGTTCCCATGGGGATATATCACCCCTTCTTCATCGAGATCTGAGAAAGAAATGGGCGGGTGTCGCTGCGGCATGCATTGCCGCTTTGAGGTCGAGGCCTGTGACGCTTTAGCTACTTGCCCAAAGTGGGCCAGTTGCCGTTGTTGGGATCGATCCCCCACGGTGCTCTTGGGCCTTTACAAGTGGACAACGTTGATCGTTTTTCCTTGTCGGTTATCAGTTCCCTCGATGACTAGTTGCTTGCCTTTGTCCCTAGCGCCTTTCATGAACTTGTTGAGGAATCCCGCGTCTCCCCACGTGTTCATCTTCCATCGCAGATTTCGGCAATGATCGGTGAGATGGTCGTGATCCTCATGATAGGCGCAGAAGAGCTTGGTGTCTCTGGAATCAGGGGAGGAATGGATTGGTTCGGGTCGGGAATACCAGCTTTCTCTGCATATATCCTTTAGGATATCTTCGGCAGACAAGTTGAAAGTGTACCTCAACTCGACCGGTTCATAACGCCTCTGGCGTTCCCTTTCTGGCCCACGACCTTGCTGAGGTGGTTTGGGCGGCATTGGATAGGCGATTTGAAGCGGCTTGGGCTCTATGGGTCGGTATTCCCTTCGCTGAACCTCGGGACCCTTGTCCCGTTTGGACTGGTGGACTGGTTCCCCATGATTGTTCTTGACTCTCTTGCGGTCCACCTGCGCTTCCCGGACCGTCTCTCTTCTTGGTGGAGCCCGGTTGAGGACTCGCATCTCTTCATTCTTATCGGTAAGGTGGGTGCAATAGGCCAGAAGGGTGTCAGTGGTCAGAAAATTCTTGCCGATGAACTTCCTTCTCGCCCAATAGCCGCTGGGGATAGAGTTGATGAAGTTCTGGATGGCTATGTTATTGGCGTACTACGGGATCTGGTTCGCCACGTCAATGAAGCGTATGCAGTAGTCCTGGAGCCTCTCATTGGGCAACATAGCCATTTTCAGAAGGGTTTCAATGTTGACCTTCTTCTTCCTATGAGCAGCGTATCATGTGGAATATGCACGGAGGAGCTCCGCCCAGCTTCGTATGGATCCCCGTGGTAGATTATGATACCACGACGACGCCTCCTGACCCAAGTTGTTCTTAAAAAATTTGCACATCAGTGCACTGTCATCACTCCGCAACTCCATCCTCGTTTTGTAGTGTCGGAGGTGATCGATGGGGCAGTTCCTTCCATCATATAGTCTGAACTCGGGGATGACAAACCCCACAGGATTGCGGTACCGAGTTATCTGATCGGTACATGGAGTCTCTTGGCATACGTCCCAAGCCTGTTGGAACGCTTCATCCGGTGCTTGGTAGTGTGGGGCGTATCCCCCATAGTGGTGTTGTGGATAGTAACCGACTACGACCCTGTGGTCGCCGTACCTCCCGTCGTTCGGATTTTTGTCGAGGTTAGGTACAGGAGGCGCGCCTTGGTGACCGTAGACCGTCGGGGTTATCCCTGGGACAGGTTCCCCTTATTGGGGGTATCCTCGTATTATGAGGTCGGCCTGTCGCTGCCATCGCTGCTCGGTAAGCAGAATCTTCCGCTTCGCGTCGGGGTCGGTATGCGTGTTGGCCGATAGGAGGGACGGTATTGTGATGCCGGCCGCTGCCATGGCCGACATGCATGCCCCCAGCTGGGCTTGTAGCTTGGCATTACGTTTTTTGGCGGCCCGTGCCAGTGCGGTCGTAGTCCTATTTTCGTGAACAGGGGTTTGTACTTCCACCGTGTACGGTGAAATTATCCGCGGTGGGAGGATTGAATATTGGACTACCTGTTCTAGTATGGGGTCGTCGAGCATGCCATACTGGTGGGCTTCATTCGTTTGAAAACAAACCCGTTGGGGACTGGAGTTGACCGAGGCTGCTGGCTGAGGGGCCATTGAGCTTGGCCCTGCGTTGTTGGGACAGCGGTTGTCTGGCAAGGGTGTCCCTGCATGCCTAGTCACGGACGGCGCTCGTTCCGCCTTCGTGTCCGTAGGGTTTTCGTCGATAAGACCGTCGACCTGTGGGGGATGGTCGGTTTGTTGTTCTGTTTGGACGTTAGAGACGGTTGGTCGAGATCCGACCTGAAGCGCTTCGCAGCGGTCTCTGCTGTTGAGGAGATGCGCTAACACGTCTTTGTGGACTGGGACTTCCTAATTAGTCGATGTGCCTACTTCCTCTGGACGGGTTTCTTCGTTAACGTTTGCCATTTGTTGCTCGTCTGGTAGAGTGTTGGTGTTCGATTTTCGAAGCTAGTTGGGAACTAGATGATTCCCGGAGACGGCGTCATTTGATAAAGCCATAACTTTGTTCGGTGGCGTTAGACTTTTCAACAATAATATATAATGAATTGACAATAAACAACGAACAGTTCTTGATCTTTATTATTATTCGGCAATTGCATTTGCTCGGACTACAATTCTATTACTATACTTATGCTCGGATTCGCACTTTGATCTCTGAACTTGGTCTTTCTCTTCTCTTCGGTGCTCGGTTCTTGGTCTTGCTCGGTTTGATAATTGATGCGATAGGTTCTGACAAGTTTTTATCTTTTCTCTCCTTCTCTCTATATTTTTGGGATATATTTTTTGGGTCTCTTTTTAAGGGGGGTAGTTGGCTATTTATAGACAATTATACCTCATAAGATGATGACAAATGTCGTCATCTTAGGAGACACATCATGGGCTTCTCCATTGTGGACCTTTATTACTGGGCTGGACTCTTATAGCTGATGGCCAGGAAAGCTCTTCTAGACCATGGGTTTTTGGGGTCTAGCCTTGGGTACCCTCTAATAAAGGGGTGGGTCGATTAATACCCGAATATACATATTCGGGTCCAATTTTTATGTTCTATCAACCTCTTTAATAAGTTTAATAATGAAGTTACATAGAAAAAAAAAACGATTTAGCTTTTATTTATTAGTTTGTTGCACGTTGTTTGATAATTTTATATTATTTTTAAATTTGCATTTATAAAACTTACTTCTTTTTTTCATTTTACATACGAAAATGTAACTTCCAATTGATAGTTTTATAAGCTTTCTATATAAGTGTGTAATTTGTATAATTTTTAAGTGTTTATCGTAAAATTTTAAACTATACGGACCAAATTTAAACTTTAAAACGGTTTCCATCAAAAAAGTATAACGGCGGGTCACTAAAACAAACCAAACTATAAATTTAGGTCAATAAAACGAAATTGTTAAAAGTTGGTCACCAATCCTCACCAAAACACATAATTAACCTTATGTTTCCCAGATACATGAACTTTGCTGCAGTGAAATCGTACTTTGACAACTTGAGATTTGGACTCGTACTTTATTTATAATAAAGTCGAACCCCGAAAAGTGTATTGTATAGATTTTTTAGTGACAGGTCCTTGGTAAAGACTTTTTTAAACATTTTCATGCATTGTTTTGTTTAGTTCTCATGTTTGTTCCACGGTAGGATCTGTTTTCCACTTATCCTCTAGTAATTTATCTACTTAATCGCATATTGGTTTGTTACCTCATAGGACTTTAACTACTTACTAGTGACTGTGTCAAATATATACCTGAACACCCTTGCTACTACCGCCACGGGAAGGACTGAAGAGGGGTGAAAAAGGTACGACGCTTGCGAAAGACTTTAATTAATTTCAACTCAGTGGTAGAGTATCAAGTACTCTTGGTTATATAGAGCGATTTACAGTTCAGAATCTGTCGAATATGCTTTAGTTGCTTAAAATTCTTGGTTTCTTCGTCAAGGGTTCAATTATATAGAGAGTTCAATTATATAGAAAAGCCCTACACACACACTAATGGAGACCCGATTTCTCCATTGATAAATGGTTGATTCAGTAGGACAAATATCTTAGAAATTATAGAATTCGGTTCAGAAGGACAAATATCTTAAAAAATAAAGAATTCGGGTGAGAAATCGTGGAGATTAATGGGAAACTAGGAGATTTTGTAAAATGAAAACTCTTTCATAAACTAGGTTAATCATTCATAATCCATAATGAGTAGAAATACAAGTTTAGATTAAAAATCTTAATACATTCTAAAGATTTGGGCTTTACAAAGATCAAACCTAATATTAATGTAAACAATTGAGAAAACACTAATAAAATAATGAGAATAATAGGATGGTCTTCATCGTTCGTCCATTCTCGAAAACAAAACTGTCATCAATGTTGTAGCAAACTGTGGTCTCCCACAAACAATACCTAAAATACGTTTTGCCTCCCATAACCAGGTACATGTCCGACCTCCAGCCTTTTGCTCGAACTATATCGCGATGAAGTGAAATACTCCTCAAAATCTGCCAACTTGCTAACTGATTAGCGTTGCAGATTATCTGTACTCGACCAAACTAAGATCCTTCGTCCTTTCTGATTGAATCAAAAGATTGGCCCAAAAATGTATGCCCGGTTAGGTAATTACTGTTGGACTTTAATTTCAAACTAGCCGACATATGATCTATTGAAAGAAAGTTGTAATCAACTTTGTATTATTGGCAACACCGATACCTTCTTCTCATGATATTCTGTGGTAAAAATACAATGCTACTGTCTCTGGGATTGAAGTTTAAGTAAATTATTGGTCTTTTAGATTGAACAGTATGTACGAGTCTAGTTGTTTGAAATTGGGAAATAATCTCAATTTTACATATTGCCATGGGTTAACTTGTAAAACAAAATTAAATGGCGAATGATAATGGTGATGTTAACAAACACTTCATCGAGTTAGCTTTTAGGATTAATAATCATATCATTTTTTAGTATTACCCTAGTGTAATCCACTACTAACATATCATGAGATTATCCAAACAAGGTAAAATGAAAAAGAGGGTTTTTCCTAGCATATAGTAAAAAATAAAGTTTTATCAACCTACAAGTATATATAACAACTTCAGATGCCTGCCTGTGGAATCCAAACCCATTCATAATAATAATATTTAAAATCAACAATATCTACATTGCTGTCTGTCATGTTTTCATTTTTTCACTTTCCCTGGTGGAAAGCTATATAGGTTTCTATGATGCAAATTACACTCATTACCCTCGTGCGAAACATACGAGCACCTGCTAGAAATACCGCAATGCTAAAAAAAAATTTTACAAAAAATATCACACATTCCTTTTGTACAACCCTTGTCATTGGTACCGACTAACTATATATTTCCCTTTCTCTAGATCGTATATAGTTTTTATATGTGGTTTTTTCCATTTTGATAAAGACCAAGCACTAAACATCAATATGATGGCGACGACAACTAACAAGATCAGTGTAGATGAATCACTGGTAGGAGAGGTGGAAATCCAATTGGGATCATCTGTATTCATGTTATTTGTGCTTTGTAATATGAAAGCTCCCAATGCCCAATCGAGGGGTATATCTTCAATTTGATTAGCAAAACCAATCCTGTTCAGAAGAAAATAAAATAAAAAATAAAACAAAATAAATTTAAAACAAAAAGATGTGACGTTTATGGGAAGGAATAGGGAAAAGGAACTCACAACCCATTAATAACCCCAGTTTAACTGATCTATGAGAAACTGAAATTACTTGTACCACACCATTTTATGGTTTGGGGTGCAAGTATCACTTTTTTATTTTCATAAAAACAACATAAAAAACATCCATACACTACCAAATTCAAGAAATTAGAAGTTTTAACGATAACCGACAATCGTACTCGCATTCTTATGCTCAAACATGGGTCTACCTAATGAACATCTTACATACGAAGGAAATTATGCTTGACATGCTTACAGTAAAATGCAAATAGGATGCGCCTATGTTAATCCCCATGCCTGATTTTAAAATAACAAACTCTGAGTTCGGTGGTTCTTTTGAATAGATTTTCTTTACATAAATGTATAAAGTTGCTATTCGCTCACATAAAATAATTGTCAAATTAAACAAGTCCTATAGAGTAGTTTTACGGTTAAAAAGGGTCTGTAATAGTCATACTACAAGAAAATCATGAAAAGATGAATTTCGTTGCTTGTGGTGCATAAATATAGACAAGTACATTGAAATAATATAATAATCCAAAAGGGCAATTAATCGCAAAATTATGCCACTTTATCCGAAATAAGCATGGGGATTGACCGAAAATATTTAATGCTACCAGGGGATCATTTTCAATAATGGAACTACGAGAGGGTTATTTGCATAACAACTTTATAGTACATGGGGGTAATTTGCATTTTACCCATATTCTTAATATCTAGAACTTTCACATAGGATGTGCATAGGGAGGAGGGAATCATAGATCCTGACAGCCCCAACAAAAGAAATTCCAAGATGAGAACATCAATGAGGATGTGCATGTCAGATTAAATACATATAAAGAAGTGGAAAACAGATTGTACCTTTCATCATCTACAGCCATACCAAGACTATCATGAAGTAGGGCCACAATATATGCTGACGAGAAGCAATACCGCCGTAAATCATCTTCCTCAAGCAAAGGGTATTTATTCCTCAACTTTGACCAATCATCTTCACAGAACTGTTCGCCAGACTTCATCAAACCAGATATAAACTCCCTCTGGTCTAGTCCAAAAAACTACTCCAAAACAAGCAAAAACACAGGGTAAAGTAAATAACAAAGAACTTCTAAAGAGAAATCTTCAATCACATAAATATAAAAATAAATTGTAAAAAACAGTAAGCAGGGGTAAGAAGAAAACCTTTCCAGTATGAAAGAAATTCTCAGTGGCTAAGAACTTCCCCTGAAGTTTGGGAATAAATGTTGATCCTATGTAGCAATGCGTGTATGAGCATTTCTCTGCATTCCATATTTAAATTACAATAGCATAAGAAGTTGATCTCGACAAGAAAAGCACATGATTATACTTTAAAGCACTGAAAGTATAGTTTTAATTACCTTTTCCGTTCTGTAACAACGCTAGTGCAGCTGATCTGCACTCTGAGAAATTACCCCTGGGATAGAGAGAGTGTTGATAACTACTCTTCTCAGCCATGGAGCCAGGAGAGATTGTCCACGAACTTACCTTATTTTGTATGTACCCACTTGGTGTACAAGGATCTAGTAAGTTAGCTGCATTAATTTGGAAAGATCATACGATAGTGTATAAGAACAGACTTCTATTAAATTATAAAGCTTGGAGCAGCTCAAAATGAAGCAAGAAACACTTTTAAGTTTCTTCTTCCGTTGAAAGAGTAATGACAAAGGTCAAAATACCCTTTTGCACAGAAAAAGTTGTTAAATATACTCTCTCACATTGCTCGGTCGTAAAACAAAGAATCAATGCTTGCAGAGAGTATTCAGATGTTCTTTGTGAAAAGGATACAATGCTACTTTTCAAATTTCAAGACACTGCACTTTGCTTTACGATTTTCATGGATAAGAAGAAACTTTACTGAAATGTTTGCGTGTTAACTGACCTGCTTCTGAGGTTTTCGTAACAAGTGATTCATGTAGTAGTTCATATGCAACATTCTACACAAGAAAAAAGTGCAGGTTTAATAGAAAACTTAACATAGTCCCTGCAAAATATGAACAGATATATTTATACATATACATATATCTGTATATATACACATAAATATCTGCCACATGAGGAGAGAGCATATACGAAAGAAGTTCCATAAATTGAGGATTCACCTGACCAAACTGCAGCAAGCTGTGACTGTAAAGATTGTACGTAATGTTTCCATATTTAATAATGCGGGAGTACTCGACTGGAATTTCCTCGTTTGTAACAAAAGTAACCTGAAATGACAATTCCGATAAGAAGCAAATTCACACAATTAATTATAAATAACTCAATTCAAAAAATGTGAATACATGTTTTTGTTTGAAAAAGAATGAAAAAAACCTTATATGCATGATCAAACTTTTGAGGAAATATTGATAATGCATTCCAGAATCATTTAAATTAGTAATTACTCATAATTCCACCTTAAACGACATTAGTAAAAGCAATTAAGTTCTCCAAAATCAAAGCATGCCATTTATCTACAGAATATTCTATATCAGAATAACATTCATAAGATTACGCTATCCATATAAACACATGATTTTTTTTAATGCTGTACCCAATACTAAATTAAGTAGATAATCAAACCTGCGCGGATGCTCCACCAAGTTCAATGATCCCTGTTGTACTCGAAGGATTGCCTCCAAGAGTGCCCAATGCATAATTTGCAACAACCCATGCATACATCCCTTCATCAGAGCCTTTAAAAGAAATAGAAGAACCACATATAAAATACCAATAGTCAACAATATATATTCATTGTAAACTAATTACGCAAAAAAAAAAAAGAGAAAAATATAAATAACATAGTTTATCAGTGCATTTCAATTGCAGTATATATAAATAAAACATCTCTCCACTATGTTTCAATTAACAAAGTAACAAAAATTCATGATAATGTCATTCATCTCTGCCAAACCAACATACCAATAAGCCTTTTCTTTAATTCTAAGACAATAAAACACGTTTATTGCGGTCAGTACACCTTTAACACTAATTTTTTAAAACATTTATCCACAGACTGGTGCAAAAGATATCTGTGGGAATGAAAACAAAACATTGTCATTTTTCATGTCAGCTACACTCGTTCTTTTTACAAAATTTCACCCCAACAATTTCCATAAAGCTAAAAGCCTAGTTGATCTTATGATAATGTGCCAGAACATGCCTTATTGACCATGTCATTAGTATGGATAACACCAATTGGCAAACCGTTATGCTCAAACCTTCATAATAGTCAACATCAAGTTTTACTCACATATATGCATTCACTATCATCTTCTTTCAAATTAAGGACAACGTGCTAAAAAAATTTAGAAACAATGCGCAGTACACTGAAACCAAATAGGCAAACACGATTCCCATACCAATAATAATGAATGCGTTATTGTTGTGAAATTCAAATCCAAATAAATAAAGACCCCTACACCAGTTAATTTGGTCTCTCCCATGACTAAGAATCACTCTCACAGTAAAATACACTCTCTCAGAAGGCTTCGTTCAATAACACCGTGATTAGAAACCCACCAATCACATTACTCGACCACTGGAAGAAGATCTGTTAGTGAACCTAAATTTAAATCATGGCATTGCTAATGAAGTCATGTGGACTGACTGTTATGTTCACTATCCTATATGTACTTAACAGCTATAATCTGCAATTTGGGACAGTTTTAAGCACCACACTTGAGTTTTTCTTTATTTAGCTTATGTAAGCCTTACACTCTACATGACAAAACATGAGCGATGCTATCATGATGTTTCAGTCTAGAACCTCAAGATTTTTAAAATAAACATTTTATGCTCTGCGCTTCTCCAATTTATCTAGAAGTAAATGATTTCACGAGACATTGTGAAAACAACTTGCCTACTAGACCAAGTAGCCAAATTCCATAGGAAAATGGAAATTGTAACATCGAATCTCTGATACGGATACATTAAAATCTAGATTACCAAAAGGTTTTATATAAGAAAATAAACGAAATTACTCAGAATAAAAATTGTTCGTACAACTTTAAACCGCAAAATTCTAAAAGATAGAAGATAAGATCACCAATAAAGATAGACACACATGACACAACCCAAGCACTCATTTAGCCACTCGAGTGAGAAATATACAGGTGTTAATAGTTTTTTCCAACAAATGTTTCTAAACCCTCCTAGTCTAAAGGAGTGCAGACGTTAATTGTCTAACATTAAATATGTTCATAAGATCACTCATTAGGAAATAATCGGCAATATATATGCGATAAATAAATTCATACCTACAAAACTTCTTTTCAACGTTCCTAAAAGATATGTTCTCTCTATCCTAGGCCCTTACACTAAAAGCAACAACATTGAATAGTTAAGGCAGGATAAGCACAAACTGACAGCACACAAATTATCAATCTCAAAGTTCCATATCAGAGATGACAAACGCCCAGTCGGACAACATAAACTATAAAATACATTTACTACTGGATAAGTAGCAGTATACATTAAATATTTAAAATGATTTCTTGAATAATGTATCAAGCTTAACTCACTGATATGCTAAAGGAAACAATGTAATCAATATGAGAAACACACAAAAACATTCATATCTCATAGTAGTTCCATACCAGTGATAACAGACGCCCACTCATCTCGAAAAACAAACCCTGAAGCCTCCAAAACCCTCCGACAAGACTCCAAGATCCGTCCTTGAGCTGCCGGATCAACCATCCTCATCCCCGCAGTCGCCATCAGCCGAATTTCAGTCTCTCTCCAAAACCTCCTCGGAACTCTCTCTCTAGCAAATTCCACCAGCTCATTCAACGAACTCCCTGCCCCATTCGGGTCCTCCGCATAAGCCGAAAAACCCGGGTTTACCCGCATCGAGCCCAACCCGTTCGGCCCAAAATCAAACCTCGTAACACCATCCTATCAACATAAGTACACGTTTTTACTTTATGCAAATAAACTATTAGAGCATTAATATTAGCGCCGCCATATTGAACCCCATATTTACCCTGTACAGTGTGAGCGCCCAACTGCTTTTTGAGCTTTGGTCCCTCTTGTTTATAAAATTTTCAAATAAAATACCGGTTGGACCATAATCAAGTATTCACATCTGCCTTTATTGTTTTCTAGGACCAAATATGGGGGGCAACAAACATGTTCCTTAATGTGATAAATAATAAAACGACTACAATTACACAGTTAAGGCTAGCTAAACACTCTGATCTCCTATCAATTAATCCTTATTTCTGCATTTGGACTTTCAGATTTAACTAAGTTCTTTCCGGTCAGAATTGAGTTGACTAGCTGGTTAGCTCTCAAAAATACATATTATAATACTCAATGCATTGAGCCCAACCAATTTGTCCCAAAAGCGAAATTTGCTACCCCGTCCTATTAACAAAAATACGACATTTTTCTTCACTCAGACATTGTGGTCAAACCAGGATTGGTTCGAGAGAGAGAGAGGGGAATTCAAGTACTACTTTTTCTTTATCATGCGGAGGCGAAAATGCTATGATAAGCAGAATTAGCCAAATAACATGGTAATTAATCGAGTTTTCGAGAAATATTGCATTTAAACAGCTAAAGCTACAAGGTAAACATTCTGATGCCCTGTTGTATAAATCCATAAATTCATCATTAAGACCTTTTGATACATACTATAAACTTCTTGTTACAGTTTACAATATTTTAAAAGTTGTAGTGTCATACATTAATGAACAAACAAGATTGTAACATTATATGTTATATTAGCCTCATATCCTTGAACTAACAAAATCCAACAAATACTCAATTCCTACTTTTTCATACAAAAGCTTATAAGACAATAATTACCTTAACACAAGCATAAATCCACAACTCCATAATAGCTATAGTATCACAAATTAAGCCTATTTTCATCGGTTCAACAAAATCCAACCAATACCCAATTCCTACCTTTTCACACAAAAGCTTATAAAAACAATATTATCCTTAAAATAATCACAATAACTAATACTACAATCTAATAGAATAGTTGTAGTATCACCAGACAGGCCTGTTTTCACCAGTTTAACAAAATCCAATGAATACCCGATTCCTACTTTTTCACACAAAATCTTAACAAAATCCAATGAATACCCAATTCCTACTTCTTTCACACAAAAGCTTAACAAAATCCAATAAATACCCAATTCCTACTTTTTCATACAAAAGCTTACAAGACAATAATAACAAAATTCTACAATAACCCAATTCCTACCTTTTCACACAAAAGCATATACGACAATAACTTCCTTAATATAAGCTTATAACACAATAATAATATATATAATACCTTAAAATCGTACTCAAACATGTGTATTCTCGTCCCGGCACTCCCCCATCAATAACAACATTGTATCTCTTCACAAACCCATTCGACACATCAAACACGTAACAAAAGAGTGTGAGACACGACAATCGATGCAAAAATGAATATACTCGATCGGGTGTTTGGGGTTTTAGGGTTTCGAGAGAACAAATGCGATTTTGTGAATTGCAGCTTAATCGGATCCATTTTATTAGGATTACGAGCTACGATTGAGCGTAAAACCACAACTTCATAATAGTTGTAGTATCACAAAACAAGCCTATTTTCATCAGTCTAACAAAATCCAATGAATACCCAATTCCTACTTTTTCATAGAAAAACTTCTAAAACACTATTTTCCTTAATACAAGCATCAAACCACAAAAACAAGCCTATTTTCATCAGTTTAACAGAATCCAACAAAAACCCAATTCCTACTTTATCACACAAAAGCTTATACAACAATATTATCCTTAAAACAAACACAATAACTGATACAATCTACTAATATACATATATATACCTTGCAAATCCAATGAATACCCAATTCCTACTTTTTCACACAAAAGCTTGTAAGACAACAATTACCTTAATATAAACACAATAAATAATACCTTGTAATCGTACTCAAACACGTGTATTCGTGTCCCGATACACCCCCCATCGATAACACCGTATCTCTTCACAAACCCATTCGACACAGCAAACAGGTAGCAAAAAAGCGCGATCGACACAACTGATATGAAAATAAACATATTCGATCGAGTGTTTGGGGTTTTATTAGGGTTTCGAGAGAAAAGATATGACTTTGTGAACTGTAGCTTAATCGGGTCCATTTTATTAGGGCTTTGGGAGATCGATTCGGTATTGTTGTTAAAGCTTAACAAAATCCTACAAATACCCACTTCCTACTTTTTCACACAAAAGTCTCTAAAACAATACTATCCTTAAAACAAACACAATAATTACTACCAAAGACAACATTATAAGTTATATTAGTCTCATCATTGAATTAACAAAATCCAACGAATACCCACTTCCTGCTTTTTCACACAAAAGCTTATAAGACATAATTTCCTTAAGAAAAATACAATAACTAACACAACTACTTGTATATATACCATAAAATCGTATTCAAACACGTGTATTCTCGTCCCGGTACTGCCCCCATCAATAACAACACCGTATCTCTTCACAAACCCAATTGATACAGCAAACACGTAACCGAAAAGCACGATCAACACAACTATCGATACAAAAATAAAGGCATTCGATCGCGTGTTTGGGGTTTTATTAGGGTTTCGAGAAAAAAGTTGCGACTTTGTGAATTGCAGCTTAATCGGGTGCATTTTATTAGGGCTTTTAGAGACAGATTCGGTGTTGTTAAAGCTTAACAAAATCCAACAAATACTCAATTACTACCTTTTCACAGAAAAGCTTATACAACAATACTATCCTTAAAACAAACACAATAATACTACCAAAGATTGTAACATTATAAGTTATATTAGCCTCATATCATTGAATTAACAAAATCCAACGATTACCTACATCCTGCTTTTTTACACAAAAGGTTATAAGACATAATTTCCATAAGAAAAACAGAATAACTAACACAACTAATATATATACCTTAAAAGCTTATTCAAACATGTGTATTCTCGTCCGGGTACTCCCCCCATCGATAACAACACTGTATCTCTTCACAACCCCATTACTCACCGCAAACACGTAACAAAACAGCGCAATCGACACAACGACTGACACAAAAATAAAGACATTCGATCTGGTGTTTGGGGTTTTATTAGGATTTCGAGAGAAAAGATGGGATTTTGTGAATTGCAGCTTAATTGGGTCCATTTTATTAGGGCTTTGGGAGATTGTTTTGTTGTTAGAGCTATGATCGAGTATTCTCAATCGCAGCATCAAAATCACAAAACACGCCTATTTTCATCGGTTTATCAAAATCTAAGGAATACCCAATTCCTACTTTTTCACAAAAGCTTATAAGAAAATATTATCCTCAAAACAAACACAATAATTGATACAATCTAATATATACCTTGAATTAACAAAACACAACGAATACCCAATTCCTACTTTTTCATTAAAAAAGCATATAAATACAATAATTGACAAATCTACCAATATAAATATACCTTCAACTCGTACTCAAACACGTGAATTCTCGTCCCGGTACTCCCCCCATCAATCACAACACTGTATCTCTTCACATAACCATTATTCGACACAGCAAACACGTAACAAAAGAGCGCGATCGATACAACGACCGATACAAAAATAAACATGCTCGATCGTGTGTTTGGGGTTTTATTAGGGTTTCGAGAGAAAAGATGCGACTTTGCGAACTGCAGCTTAATCGGGTCCATTTTATTAGGGCTTTTAGGGATCGATTCGGTGGTGTTTTTAGGGTTATTAGAGCTACGATCGAGTATTCTCAATCGCAGCATCAAAATCACAAAACACCTATTTATATATATAATAATATCTATACATACACATACATATATATAAATAGATATGTATATATATATATATATATGAATGTATTTAACTCAAATAAATAAATAACATATATTAAATAATAATATTATATAATATGTTGGAGATCGGGAGAGGGCTGTTGAAGAGGAGCCCTCTCTTTCTCTCTCTCTCTGTATATATATATATATATAGAATGATATTTATAATGTTATGTTTTTTTTTGTTGGTGGGGACAAAAATGGCGATAATATATATTGGGTTAGATGTAATCTAAATTATAGTATATAAGAAATGCTCCTTGTAGTTTTCAATGGAGGTTTAATTAGTATTAATAGTTTGTGTTACATTACAAGTCAGGTCAGGTTCTTATTTTAAAATTCAGATGTCTGCTACCGTTTAATATACAGATGGTTAGAGAGAGAAGTAGTGACTGTTGGACACTTGTAACCTCTCATGATTTTATTTCTTCATACTTTAGAATTTAGATACATGTTAACGTTTATTAAAATCCCGGATGAAAACATATGGATTTAGCTACGGGAAGAAAAGCAATGACTCTTGCGTAACCTCTCGTGATTTTATTTTTAAATTTTTTATCATTTGTTTTACAATAATCTATTGAATATCATTATTTAATACTCTTAATAAAAAAAATTCTATAATTGACAAGTTGAACCACAAAAAAGATATTAATTAACAAAAAAAAGTCACGTTAAGTTACTACCATTCAAACTTAATGGTTAATCCATGACACCTAGATTATCATCGTGAATGTGTGAGGAGCTTATGATAAAATTTTGAAAGAAAACAATTAGAAAAAATAGCAAATGTTGAACACCGAACCCACCAAACTTTTTCGAGCATACAATTCTAGTCGAGTGTATTTTAGTCGTTAATCAATTTAGTTTGGTCGACAAGTCTAGTGTTTCTTAAGAATATTTATCATTGTTTTAAAAAGCGAAATCTTATCTTAGTTTGGTCGACAAGTCTAGTGTTTCTTAAGAATATTTATCATTGTTTTAAAAAGCGAAATCTTATCTAAAGCGTTTTGCAAGAAAGATGCTAAAAGCGTAAAAATCGTTTAATGGCCAAAAAGCAGAAAAGCGAGCTTTTTAAAACTTTTAATCGAGTTTTTTCGCTACGAATTGCGCTTTTAAAACAAAGATATTTGTATGTCAAATTTTAACCCTACAATTGCAGCTTAATGAAAGCACTTAATATCAAAAAGAAACTTAAAATAAATAGCTCTTTGGTGACCGAATACGTCATTCTAAACATGAAAGGACTAAAATAGTTATTATTGAAACCATTTAAGGGAAATAGAGTTAATGGATGAAACTCTGCAGGATGAGTCAAGGTTAAGAGTCCTTTGTTGGACCAAACATTATTGTACACCTGGTGTATCATGTCACATTAGTGTAGCAACCCAACAAATAAATTAGAGAGGGAATCTGTATCATATCATCCTGTATTCTTTTTATTTAGCTTTATAAGTTCACATTCACCATAATTAATATTTTTTAATTATTTATTTTATTTACCAAAACATCATTATACAACCTAAAATATAATACATATATTTTATCTCTTTAGAAACCCAAAATAGTAGTTTTAAATTACAATAAAATTCTGTAAGACCAAAAAAATCTCAAAGAATAGAAAAAAAGAAACACAAAAAAATATATAAAATCACAAGAATCACAAAAAATTATAAAAAAAAAAAAAAAATCAAACAAAAAAAATGTATTTTTTAAAAAATCACAGAAAATGAAAAAAATTCACAAAAAAATGTATTTAAAAAAACGCAAAAAAACATATTTTTTTTCTAAAAAAAATCATTAAAAATGAAAAAAATCACAAACTTTTTAAAAATTACAAAAAAAATTATAAAAATTGTTTTTTTTGTCAATATATCACTTTTTCCATCAAAAGTGGATTTTTTTCACCAAAAAGTGGGTTTTCTATGAAAAAGTGGCTTTTTTTAAATCTAAATGAGCTGAAAATGCATCTAGTTCAGTCGAAATTACATATAGTTCAGCCAAAAGCGTATATAGTTTAATAAAAGTGCATATAGTCCAGTCGAAAGAACATATAGCTCGTTGAAAGTGCATATAATCCAGTCGAACGTGCATATAGTTCAGTTGAAAGTACATCTCGTTCCGTCGAAAGTGCGTATAATTCAGTAAAAAGTAAAAATAGTTCAATAAAAGTGCGTATGCATATAGTTCAACTAAAAGTGTATCTGATTCAGCTGAAAGTGCATCTAATTAGTCGAAATTACATTTAGTTAAGTCAAAAGTGCATATAGTTCAGTCGGAAATGAATATAGTCTAGTCGAAAGTGCATATGCAACCAAAAGTGCATATGGTTCAGCTGAAAGTGCATCTGGTTTAGCTGAAACTGCATCTGGTTCAGGTGAAAGTGCATCTGCTTCGGCTGAAAATGTATCTAGTACAGTCGAAAGTACATATAGTACAGTTGAAAATGCATAATGTTGGATGTGCTAGATATGATAGAGAAATATAACAAATAAAAAAAGCTGGCCCATTCGGGAAAACTATTGAAATGATACGTCTTCTAGAAAATAAAAAAACTTCAAAAACATGTTTGGCTGCAGCTTTTAGGCAAAAAAACTGGCCAATTCGAGAGTGAGAAAAAAGTTGGGAGTTTCCACAAAAATCTTCGAGCTAATATTTTAGGCTTGAATAAAATACTCACTTTCAAGCCAACTAAAAACAAAAAACTGATCCAGCAACGAAATTTAATACAACTCGTAGCAAAGAAGCAAAAATGATTGAGCTTAAAAGCTTCAACCAAACAAGCCAACAGATACACACTACACACTACCATTTGTCCGCCAATTAATATATAGTACACATCGAAATATTAAACCTCTGTTGGAGATTTTCAGATTTGTCGCAGCTCTTCCCGAACCGAAACCCTAGACCCATCCACGTCATCATCGTCATCTACGTCATCACTGTCCTATAACGCCTTCACTGTCTTGACTACCATCGCCTCTAATCCCCTGCAACATACCTCCGCTAGGAGCCCTCTTCCGCCAGCTGCCGGATTTCTGTTTATTTTCAGATCTGACGAAATTATGTCGACTCCGCCCACACAGACGGAGGTAGAGAGATAGATGAGCATCATGGTCGTCGGAGAAGAGATTATCGCCGCTGATATATATATAGAGAGATAGATAGATATATATAGAGAGAGAGATAGAGAGGGAAGAGATAGATATATTAGAAGAAGTCGACTGGAAAAAAAATAGAAAAATAATTAAATATATAGTAAAATAAAGTGGTACATAAAAGGAATGTAACTTATCTTAGGTATTCAGAGAGAATATAAGTTGAAAAGTGGTACTTGTGAGTTATTAAACCTACATGATAATAGTTAATTATGCATAAGAAAACAATACAATTGAATACACCAAAAATCAAAGTAGAGAATTGAATAACTAATTGTTTCACTCAAAATTTTCAATCTAATATACCAAGACAGAAAATAAAAGGAGAAAGCAATATAATTTTATTTATTTGATATTTTGCGGGTATAATCTCTGAATATTTTCTAAAATAAAGAAAATAGAAATTCTTTGATTAATCTTTTCACAAATGAGTTCTTATTGGCTCCAATAGTTTGGTGAAGATTGAGTTGTTGATTTGCTTGAGCTTTGAGGTTGATCTTGATTTGTACTTCTTTGTGAGTTTGATCTTGGAAAACGCTTGATTTGTGGTTTTGAAGTGTTTTCGAGGATCGAATGAGGATCTTGCTTGAATTTGTTGACGAGCTTGCTTGAAATTCTTCAGGCTTGATGAAGATCTTCGAATGCTTGGTCTTGAAAAACACTTAATTTGTGGCCTTTGGAGCTTCTTGCGGATCAAATGGTGGATTTGTCTTGGATTTGTTGATGAGCTTACCTGAAGTTCTTCGGGCTTGATGAAGATGTTCGAATGGTTGGTCTTGAAAAACACTTAATTCGCGGCCTTTGGAGCTTCTTACGGATCAAATGGTGGATTTGTCTTGGATTTGTTGATGAACTTGCTTGAAGTACTTCAGGCTTGATGATGATCTTCGAATGCTTGGTCTTGAAAAACACTTAATTCGCGGCCTTTGGAGCTTTTTGAGGATCAAATGGTGGATTTGTCTTGGATTTGTTGATGAGCTTGCTTGAAGTTCTTCGGGCTTGATGAAGATCTTCGAATGCTTGGTCTTGAAAAACACTTAATTCGCGGCCTTTGGAGATTCTTGTGGATCAAATGGTGGATTTGTCTTGAATTTGTTGACGAGCTTGCTTGAATTCTTCGGGTTTGATGAAGATCTTCGAATGCTTCGGTGGTTGATGGCTTGACTTCGGTAGAGATTCTCTCTCTTGGATTTAGCTTCACCTTTGGCCTTCAACTTGTGATTTTCAAGTGAGGGTAGCCTCCTATTTATAGGCTCGAGGAGTATTTATTCGCAATGATGCCTCCTATATTTTTAAGTTCTTCTCAAATTTCTCAATAATCAATGAATTTACTAATAAAGTTGCCCAATAGTTTATAGAAATTATAAATTAGTAGAAAAACTACAAAACTTACCGACTTCAAATAGAAATTAATCATTTCGAACAAAACATCAACTTATTTATTTTTCCCAAAAATAAAAGAAAACAAAAGGCTTGTTTTCCATCATTTCTTTTAAGATACTATTTTTATTTCATAAAAGAATTAAAACTCATTTTTAAGAACACGTGGCATATTTTTATTAGCCAAAAAATTTGCGTGTCTACAAATGCCCCCTCGAGACTTGTTTAGAATTTTATGTGAATGAACACGTCTCGAATTTGTACATATCAAAAAAAATTTGGGAATAGCTTGGCGAGTACTTGAAAAGAAAACTAGATTAGGGAGTTTATATTTTTCCTGATATGACTTTACTCAATTAATAAACAGCCATTCGCATCCCTTTTTGTTTGTGTTATGTAAAAACACATTTTTATTAAGGCAAGAAAACATAGAAATTGTGTTCACGATCAAAAACATTTTTTTTTGTTACTCTTCTTTGGTGGGCTTGTAGTATCTATTAAATTTTGCTAAAACCATTGAAATCTAATCTCTACAAATCTTGGAATAGTATAGTTGGAATAGTATAGCTCAGCTTGATCTTTGTCCCGTATGATAACCCCAACATTTATGGGTTTTGACAACTTGCATAACAATTAATACTATTGACAAAATAATGGAAACGAATATTTGAGACCCTTAATTTACTCCTCAACATAAATCATTACTTTCAAAACTAAAGTCTATTGTTTCCATGTCAAACCCAAACGGATACTGTGATTTATACCTTATATCAAATTATGACCTTAAATTACTACCCTAATTAAAATTTCCATATCGGACAAACCTTATATATATGAGAAGGCTTTATTTTATTTTTTGCACAACCATTCTTCTACAACGTTAAATTCTATAGCAGCCTTTACATTCTTCCCATCAATGTAAGTTTTACTACTCTCTTCTTACTTTTTCTTTTGTTTCTTTGTCTTTTCTATGCTAAGAATTTGGTAAACTATCTAGGCTTTTGAGTTGTCTTTTCTAGGCCATGTGATCTACTGACATGTATATGTTCCTAAGCTTTTTATTTATTTATTTCATTTCTTAAGATATTTATGAAAATCCATTGACATGTATATGTGATCCACTGACGTATTGAAAGATGATAAAGAAAAGTTAGTGTCATATTTTGAAGATATTACCAAACATAAAGTATTCTGACTATTTCGAAATGCCACGTTTATTTCCTCTTTTTTTTTTTTTAAAGTTACGTGGTTATCAAAATACGTGTATTGTCCATCTATTTTTAATTCAGACAAACCGCACGAGATAGTGGAGTAAAATTGAAATCCTTTTTTTTTTTTTTCTGAAATTTCAATCATATTTGTCTTATTATATGGAATAGGACAGGATTTGTGAATCCTCACATGACATTTGAGTATGTAGTAGTGAAGAAAGAAAAGTGTCTACCAACTTGTGTTATTATTACGGTTATTTGAAACCCATATTTTCCCTTTTTCCCTTTTGCTGTACAAGATAGCATTTTTTTTAAAAATTTTTTTTTTTTCAATTTGTTTCGCACTTATTTTTTCCAAAAATAGAGCGCAAAAGCCAATAAGAAATACATTAGTTGAATTCTTTAAGTATTATGAAAAGCGAAATATAGCTTAGTTTTCAGCTTAGATAGTATTTGTTTTTTTTTTTATTGCCCCCTTTTTTTTACTTAGGAGAAAGAAAAGTTAGGACGGTTTTATTTTATTTTATTTTATTCGTTAGGATGTGACTAGAGTTTCCTTACATTAATTAGAAGAAATTTACCAAATGATAACTTTATGTTGAATTCTTTTAGACTGTTGCCAGTGTTGACAAAGCCTGCAATCTGTCAATAGACTTGACAATTGGCTCAATCTTTAGATTGTTGCTAGCGTCGACAAAGCCTATGATCTGCCAAAATACTTGGTGTTTGGCTCATCTCTTTTAGAGTTGTTGGCGGCATTATAAGACAAACTCGATTCTACACGATAGTTGTTTGTGCTTGCTCGTCTCTTTTTTTTTGAGTTGTTGCTTCTGTTGTAACTTGAGTTTTATAGAATTGTTGTTGATGTCGACGGAACTCAAGTGGTCACAACCCTGACATTATTGACTCCACTTTTTTAGGGTTGTTGTCAATATTGTCATCTAGCCCATACGAATTATGAAAGTTAGCTCGACTCTTTTTGAATTGTTGTTTTCTTTTTCTTTTATGATAATAATAAAATATCCACCTCTATTTTTCCATGGCCCTTCTTAATTTCCACAACTAAACCATTTTTATTGCAGCATTTAAATCTTCATGGAAAACTTCAAGCTAGCGGAAAACAACAACGAAAAGAAATTAATCATCAAGACGGTTGGAAAAATGACATTGCTGACCATCCATCAACCGTTGACCGGTCGTCATGCCCGAGCCTGGCCGGCGCTAGAAAGTATTCCTAGAGTTAAAGCATGGACTCGCGAAGATAAACACAGAGAGATATACCTCGAGTCTCCATTCGACAAAAAGGATCCCAAAAATCAACCGTACAACACTCTTGGCCGACGTATCATTGATGGAGAGGCGAGGTGGGCCCCAAATCTAAACATACTCAGCAAATTTTCTTATATACCGAAGTATTGGGAGTGGCTGGAAGACGTTCTGGGTCGTGAGTGTTCTATTTTGAGAAACACTGATTTGTATGATGCCATATATGCGTCCCTTTTTACATATGAGAAGGAAATCGATTCTTCGTGCCTTTTGCGAGTCGTGGTGTTCCCAGACCAACTCTCTTCATACTTCGACGGGGGAGGCATCCATTTCACTTTGGAATCTATATGCCATCGGTGGTCTTCCTGTATTTGGTTTAATTTTTGATGAGGTCATCCCCTACCCCGATGAATTAGGGTCCAACGATAATAATCTGAAAACGTCCCGTGCTTGTCGATTTTTGCTTTCGGGTTTTCACCTTCTGACCAAAAAAGATAAGGTATCTATGGTCGATTGGGTGGATTTTTGGTTCAAGGGTGATCTATGGCACGTCAAACCCACTGTGCAATCACTATCGAAGGAAAGGCGTCCCAAGTATCATGGAAATCCAAGTGGTGTCATAAAAAATGTCAAAGGTTGGTCGTCGGGTGCTAAAGAGACTTTTGCATTGCTCAGTGTCCCGGATCATCTTTTTATGGAGGTATATCTTGCAGCGTTCTTGTCTTGTTGGCTATGCGCATTTGTTCTACCCAAGGGAAACAATATTCATATTTGTCCTACCATATTTAAACTCGCTGCCTCAATGGCCACTGGCCCAAAAATTAGTCTCGCCTATCCGGTGTTGGCTTGCATATATAGAGGAATGAATACTATTTCAAACTCCCCAACACCAGGCTTGTCAAGAGTCAGCCTTCCTGTTCATTATGTTCTTGCGTGGATGGCCTATTACTTCGATACCCACTACATGATACCCCAGCCTCCGGTTAACCCGATGATGACTAAGTATTCTGGTCAAGGAGGTGCTAAATCCTTAGGTGACAAGCGTGCTCGCGAGTTAATTTATTTTGGTGATACTATTCGTTGGAACGCGACTTCATTTGTTAAGTGTAGACGACAATCTCTTGCACATTTTCTTAAAGCAAAACCATTAAGTGTCGACCACTGGGCGAGATTTGCCGCTATTCGGCCATGTTTATTAACTCTGCGATGTGGGGATGGTTTTGTATTGGAGCCCTACAATACTCATCGATTCGGCTGATAATTCGGGTTTAGGCAAATGGTGCCGTTCGAATCGGGGGAAAAAGCTATTCGAGACTCATCACTTGAAGAGGGCTTTAAGCATTGGTGCTCAAGTATGAACGATTACAGTGATTCCAAGGCAGTTATTCCACCTCTTGTGTCCGATCTTAGGACGTATAAAAGTGGTGCATTTGTTGATTGGTGGAAGAAAGTGCATGGGAACTACCTTCTTTCCCGACGTGATACTATAATATCTTCGATAAAGAAAATCATTTCTGACCTGCCTGTGCCTAAAGAAGTCGAAGTTCCTAAAAGCAAAAAGTCAAAGCCTTCAGTCCCTGTCACAAATTTTCGACGGGAAAAACGTTCTACCCCTCAATCCGAACCAGAAGATAACTTGAGCGGGAATGAATCGCATCATCGGAGCAAGAAGATGAAAGAAATTGTTGATCTTGCAGCAGGCGGTGCGCCAAAGAACACACTCTTGAATGGGGTACGTTTGAGAATTTTACTTACGCAAAGTTTGTAATTAAGTGTAACCTTATCATTGTTTTTTACTATTACCTTTGCATCTCATTTTTAAGGTGGAGTTCTGTCTTGAGGATGATAATTTCGAGCTTGCCAAGAATTTTATGCAGGACTTGCCTATTGCAGCAAATATGTCGGACTTACTCGGCAATGAAGAAGACAAGGCTCCAAATGGTAGTGAGGGATCTGTCGAAGGTCCAACTTCTCTCGATCTTTTCAACAAGATTAAAAAAAATAACTTATTGGTTAGAGAAGGCAATTCAAATCAACCCCAGACTTTGACAAGGGCCTTAACAGCGAAACCCTTGCATCCACGAGCTTCGAGCTTTCCCTGCTGCTTCTATATTTGTCGGTGTTGTAGATATTGTGTCGGAACATGCGAGGAAGTATCTCATCTCTTTGTGGACGGAATTTACCCAAAAACTATCCAAGTGCTCGGTTGAAAACTTGACTTTTCTAGACAATGTTGCTACAACGATCCTTGATGCGATGGAGCATACAAAGGTCATGGATTTATCGTTACTGAGGAGGAAGGTGTTTGATTTGCTTGCAAGGGCTCGCAAATTTAGTGTGCATCTATCATCTTTAGAGGCAGACTCCAGAGATATCCATAAAATGACCATCAAATAGAAGAGTAGGCTGACCACAGCTATGGTTGGTGAGCAAGGTAAACACAAGGCCAATGTCGCTGATCAAGAAAGACTACTCGCAAATATAACTACACAAATCAAGAAGTTAGAAGCTGAAAAAGCCATAGTGCAATCGTCGTTCGTGAAGGAGAGGGCTATGGTATCTCAAATACAACGTGACATTGATGTTGTGACCGAGGAAGTTTCGACGCTTGAAGCTAAGTATGCCCAGAGTGAAGATGCTGAGAATGATTTGGGATTTTTATCAAGTTTTCTAGAGAGTTACCGCGACGAACTTGTAGACTTTAAGTTGTTTTCTTATCTTGCACTTTCTTTTTGTTTCCTTAGATTTGAGATTTGCTTCTTTGTTCTTTTGCACCCTTTTTTTTAACGACATTTGATGTAACCAGCACAATCTCTATTCTGAATAAATTTGGTTATTTTGCCTTTTCAATATTTGTTTTGCTTGCGTTTCTTACTTTCTTAATTGATTTTTCTTTTGAGATATAATGGATGTGATGTTTTTTTTTTGGTATGACTAAACTTGAAGCAAGCCTCAAGATGCCTACGTACCCGTAAATGATCAAGCCAAACGTAGTTCATTTTTTTATATTTTTATATATTTTTATATATTTTTTTTAGTTATGACTGAACTTGAGAAGAAGTCTCAAGATGCCTACGTACCCGTGAAGGATCAACCCAAACGTAGTTCATTTTTTACTTATTTATTTGTTTATATATCATCATTTTATTTTTTTTGGTTGTTGGTATGACTGAACTTGAAGCAAGCCTCAAGATGCCTACGTACCCGTGAAGGATCAAGCCAAACGATGTAATGTGTATAGAGGTTCGCCCACCATGATCGATGTATTTCGATGGGGCCGCTAACAGCGAAGGCGCCGGCACAGGGGTCGTGTTCCTAAGTCCAGAAGGAGGCATTTTTCCCTATGCTTTCACTCTCACATGGAAATGCTCAAACAATGTGGCGGAGTATCAAGCTCTCATATTAGGATTAGAGATGGCGCTAAATGCAAAACACCAGCATATTAGGGTGTATGGAGATTCCAAGTTGATCATAAATCAAGTTCTAAATGAATACGAGGTCAAGAAAGTAGAATTGATACCATATCAAGGCTATGTCGTGAATCTCATTTCATGGCTTGGAGATGTTACATTAGACCATGTTCCAAGGCAAGAGAACAAACAAGCTGATGCCTTGGCAAAATTGGCGTCCAACATCTCCCTGCCGGACAAACGCATGAGCCTTCCAATATGTAAAACATGGGTAATCCCTCCGCAATTAGAAGATGAAAAAAGAATTCTAGAAAATAATGATGAGACCGTGGAGACAGTCACTTATCGATTACTTATAACATGGAAAGTTACCCGATGATCGACATAGGAAGATAGATGTGAGACGACGCGCTGCAAGGTTCATCTATTAAAAAAATACGCTCTATCGACGATCTTTTGAAGGAGTGTTTTTACGCTGTCTTAGTGGAGAAGAGGTAAAACAAGCAATGGAAGAAGCACATTCTGGAGTATGTGGCCCTCACCAAACTGGTCCAAAGCTTTATTTACAAATTAAAAGAATGGGGTACTCTGGCCCATCATGGTTAGAGATTGTCTCAATTTTGCCTAAAGAATGGGGTACCTTGCCAATTTCATGCTGATTTTATCCACCATCCACATGAACCTTTATACCCTACGGTCGCTTCTTGGCCTTTTGAAGTTTGGGAATTAGATGCGATAGGGCCTCTGCCAAAGTTATCTGGAGGTCATCTTTACATTTTAGCAGCTACAGATTATTTTTCCAAATGGGCTGAAGCTATGCCTTTGAAAGCTATGAAGAAAGAGACAGTGGTGGATTTCATCAAATCAAATATCATTTTTAGGTATGGAGTGCCACCGTACATCATTAACGATAACGGAACTCCCTTTTACAACAAATTGGTGACAAGTCCGTGCGAGAAATTCTGCTTCAAGCCACATAACTCTTCCATGTATAATGCTCCAGCTAATGGGCTTGCCAAAGCTTTTAATAAAACATTTGGGAATCTGTTGAAGAAGGACGTGGCTAAGTCCAAGCGAGATTGGCACGAGAGAATCAAGGAAGATCTATGGGCATATCGGACAACATATTGAACATCAACTCAAGGCACCCCATATTCTTTGGTGTACGGCGTGGAAGCTGTCTTGCCCCTAGAAATGCAAATTCTATCACTAAGGATTGCCCTCCAAGAAGGATTAGTGCTAGAATACAAGGCCCACCTTCGTCTCGAAGAACTCGAAGCACTCGACTAAAAAAGACTTGAAGCGCAATAAAGGTTGAAATGTTATCAAGCTCGGATGTCGAAATCACTCAACAAAAGGGTCAAGCGAAGGTCCTTCCAAAAAGAAGACATGGTGCTCGCAGTAAGAAGACCCATCATCATGACACGCCGAATGGGAAATAAATTTGTCTCCAAATGGGATGGTATGCACATAGTAACCGAAGTTTATTCAAATGGTGCATACAAGTTATGCTCTCAAGATGGATTAGAAATTGGGCCTATCAACAGAAAGTTCCTAAAGCACTACTACTCTTAAATAAATCGAAGACACTCCTTGACGCAAGAGTATAAAGTGCATGTTACTCATCGCCCACATGAGTATAAATTGTGTGGCAACAAAATGAACTACGTTTGACTTGATCCTTCACGGGTACGTAGGCATCTTGATGCTTGCTTCAAGTTTAGTCATACCAACAACAAAAAAGAGGCAAAAAGATACATAATATATCAACAAATAAATAAATAAAAAATGAACTACGTTTGTCTTGATCCTTCACGGGTACGTAGCCATCTTGAGACTTGTCTCATGTTCAGTCATAAAAAAAAAAAGTTTTGAACTACGTTTGTCTTGATCCTTCCCGGGTACGTAGGCATCTTGAAATATATTTCAAGATCAGTCATACCATATTAAAAAAAAAACATCACATCCATCATATCTCAAAAGATAAAATCAATTAAGAAAGTAAGAAACGCGAGCAAGACAAATATTGAAAAGACAAAATAACCAAATTTATTCAGAAAAGAGATTGTCCTGGTTAAATCAAATGTCGCTAAAAAAAAAGGGTGCAAAAGAACAAAGAAGCAAATCTCAAATCTAAGGAAACAAAAAGAAAGTGTAAGCCAAGAAAACAACTTAAAGTCTACAAGTTCGTCGCGGTAACTCTCTAGAAAACTTGATACAAATCCCAAATCATTCTCAACATCTTCACTCTGGGCACACTTGGCTTCAACTGTCGAAACATCCTCGGTCACAACATCAATGTCACATTGTATTTAAAATACCATAGCCCTCTCCTTCGCCAACAACGATTGCACTACGGCTTTTTCAGCTTTTAACTTCTGGATTTGTGCAGTTATATTTGTGAGTAGTTCTTCTTAATCAACGACATTGGCCCTGTGTTTACCTTACTCACTAACCATAGCTGCGGTCAGCCAACTCTTCTCTTCGATGTCCATTTTATGGATATCTCTGGAGTCTGCCTCCAAAGATGACAGTTGCACACTAAATTCTCGAGCCCTTGCAAGCAAATCAAACACCTTCTCCTCAGTAACGATAAATCCACAACCTTTGTATGCTCCATAGCATCAAGTATTGTTGTAGAAACATCATCTAGGAAACTCAAGTTTTCAACTGAGCACCTAGAAAGTTTTTGGGTAAATTCCATCCACAAAGAGATGAGGTACTTCTTCGTATGTTCTGACACAATATCTTCAGCACCGACAAAATAGAAGCAGCAGGGGAAGCTCGTGGATGGAAGCGTTTTACTGGTAAGGCATTTGTCAAAGTCTGGGGTTGATTTGAATTGCCTTCTCCAACCAATAAGTAATTTTTTTTTAATCTTGTTGAAAAGATCGAGAGAAGTTGGGCCTTCAATGGATCCCTCACTACTATTTGAAGCCTTATCTTTTTCATTAGCAAGTAAGTCCGATATATTTGCTGCAATAGGCAAATCCAGCATAAAATTTTTGGCAAGCTTGAAATTATCATCCTCAAGACAAAACTCCACCTGAAAAATGAGATGCAAAGGCAATAGTCAAAAAAAATGATAAGGTTACACTTAATTACAAACTTTGCGTAAGTAAAGTTCTCAAACGTACCCCATCTAAAAGTGTGTCCTTTGGCGCACCGCCTGCTGCAAGATCAGCAACTTCTTTCTAAGGAACGATTTCCTTCATCTTCTTGCTCCGATGATGCGGTTCACTCCCACTCAAGTTATCTTCTGGTTTGACTTGATGGGTAAAATTTGTGACAGGGACTGGAGATTTTGACTTTTTGCTTTCAGGAACCTCGACTTCCTTAGACGCAGGCAGGTCAGAAATGCCCGGAAAGTAGGTAGTTCCCATGCACTTTCTTCCACCAATCAACAAATGCAGTACCTTTATACGTCCTCAGATCTGAAACAAGAGGTGGAATAACTGCCTTGGAATTACTGTAATCATTCACACTTGAGCACCAATGCTTAAATCCCTCTTCAAGTGATAAGTCTCGAATAGCTTTTACTCCCGACTTGAACGGCACCAGTTGCCTAAACCCGAATTGTCGTCCGAATCAACGAGCATTGTAGTGATCCAATACAAAACCATCCCCACGTCGCAGAGTTAATAAAAACGGCCGAATAGCGGCAAATCTTGCCCACTGGTCGACACTTAAGGGTTTTGCTTTATGAAAAGGTGCAAGAGATTGTCGTCTACACTTAACAAACGAAGTCGCATTCCAATGAATAGTATCACCAGAATAAATTAACTCGCGAGCACACTTGTCACCTAAGGATTTAGCACCTCCTTGACCAGAATACTTAGTCATCATCGAGTTATCCGGAGGCTGGGGTATCATGTAGTGGGAATCGAAGTAATAGGCCATCCACGGAAGAACATAATGAACATGAAGGCTGTCTTTTGACAAGCCTGGTGTTGGGGAGTTCAAAATAGTATTCATTCCTCTATATATGCAAACCAACACCGGATATGTGAGACTAATTTTTGTGCTAGTGGCCATTGAGGCATCGGGTTTAAATATGGTAGGACGAATATGAAGATTGTTTCCTTCGGGTAGAACAAATGTACATAGCCAGCAAGACAAGAACGCCGCAAGATATACCTCCATAAAAAGATGATCCGGGACACTGAGCAATGCAAAAGTCTATTTAGGACCCGACGACCAACCTTTGATATTTTTTATGAGACCACTTGGATTTTCATGATACTTGGGACGCTTTTCCTTAGATAGTGATTGAGGGGTGGGTTTGACGTGCCATAGATCACCCTTGAACCAAAAATCCACCCAATCAACCATAGACACCTTATCGTTTTTGTTTAGAAGGTGAAAAGCTGAAAACAAAAATTGACAAGCACGGGGCGTTTTCAGATTATTATCGTTGGACCATAATTCATCGGGGTAGGGAGTTGGTCTGGGAACACCATGACTCGCAAAAGGCACGGAGAACTTCGATTTCCTTCTCATATGTAAAAAGGGACGCAGAGATGGCATCGTACAAATCAGCGTTTCTCAAAATAGAACACTCATGACCCAGAACGTCTTCCAGTTAGTCCCAATACTTCGGTATATAAGAAAATCTGCCGAGTATGTTTAGATTTGGTCCCCACCTCACCTCTCCATCGATGCTACGTCGGCCAAGAGTGTTATACGGTTGATTTTTGGGATCCTTTTTGTCGAATGACGACTCAAAGTATATCTCCCCGTGTTTATCTTCGTGAGGCCATGCTTTAACTCTGGTAATACTTTCTAGCGCCGGCCAAGCTCGGGCATGACTACCGGTCAACGGTTGATGAATGGTCAGCAATGTCGTTTTCCCGACCGTCTTGATGATTAATTTCTTTTCGTTGCCATTTTCCGCTAGCTCGAAGCTTGGCATGAAGATTTAAATGCTGCAGTAAAATTGGTTTAGTTGTGGAAATTAAAAAGGGCCATGGGAAAATAGAGGTGGATGTTTTATTATGGTCAAAGAAGAAAAAAAAAACAACAATTCAAAAAGAGTCGAGCTAATTTTCATAATTCGTACGGGCTAGATGACAATATTGACAACACTCTAAAAAAGTCTAGTCAATAATGTCAGGACTGTGACAACTTGAGTTCCGCCACATCAACAACAATTCTATAAAGCTCAAGTTGCGCAAGCAACAAATCAAAAAAAAGAAGAGGCGAGCAAGTACAAACAAATATCGTGTAGAATCGAGTTTGTTTTACAATGCCGGCAACGACTCTAAAAGAGACGAGCCAAAGACCAAGTATTTTGGCAGATCGTAGGATTTGTCGACGGTAGCAACAATCTAAAAGATCGAGCCAGGATCAAGCTATCATTTGGGTTAAAATTCAGTAAGTTCAACACTAGCAACAATCTACAAGATCGAGCCAATTGTTAAGTCTTTTGGCGGATTGCAGGCTTTGTTAACGCTGTCAGCAATCTAAAAGATCGAACCAACCTCAAGTTATCATTTGGTAAATTTCTTCTAAGTAATGTAAGGAAACTCTAGCCACATGCTAACAAATAACAACAAAAAAACACCGACCTAATTGGTTTTCTTTCCCTAAGAAAAAAAGGGGCAGGATACACGGTAGTCTTACATAAAACGTTTAAATCTAAATTGAAAACTAAGATATATTTTACTGACATGGCCAAGAAACCTTTTTTTGGAATACTTAAAAATTTCAACTCGTTTATCTTCTTACTGTCTTTCACGTTTTTTTTTTTTTTTGTTGAAAAAAAGCAGAGGGCAAATACAGAAAAAACTAAAGAATAAAATAAAATGCAGTCGTTAACTTAATGTTTTTTGTTCTACAGTATATTTTACCTATTAAATGTATGCGTACATGTACTCATGTGTGTCTGTTTTATTATGTTCACAAAAAAAACAAAAAAAAAACAAATATGGGTTCAAATAACCTCACCAACAACTATAACGACCATGTCATGAAAGTGCAGTAAACTAAGATGTATATAACAAAAATTGAAAACGTTTATTTCCAAAATAGGACTTACTAATTTTGTCACATCCCAAATAATAGGACGAAATTGATATAAAAAAGAAAGGTTTTTAATTCTGCTCCACAATCTCGTGAGGTTTCTCTTAATTTTAATTTTTTTATTTAAAAGAAAAAACAGAGGGACACTACACAGGTTTCGATAACCACATGACTTAAAAAAAAATAGAGTACAAAAAAAATGTTGTATTCTCAAAAGTGTCTGAATGCAATATGTTGACTTTTTTTTTAAGCAGTACAATATCTTCAAAATATAGCACGGCCATTGTCATATCATCTTTCAAGGTGTTTTAAGTCACTGTACCTAAATACTAGCTATAATTTTAAGCAGAAGAAAAAAAAAAATAGGAAAAATCTACATGTCAGAAGATCAGATGTTCTTTTTTGTTTGTCTTTTCTATCCTAAATTCAAAAAATAAAACATGTCACAATTTTATTATGTTAAATAAACAAACAAACAAGCAAAAGAAAGGAATAGAGAAAGCGAAAGAGAGAGGGGAGAGGACGGCTTACTAAGAGTGCTAGGGTTATAGTACAATAAGGACAGAGAAATTACACGCTGATTTTGCTACTATTTACTTGGGTGTTGAAAAAAAGTAATGATAGCACCTTATTTTTATAGGCAAGGTATGATACTAAGTTTCCATACTTAAAAAGCTTGATTGGTGCAGTAATCATAAAGTTGCAATCAGTTATAAACATAAAATTTTGGAATTAATTTGCATTTAATTTTGTTTAAGGAAACGTTGGCTGCAAATTCCAATAAATTGCAAAATCAGTGGTTACGCTATATAAGTAAAATAAGTTCAGTTATATATCCTTTCCTTTGACAAGGTCAAACCAAGCGTCAATTGGATAGGAAAGTCAAGGCAGACTAGGTTCATCGGGAAAAATATAACCCCCCTAATTTATTTTATTTTTCTAAAGACTCGCCTATAGTTCTTCCCAAGTTTTTCTTGATACGTACAAATTCGAGACGTGTTCATTAATATAAATTTCTGAACAAGTCTCGAAGGGGGCATTTGTAGACACGCAAAATTTTCGACTAATAAAAATATGTCACATGTTTTAAAAAAAGGAGTTTTATTAATTCATTTATTATATAAAAAAAATAGTATCTTAAAGGAAATGATGGAAAACAACATTTTTTGTTTTCTTTTATTTTTGGTGAAAAACAAATAAATTGATGATTTGTTCCAAATAGTTAATTTCTATTTGAAGTTGGTGAGTTTTATAGTTTTTCTACTAATTTATAATTTCTACAAACTATTGGGTAATTTATTAGTAAACTCATTGATCATTGTGAAATTTGAGAAGAACTGAAAAATATAGGAGGCATCCTTGCGAATAAATACATCTCGAGCCTATAAATAGGTTGCTACCCTCACATGAAAATCACAAGTTGAAGGCCAAAGGTGAAGCCAAATCCAAGAGAGAGAAGCTCTACCGAAGTCAAGCCATCAACCACCGAAGCATTCGAAGATCTTCATCAAGCCCGAAGAACTTCAAGCAAGCTCATCAACAAATGCAAGACAAATCCACCATTTGATCCGCAAGAAGCTCCAAAAGCCGCGAATTAAGTATTTTTCAAGACCAAGCATTCGAAGATCTTCATCAAGCTCGAAGAACTTCAAGCAAGCTCATCAACAAATCCAAGAAAAATCCACCATTTGATCCGTAAGAAGCTCCAAAAGCGGCGAATTAAGTGTTTTTCAAGACCAGGCATTCGAAGATCTTCATCAAGCTTGAAGAACTTCAAGCAAGCTCATCAACGAATCCAAGAAAAATCCACCATTTGATCCGCGAAAGCTCCAAAAGCCGCGAATTAAGTGTTTTTCAAGACCAGTCATTTGAAGATCTTCATGAAGCCCGAAGAACTTCAAGCAAGCTCATCAACAAATCCAAGAAAAATCCACCATTTGATCCGCAAGAAGCTCCAAAGGCCGCGATTTAAGTGTTTTTCAAGACCAATCATTCGAAAATCTTCATCAAACTCGAAGTCAAGCCATCGACCACCCAAGCACTCGAAGATCTTCATCACCCCCGAAGAACTTCAAGCAAGCTCGTCAACAAATTCAAGCAAGATCCTCAAAAACACTTCAAAACCACAAATCAAGCGTTTTCTAAGATCAAACTCACAAAGAACTACAAGTCAAGATGAAGCTCAAAGCTCAAGCAAATCAACAACTCAATCTTCACCAAACTATTAGAGCCAATAAGAATTCGTTTGTGAAGAGATTAATCAAAGGATTTCTATTTTCTTTATTTTATAAAATATTCAAAGATTGTACCCGCAAAATATCAAATAAATAAAATTATATTACTTTCTCCATTTATTTTCAATTTTGGTATATTCGATAGAAAAATTTGTGTGAAACACATTCACCTTGAAAATTAGGTCTAGTGCGTGAACTTGGCTCAAAAGCTGTGAGCCAATGAGGGAGCTTCTTTCAAAGGTTTGGCCCAGATTCTCCGCTAGTCCTTTATGACCTGCACAAAAGTAATTAGAATCAAGTGGGACTTGGTGGCTTGGCCACCGTTTAACCTCCTCCACCTTAAAAGAGCAGTGAGAAGGCTAAATCTTTTTAGGGATTTGAATATGAATGTATGTAAGTAGGGTTTAGTAGTACCCGAATAAAAAGTGTATGTCTGAGTTCGTATGTGTTCAGATGATTTTCTCCTTGGATTATGAGCCCCTTACATAGGTGGTGGAGGCAATCTAGAGGGTATCTCTCATGATTGATATGATATTATCCATCACATATTCTCCATATCTTTTACTTCCCTTATGCCATGCTGAGATATATTATGCTATATCTCGCATATCTTTCTACTTACTTGGCTAGCCCGAAGGGGCGACACCACCTTTCCTCTTAGACAAGAGGAGCTCTTCGAGGGACAATGTCTCATTCGTTAGCCTTCGGAGGCGTTGATCTTCTAACTATACTTTCTCTGATAGTCAGATATCCTTTGGCGAGGAGACCCCAGCATGGGCTCCTCACATGGATTTTAGTCTTGCAGTTGGATATACTTTCCTTTGTGCTTAAGAAATGTATATTTAAGGGATGGACCTTATATTTATGAGATCTGTCCGTATAGATCTGATGTCTTCCTTCTTTTATGGAGTATCTGATTGATTATCTTAGATACACAAGTATTTTCTTGAGGATATTTTGCTGATAAGCTCCTCGGCGAGGGGAAGCGGGTTCAGAACCCTATATGCTCCCCTCGACGAAGCCATTAAATGCTTATTAACTCTACCTTTATTGCTAGGTTTCAGACCGCATACGAGGCACTTGCTGCAAGGTCCTAACCCTAATTTTTACCCTCCATCACTATCCTTTAGCCAAAAAAAAAGTAAATGCTAGTCTAGATATATTGATTTCAGATATTATAGATATCATTACGGTAAATTTTGGATTGATACGTTATCTAAAACTTAATTAAAAATTGGTCCATGAAACTGAAACTAATTAATGATTGGTCCATTTCACCGACGTCCATTCAGAGAGCGACACGTGTCGACTATGCACACCACGTGAAGCACTAGATCACACCCCCACTGTTTTGTGGATTTACAGGGCTGTTTAAAGATTAACATTTCAGTCGCTCTAGTTTTAATGTAGTTATAAAAGGCTATATAATTAATAATTTTTATACATTAAATTCCAAAAAAAATAAAATCAAAATAGGAAAAATTCAGAAATCAAAAAAACTAAATTAAAAAAATATGAAAAAATAAAATAAGAATACAAAAAGGCTTAAAAAAAAGGCAAAACCTGAAAAATCCCAAAAAATCTGAAAACAGTCTTACTCATTTTTAATCATTTTAAAAACAATCCGACCCATTTTAAGTCATTTTAAATTAGTCTGACTCATTTTAAATCATTTTAAAAAACAGTCTATGTAATTTTAAGTCATTTTAAAAATAGTCAGACTCATTTAAAGTCATTTTAAAAATATTCTTACTCATTTACAGTAATTTTAAAAATA
The DNA here is from genome assembly GCA_963920805.1 of Primula vulgaris. Lineage (NCBI taxonomy): Eukaryota > Viridiplantae > Streptophyta > Magnoliopsida > Ericales > Primulaceae > Primula > Primula vulgaris. The sequence continues at coordinate 21,498,161 of OY987215.1, forward strand.
TTCTTACTCATTTAGAGTAAGTTTAAAAATAGTTTCACTCATTTAAAGTCATTTAAAAAGCAGTCGGACTCATTTAAAATCATTTAAAAAAGAGTCTGACTCATTTAAAGTCATTTTAAAAATAGTCCGACTCATTTAAAGTTATTTTAAAAACAGTCTAACTCATTGAAAGTCATTTTAAAAATAGTTTGACTCATTTAAATTCATTTTAAAAACAGTCTGACTCCTTTTAAGTCATTTTAAAAACAGTCTGACTCCTTTTAAGTCATTTTAAAAACAGTCTGACTCATTTTAACTCATTTTAAAAATAGTTTGACTCATTTTAGGTCATTTTTAAAATAGTGTGATTCATTTTAGCTCATTTTAAAAACAGTCCGAGTCGTTTTAAGTCATTTTAAAAACAGTCTGAGTTGTTTTAAGTCATTTGAAAAACAGTCTGAGTTGTTTTAAGTAATTTTAAAAATTGTCTGAGTAATTTTAAAAACAATTTAAGTTATTTTATAAAAAAACAAGATTATTTTAAAATGAGTCTGAGTAATCTGGAGTCATTATTATTTGCATTCGGGAAAAGATAGTACTAAGAAATCTATTTAGCTAGCTAAAGAACTTATGATTTAAAATTTAAGAACAAGTGGACCACTTCTGTGATTTAACTAAACTTTTGGAAATTACAGATGCAATCCATCTTCTTCCGAGAGGGAGATCGCCGCCGCAGTCGCTGCTCTGTCATCGCAAACTCATCTCCGGGGGCCCACTATGTGTATGTATATATACACACATATATACATACATATATATAAAGAAAAAGAAAACAGGAGAGAAACAGGCGGATTGAAAGAGAAAGAAAGAGCTTGAGACTGCGACGGAGCTCTGACTTCGTCGGAGAAGATGACTGCCATGGTTGCGCCACCGTCGCCATCATCTCTGGTGGTGGGGTCCGGTTTTTAGAGAGAGAAACATATGAGAAAAAAAAACAAATTAGAATTGAGGGGCCTTTTATATTTAATGGGTAATGGAACAATGCTTAATTAGTTTTAGAAATAATTGATCGATCATTAATTAAATTTTGTAGAGTGACCAATTCTTAAATAGTTTTATTTTTATGTAACAATCCTTCATTAAGTCATATCATTAATGAAATTGACATCCTTTGAATAAAATAATCTTGAATTAATTACTTATTAAATCCTTTGTCACCTTAAAAAATGATTGCAATAATTGTTTTCCAAACATTTTGGATTATAGTAATTATTATTGTGAGGTGCATTTTGCACTTTTAGGCAAATTAAATTTAATAAATTTGTCAGTCAAACACGTCGAGATGTAAAGAATACGTCTAGTTTCATTTTCCTCTTAAATTATGCGAACCTTTTTAAAATTGTTTCTTTCTTTAAATTTGCACGCCTTTCTAGTATAAATACTGAAATAACGTTTAATCCGTAGTTTCGAGTGTTGTTACGCAATTTCAGTTATAACTGAAATATTCTTTAGTTGTAACTGAAAGTATATGGCGGAGTTGATAAATATAACGTAAAGATGATCAAACGTACTGAATAAGAGAATGAACACAACACGTTTGATAATGGAGTTCGACCGAATCTACTGTCTAGAGCTCTTGCTCAGATGAATGATATTGAGCTTACAATTTATGGACAGTGTTAACAGCTTCTGTCCATAAATTCTTAGGCAACCTAGTCGAATCTAACATATTGTTACCCATTTTTTGTATAATATCCATTCTTCTTTTAATTAAGCAATTTTGATGAGAATTTTTGGGGGTAAAAAACTTATGACATATGCCTTCTGTATTGCAAAAACCAACAAACTTTGGTTTCTGAAATACTTTTACATGAGAACTAACAATATTTCCTATGATGCATCCTTTCTTAGAACTTAACCCTATACAAAGATTTTGAAAGGCTTTAAAAGTATTAGATGTTTTTCTTAGGAAAGTGACCCACGAGTATCTTTAATAATCATCCATAATGGCAAATATATATTTATTTCCCCCAAGACTTTCGGTTTTTGTACAACCAATAAGATCTACATGTCAAAGTTCAAGAACGCTACTGGTTTTAGTTTGGCTAGAAAAACTCTTTGCTTGTATACAGTTACCATAATTGATTGGAAGATTTATATTCAGTTCAGGTAAACCTCTAACAATGTTATTTCAACAAGTTTAGAAAGAGTTTTAAAGTCCACATGACCTAATTTTTTATGCCAAATTTTATCCTCGTTCGTACCAGCTCGGTTATAACTGAATTTTGATATACTCTTGTTTTTCACTGAACTAGTATCACCTGCCATGCGCCTATAACAACCACTATCATAATCAGGAGAGAAAGTTTCTAAAGAATTAATAATAGCTATTTTACAAGTAATTATATTAGTATTCTTTTTCGCAACCCAAATCCATTTAGAAGCTGATTTAACACCCTTTTTAATTTCAAAAATCTTTTTAAAATAATTTATTTCTAAGTGTTCAGGTTTCTTGCAATAATGACATACTTTAGTAGCATGGCGTTTTGGAAAACTTATTATTAATAACACGTTGAGTTGCAACTAGTGGTTTGAAAAATTTCTTAGTAATGTTTTCAGTTGCAACTGAAATCTTTTTGAGACTTACATTGGATTCTAGCTTTGTCTGTGATGACGCATTCACAAATATAGTTTTACAATTACTTAAATGGCCATCATATCCCAAACCAGTATCGTCTTTTGCATGTCTTTGAGAGGAGAGCACTTGATCCAATCTGTCAGTAACACCTAAGTTGAGAAGCTTGATTTGTCGTTGGAATTTATTCGTCTTTTTCGTAAGTTCAGTCTTTAGCACAAGATTCTCTTCCTTCAGTTTTGAGTTCTCCTTTCTTAAATTAGATTCGTCTTCATCCCTAACTTTAACCATCTTATTGACTTGCCAATACGCATACTTACATCCATCTTTAATTCGAGTCGGATCGCGGAAATATCCTCTTTGCCTTATTAACTCCATTCTATCTCAGAACAAAGGATCCACACCAACCAAGTATATCTGATGTGAAGCTCTGATACCAATTGAAATAAAGTTTAGCTCGTAGTTCCGAGTGCTGTTACGCAGTTTCATTTATAACTGAAATATGCTTAAGTTGTAACTGAAAGTATATGGCGGAGTTGATAAATATAACGTAAAGATGATCAAACGTACTGAATAAGATACTGAACATGTCACGTTTGATAACGGAGTTCGACCGAGTCTATTCTCCGGAGCTCTTGCTCAGATTAATGATATTGAGAATGCTTACAATGATCGACTCAAGAGTTACAATACTCAAGCGTATATCCCTATCTTTCACTGCTCCTACCTCTTAACTACCAATGATAAATCTATTGGGATCCCACCATTGATATTCTCTCATCAAGTATATTATTTTTCAGAACATGTGTGTCTCTCTATATATTCTATGAAGTATATTTCACACACACATTACAATGAATATGTACGTACCAACGTATATACACATCTATAATATATGTATTCTCATAACAGATTATCTCTAAGCATATAATAAAGATATAACTGAATAATATCTTATTTTTAGTCTTCAATTTCGTTCAATGTCAATCAAGTAATATCTTTCAATATCTTTCCAAGATCAGCATTTTACTTGTTTCTTTTTTCTTTTTTAAATTGATTGCTTTATTTCCTTATTCTTCTTTGTCTTGCTTTGACCTTTGTGCAATATACTTTTCAGTATCTTTCTCCTTATAGCATGTCCTTATTCCATACCCATCAAATCTGAACAAATAAAATCTAAAGATACGAAATATATACTAGCAACCTGCATTATCCAACAACTCAATAACAAACTCTCATTAGCCAATAAACACTTTAAGTATAAAGAATGTGAAGTTTTATTTTACCAATACAATGACAATGTGAAGTCTTTATAAACTAAAAACTAAGAGCTAACAAATACCACATGTATGGAAGTCATTATTTACTTTTGGCTTTAACAACAAGATCAGTTGAGTATTCTAGATTTCTAGTTCAATCAACAACTGATCAGAAAAGATTGCCGACGGTTCTAACATGGACAAGATTTGTGCACATGTATATTTTTCTAAATGTGTTATATATATGTGTAATATGCATAATTGTTCAAATTCTGATTATGAAAAACTTTAGTATATTTTTATGGCTTTTAAGTTATTTTTCTTTTCGTCCTTCAACTTTTCTTTGCTATTTTACTTCAAATCTAAAAAATGTAGATGTAGGATCTTGGTTATTTTGAAATAGTATTTCTTAACTTTGGCCATCATATATATGAAATAAAAGATGTAATCTTAACAACATTAATAATCACTCCACGTAGTTTCCATACTGGTAAGGATTTGATAAACTAGATCCTTTACACTGTGGCAGTGTGGCTATGAGGAATTAGAATTATAATGTGTATAAAATAAACAACCTTTAATTCTTGTTTATTTGGTAGAGTCGTTCGTTATAGGAGGTAAAAATTACTCTAGTTTCATTAATATATGTGAAATTCTTGATTGTTTTTCCCAAATCTTCTTGTGGTGTCATTACAAGAAAACTTAACTTGTGGACGTTCTTATTAACTTTTAATATAACAGGAAATTCAGTCGAAAGTGGTTCTCATGTCAACAACTGATCCAAGGGTTGAGGAAGTCGGCACAACTTCTGACCAGGTATATAAATATATATGCATACATATATACAGACAAATATATATGTTTTTAAGATTCCCATCCCAGAGAACCCTAATATTATTATTTTTTTGCTTTTGGTGAAGTTTAGATTTTGTTAGCTGACTATACATTCGGATCAGAGAATGTATATTCTCCATGATTCTGAGATATTGCTTTTATATATGAAATATTGTTAAAAAGGTTTATACTTTCTGATGTTAGTAATTGGTTTAAAATTTCTATGCAAACCTGTGATGAAAAAAGGAGCTCGAGGTTAATTTTTGCGCCTTTATAGCCTTAAAAAGTTTAATTTGTTTTACCTGAGATGTTTCTTGCACCATAACTACCTTTAAATATAGAAACATTTACCAGTCTATTTCATAAATTTCATTTCACAGAAAGTTCAATTGGAAATGGTGGTTACACCAACAACTGCCAAACAAGAAGAGAAGATCGGCAAGACTTGTCACCAGGTATTTTTCATGTTAACCCTCATTGGACATTGGTTTGAGGTGTTCCTCCTTCAGGTAGTAGTTTATGAATACAATATATTTCTTCTCTATGCCTAAGCTAAGTTTTTTTTCTGAAGATCGCCCTAGAGCTTCTTTTATGAAAAGATCCCTAGGGTTTATTTACTACGCCTAGTTGTTTTTATCTGAAATTTAGATTCTTAACTATTTGAGATAGTTTCTTTAATTGCAACCGTTATATGTACGGAAAAGTTATGATGTTGGACCTGATTAGATTATTTTACCTTGTACAACTTAGATTCAGGATTGCGATCATTATTATAAAAGTAGTACTTGTCGTGTTTGGCAGGTTATCACATAGCCTAAGTTATGTCTAAGCTGTTATTATAGTAAATGATAAAGTGTTATGATTCTAATTAAACATAATGATACTACGGTGCCGACAAAACATTAAGAAATTGAGTGGTCATTGCACTAATACTAGAAAAGGCAAACCATGCCCGAACAAGTTCTGTCATAAATGCCTCATGAACAGGTTTGAAGCAAATCACCCAATTTTTTATTTTATTTTTATCGTAAGTTAGTGAACCTACTGAGTTATTTTATATTTATTTTAAGATATGGCGAGCAGGGAGAAGAGAAGTCTGTCTTGGAGGAGTGGATTTGTCCCAAGTGCAGAGGCATATGCAATTGCAGCGTATGCATGTAAGTATCTATTTTATGGACTTCGAATTATTTTAATATCGATGTTTTAATTATGTTTTAAGGAACTGGCCTTTTCAGGAAGAGACGCGGACAAGAACCGACTGAGAAACTTTTGCACACAGCCAAGGCTAGTGGTTTTGCTTCTGTTTCAGAGATGCTACATGGTGAAGGCACCATTATTAATGTATACTGCTTTGCTCTTTTTCTTTTAAGTGTATTTAACCTGATTTCTAGAGTAGAGATCCTATTTTTAATTACTTATGTGTCTCATGTTGAATTATTATGCAAACCGGAGACAGAGAAAGCTAGAAGGTAATAAGGCAGACATGGAAATGGACAAGTAGACGTTTCGCGAGAGCTTGGAGAAGCTGGAAGCCGATGGACTTTTCCCGAAGTGAGATCTTCCCAACCTTTTTGAGGTGGTCAGGCAGGAAGAGTGAGGGAAGATAACTGCCATGCTGTGTGAGGAGGGGATGAATATCGTGAGGAGGGGATGAATATAGCCAATGCCTCAGTTCTTTCTGCACATGTGAACGTCCTCCGGATGGTGGTCCTCCCCCTAAGTGATTCTTGTTGGACACGGTTTGTGTTCCCTTACCTCCGCTCCCCCCCCCCCCCTCCTCTCATCTTCTGGACTCAGAGGTAACTACTTTTCTGTTCAAACCCGTTAGTTTTCTCCTGTTTTACCTTCTGCCTCACGTCTCTTTATTCTTTTACTTTGTGTTGCCACAGGTTTCCTCCCGTTATCAGTGAGAGGAGTCTTCATCAAGTACCACTTTGCGGCGCAAGTCTCAAAAACTAGCATCCCTTCATCGTGAACGTGGAAAACCAATCTACTCTCTTCGGATCAGCGGCAAGGAGCTTTTCGACCATCAATCCCGCCATGCTCGCGAGAAGGAGGAGCTGAAACTAAAAAATGAGGCTCTCTAAGATGCCCTCCTCCTCTCGCCAGCTTTCCAGTCGGCTAGGTGCGGAGCCGAGACTTGCGGATTGCTAAACTAGAGGAGAGAGAGGCACCTCGGGGCACACTCCACACTGAAGGGCAAGAACCCCCTGTCCATTTCATTTTTCGCAATAGTTGGCAGGTTTCAAAATTGAGGGGGGAGCTTGTTTCCCTGGAGGTAAATCTTGATAAGGTGCGCCGCGAGCTGGACGAGGCTCTGGGCTCCATCGAGGTCTTTCGAGCATACTTTGAAGATTTTTCAGAGATGAGGTCCTTGGAGCATACTTTGAAGATTTTTCGGAGGTGAGGTCCTTGGCATCCGAAACTCCCACGGTGTTTACCTTTGAAGCCATGCTTACGCAATTTTTCCTTATTCGTATTCACATATCAAATACATATTATATACACCATAAGATTTTCACATCTTCTTACAATTCCTCCAGGCGAAGGAGGATGAACGGTAGTAAACCAATCAAGACACCATTGATCTTATCTTGAGTGTGCAGATATTATGTAGCTACAAGCGCATAAGCCGGGTAAGCCGTACAAAGGAATTTTACTATTAGCTCAAAGTATCGGAAAGTCTGTAAGCGTGACAAAAACGAAGAAGCCAAGCAAAGCCCTATAAGGGAATTTTCCTATTAGTTCCAACCTTGGTAACTGAGACTCACGCCATGTACCTAGTTTTTAATTTTCATCAAATGGCGTCATCTCTGAAAAAGAATCCAAATTAAAAACTTCAGCTTTACTTTGAGTTAAGAATCGGCAAATCAAACTGTAATTCGGCAAATCAAACTAAGGAAGTGGCAGCACAAATGCTCCTCAGGAACATGAAGCGCGCTTCTCCCAGAAAGCATGATCCTCCCAAGGGTCATTTTCCTTCAGCGAGGATGCTCCTCCTAGCAAACTGCTCCTCTTAGTGAGCACGCTCCTCCCAGCGAGCACGCTCCTCCCAGCGAGTCGCTCATCCCAGAGAGCACGCTCGTCCCAGCGAGTACGCTCTTCCCAGCAAGGACGCTCCTTCCAAATAGCCGCTCCTCCTATATACACGCTCTTCCTAGCGAGCACGCTCCTCCCAGCGAGCATGCTCCTCCCAGAGAACTGCTCCTCCCAATGAGTTGCTCCGCTAAGCAGGTCGCGTCCTCCCAGACAGTCACTCCTCCTAGGAAGTAGGCTCCTCCTAAGGAGCATGTTCTTTTGGGGAGTACGCTTCTCTTGGGAGGCATGCTCCCCCTAAGAAGCCTGTGTCTCCCATACAAGAAGCCGTAACTCATTGGATTACTAGGCACGTTCTGTTTTGATCAGGAGCCACGATCATGGTATATTATGAGCCCGGGTCCAGAGGGTAATCCCCCCCTCACATCATGGGGCTTGCCTCCCCTAAATAAAAAGGCCATCATCTCCCATATCAGGATATGCGAGTCATTGGATTGCGAGGAACATTCCGCGTTGATCAGGAGCCACGATCCACATATATTAGGATCCCGGATTTAGGGGGCATGCCCACCTCACGTCATGGGGCTTGCTTCTTCCATACGAAAAAGCATGCGCCTCCCATATAGGGGAGAACAACTCATCGAATTAGGAGGCATGCTTTGTATTGACCTGGACCCCCGTTCCGTGTATATTATAAGACCAAATCGAAGGAGCACTCCCCCTCACATCATGGGGCTTGCCTCTCACATATCGAGAATCACCTTTTCTGCTGTCCGAGAGGAGTTCCTTATATACTAGAAGGCACGAACCATCAACGATTAAACTTTCCAAGAGGAACCGAAGACAGTTCTTACTCAAAATTAGAGGACATGAGACAACTATCTCTAACAAAGATAATAGTCCAAGAAAAGTATGTAGTTTATTGAAGACTTGTGGACAATCGACAATGGGCCCCTTTACAATAGGAAGTTCAGACGAAGATGAGACGATGATAGGTGCATATAAAAAGAAGCACCTAAAAGAATTCGACCAAGAGAAGAGCTAGGTCTGAAGGGACTCCTCAGGTCATTCCACTACTATTGGGAATATCCCCCGCCAGATCTCAAGGGGCCTATCTCAGAGGAAAGCTCTCGACCAGTCCCATTTTGCAAAACTCCTTTGAGGCGAAATTTGATAGACTGCAAATTCACCTAAAGGTAGCAGTTATGAAGATATCTCTTCATAATTAAGAAGTTTACTTCCCTCATTGAGGTCTTTTCGACAGGTTAAGTTAGAGGTGATTACCTAAAGGAAAAAGGAAGAAGACCTGAAACCCATACGGAGCAAGGTTGCGACTTTCATCAGCTGCGTTTTGGAATTTCTCTTGTCACATGGGGCGCACAATAATGAGAAGATCGACAACAACATTCACCTCACACTATCCGAGGCCTAGACATTGGCCTTAAGCAAGTTGAATGTTCCAGAGAATGAAGAAGACTTTCAAAGAACTAAGTCATAGAAAAGCCAATATAACCTCTTCTCAGAGGGGCTTAGTCACTCCTCGAAGAAGTTTAGTCCCTTACGAGGGATGTTCATCTCTTTTAAGAGACCAATAAGTCCTCACGACTACCTCTCTTCAGATGAATTTAGTCCCTTACGAGGGAACTTCATCTATTTCAAGAGATATATAAGTCCTCATGAAAGGTCGTTACCTCTCTTAAGAGGAGTTTAGTCTCTTTGGAGACATTCATATCTCATTGGATAGAAAAAATGGTTCCCTGAGAAGGGGGGACAATTGGATAATGGTCCCCAAATAGATTGTGACATCTACTCCATCTCTCGTGACTGATTCAAGGACAATGGTCGGGGTACGGGGGTGCCAATGAGAACTCGGAGACCCCACTATTTATCAAGGAATAACATGGGAGAGGGGTTAGAGTGAAGGTACTAGAAGAATACTAATGGCTTAACCTTCCGAGAAGGAGAACAAAGAAAGAATTCAATGAGGAGGATAAGGATTTCAAACTGCGAAAGTTCGATCCTCGCACTCCCACAGTTGGGGAGCTTTTGATGGATTTAAAATATAAGTTAGAAACTCCACATTATTCATAATAAATGGAGTAAGACCGAGCATTTAACCTGGCTATTAATGAGCAATTAATGGCCCTTACAGGGGGACAGCTACGGTTTTTACCCGTCCACCTGAGGAGCTGACGTGCGAGATCAGCACGAGAAGAGACTGATAAGACACTATCACGAAGTAAATATCCTCATAAGGAAATATGACATCAAATATATATGGGAGATGTCCCATAAAGATATTGTCTAATCCAGAATGAAGTATTTCTTATCACACAAGGAAATAGAATCTCCTACGAGGATTATGATTCTAGCCCCTTGGACCAGTATATTATTAGGTCCGAGAGGGAGGAAATGCCAAGTAAAAAGGGGTCTTCACCCCAATTTATATATAGTGAGGATCGTGGCCCTCGGGGAAGCCCCTACTTGATTAGGTAGGCAACAACACTCTTCCCAAAGAGCAAGTCAAAGTCGGTGGATACACATGGAAAGATAAACAATAGATCATTGTAATATATCCTTGACAAGACAAGATATATATTATTGGATGATCACATATGATTGACAAAATTGTGTTAATCAAAGATTTAGTCCATCTGCATATATAAGGAGCTCATTAACCACGAAGAAAGGGATCCACAAATACTATCTCAATCTCTCTCTTATACACTAAATACCGGGTATTACTAAACCCTACTTCTAATCATATTCACATATTAAATACATATTATATACACCATAAGAGCTTCACACTTCCTTACAACTCCTCCAGACGAAGAAGGGTGAATGGTGGTAAAACCACCAAGTCCCCCTTGATCTTAGCTTAAATGTGCAGATATTACGTACCTACCCGCGAAGAAGGCGGGCAAGCCCTACAAAGGAATTTTAATATTGGCTCAAAGAACTGGAAAGTCCATAAGTGTGACAACAATGAAGAAGGCGGGCAAAGCCCTAAAAGGAAATTTTCCTATTGGTTCCGAGCGTAGGAACTGAGACTCATGCACTATAACTAATTTTTAAGGTCCATCAAGAACTCTATCTTACAATTGAACAAATTGCACCGTAATGGCCTATCATGACTCATGTAGAAAGATAGTCTAAAGTGTGTGTAACGATAACATTTCTTGCACTCTTGTTGTTTGTTTTGCTTTATTATAGTTTAATAATGTCTCAATTGCTCGATAGGGTAAGATACATAACCAGGGAAAATTCTTGAAGGCAAGTCTATGCTTTTTCTTTGTTACTTTATCTAGTAATCCATCTTAAGTAATAAGAAAACAAATAAATCTCGTATCTATTATTGCACATTTAATGATAAGTGTGTATTTTAATTATGCATAAGCGTTACGCTGACAAAATAAATCTCGTATCTATTAATGCTCATTTAATGATAAGTGTGTATTTTAATTATGCATAAACGTTACGCTGAAAAAATAAATGTATTTTAATTTGCTAATCAGTTAACCAACATAATTGGGTAATGGTCCTTTAAATGATCCTGATATGCACAATAATATAAAAATAAAGAACTTAATGAATTAAAAATAAAGTGGAACAGATGCAAAATAAATGAATTAATTCCTATTCATTTAAGGCATTATTTCTTAGATGATATTAAAATAAATACTTTAAGAGATGATATTATTATATGAAAAGATAATAGGTTGGGACATTTTAGTGTGAAATCATCTTGGAACTTAATCAGAAATAAAAATGGAAGCAACTGGATTAGCAAACTTTATTGGGATAAATTAATACCTGCTAAGATCTCTTATCACTTGTGAAAAATCTTCAACAATGCAGTACCTCTTGATTCTGCAGTCAAAAGATTGGGTATTAATATTATTTCTAGATGTGAATGTTGTGAAAAGGAAGTAGAAGACAAAGATTATTTATTCTGCAAGGGTCCTATAGCCAGTGAAGTATGGACATATTTTGGTAATTTATTGGGTATTTCTAATTATTCTGGAAATTTAAGGTGTGTGTTTATTCATTGGTGGTCTCAAGCTGCAATTTCCAAAACCAAAATCCATTGAAAACTTTTCAAAATAGTACCTTTGTTTATAATTTGGGCCATTTGGAAAGCAATATGCTAAAGCAAGTATGACAGCAAAAGAATGAAGACAGACTCTATATGTGAAGAAGTCAAGAGCTTAATTAAAGCTAATACTATTAAAGATAAGTGCTTTTATGTTAAATTTAATATTTATGCATACAAAATGGATTATTCTCCTAGGTTACAGAAAAAAGCTAAAATTGTAAAATGGTTAACTCCACCTCAAGGTTATCAGAAAATTAATATAGATGGTTGTTAAAGGGAGACGACAAACACTAGTGGAGTTGGTGGATTAGTTCGAGACTATAAAGGGGGTGATTGTGACGATCCAGATTTTCAGGAAGAAATTTATGTGGTGCGGTGTTGTGGCTCAGTCGCACATCGTCCATATATGAGAGTACTCGTGTGGTATATGAGTTTAAAGATCCATTTCCTATCAACAAATCATTTTAAAGCTGTGCGGCACAATAACGAGGACCGAACTCCTTAGTTAAGCACGCTTAACTTTGAGTAGTACCAGGATAGGTGACCCCCCTGGGAAGTTGTGCCAAAGCGAACAATATTGTTGATACGGGCGTGGCGGTTCGGTCCGTGGGGCCAGGTCGTTACATAAATGCTTTTATGTTAATTTTGATATTTATGCACACAAAATGGATTATTCTCCTAGGTTACAGAAAAAAGTTAAAATTGTAAAATGGTTAACTCCACCTCAAGGTTATCATAAAATTAATATAGATGGTTGTTACAGGGAGAAGACAAACACTAGTGGAGTTGGTGAATTAGTTGGAGATTATAAAGGACAATTTGTCCTAGGGTTTTATATTTCCATTGATAGTGATTCTAGTCTCGAATCTGAGATGAAAGCTTTATTTGTTGGGACTCAAATTAACCGAACAAATCAAGCTATTTTCGAAACTGATTGCTCTTAGCTGGTTAATATTATTAAAGGAGATGGAATTTGTCCATGGTGTTTGGTATATTATAAAGATCTAATTATGCATAAGTTCAAAAATAAAAATTACAGCATAATCCACATCGAAAGAGAAGGAAATAGTGGAGCTGGTTACCTTGCTAACTTGGGATGTGATGAAGATCCAATTATTTCATCGTGCTTTGAGGATTTCCCTCACCATCTTAAGGGAATCGCCAATACTGAAACTGAAGAGGTTGCTTATCTACGTTTGAACTGATGGTATCACGATTAAATAGAAGAAAAGAGAGAGATGATGATTTTCTCTCTGTCTTAAGGTTGTCTGTATCTCAGGTGATATTGAAGAAATGGGAAGTGAGATGGTTCAAGTGTGAAGGGACGCATGGCTTTATCTATGTTATTTACTTAGAAAGGCCCCAAGTTTTTGTCAATTTATGTTTTAAAGTGGTTATTTTAATTTGTATCAATTTCGTTCTTTGCAAACTTTGTAACTTTGTGGGGGGTTTTCCCCTGCATTTTTATTTTCACTTATTAATAAAAATGTGGTTTTTTCCCACCAATTATATATATATAAAAAAAGACAAATCTACACATCGGTCATGCCAATCCTCTTGTGACAGTTGTTAAGGCCCACGACTCACAAGCCATTTAGGTCTCGTATATAAACGACGAAGACGACACTAGTGTTGAGCACAATCATATTACTTCCAAATGAATCAGAACCAAAGTATTAGTGATGATCGCAGTAATGAAAGTGGTGAAGATAGTAATAAGAATGAATGAAAAACATTGTCAATGAGTGCAAATGTATACCGAATAAGTGATTTACTAGATAAAATAGGTAATCTTATAACCTATCTTCCATTTTTAAATAACGATCTCTTTGATCAAATTACATTTTTCCTACTTTCCCACGACAACCTATGATATTACAGAGCTAAATAAATTAGAAGGTAATAACGATGGTAAAATTGTTTTGCGAAACACCATTTATGAAACCTTTAGCGACTTACTTTTTCAATTTTTGTGAAATTGTTACAGACTTTTCTATGCCTCGGGAAACTGGCATCTGGTTATTTATTGGTTAGAAGTGGCGATGATTCATCATGGCTACAAGGTCTATAGAATTGCTTCTCCAAGTTGCAAGATTTATTGGAGAAATTGAAGTTGGACGGGATTAATTTGGAAGTAGATGAGTACAAGAGTTTAAGCTCATCAACAAAGCTTATAATCCTTCATTTTCTATAGAGAAAATTGCTAAAATGCTACCCAACCATTAAATTTTAGCGATCTGATATCTAACATAACATTTTTTTCTAATTCGGTACCCAACCTATATGTTTCGCTCTAATTTGGTACCCAGTCTAACATTTTTTCTAATTTGGTACCCAAGCTATGCGTTAAAAACCGATGATCGAAGACAAACTGAGCCCCTTAATTGGATTGTATATATATATGTTGAGTATCAAATTAGAAAAAATGTTACATAGACCGAAAATCCATATATAAACCTCCAAATAGCAATTGCAACTAACCAGATATCCCTCCCAAGTGTACGTCATCGCAAAAAGAATCTCTAATTTTATTTCCATGGTTGTGTTAGAAATAATAAGAAGGATAACTCGGTTAAATGTGTAATAAAGCAGAGGAACATATTCCGTTTCATGTGAGTATTTTTTCTTGGGCTTTTTATCATAAAAACTGTTTGGATGAGCAAAGAATTAATTGCTGACAATCGATGGTTGGTTGACAGGTGTCTGGCTAGCAAAGAACCCGACAAAAACCCCAATCGAATCTATTGGTACACGGAACTGAAAGCGCATTCCCTTTTACAAATATATGGTGTTAATCCACATTCTGATTTTGGTTTGCATCGATGTAAAAATGATACATAGACCGAGTAAAAATGAAAAGATTAGGTCGTACAATCAAGAAAAAAGTTATATCATTTTTAAGGCGGACATAATGCTTATTTAAAGAAGGTAGATAGTTTAGGCGGATCACATTCAATTTAATAAGTTTGTTTTCAAATCACTCATTCTTCATGGGGGTACTCAACCTTTAATTCTTTCTAACATGTCTCTATGATCTAACAATATTCATTCAATTAGTGGACAGATGTTAAACAAAATGTTGTAATTACAGTGGGGTGCTCTCAACTGTCACATAGTTTGGTCAACAAAATATAGCAAATCTATCGATTTATTGCTAACATACCCATAATTGAACGAAAATTTATAATTTAATACCTAACAGATATTGCAGGGCCTTAAAGAACTTTTTTCACCTTATTTGTATTTTATCCTTTTTTCTTTACACATTATAAAAAAAAAAATACTTCAAAACTAAACAATAATCGAAAGAGAAAATGAAACACACAAAATGGAAATAAGAAAATGAAAGCTCAGTACTTCCGTGTCGAAAACGGCTCCACCAACAGCTCAAAGTAATACCATTGTTTTGAGCTTAAATTATATATACATCTATATATACACACACATATATATCCTATTAATCGAGGGCCAGTGGCGGAGCCAATGTAGGATCAGTGGGGGCTAGTGTGCCTGTTGGATTTTCGTTATGTAGTATATTATGCATATTATGT
The DNA here is from genome assembly GCA_963920805.1 of Primula vulgaris. Taxonomy (NCBI): domain Eukaryota; kingdom Viridiplantae; phylum Streptophyta; class Magnoliopsida; order Ericales; family Primulaceae; genus Primula; species Primula vulgaris. The sequence continues at coordinate 21,513,554 of OY987215.1, forward strand.
AAAAGATGTGTGGTTAGTAGCCTAGTTGATTTAGTCTCTCAGTTGTAGCTAGGAGACCCGAGTTCTATTCTTTGAGATTTCTATTGTTTTCTTTTCTTTTTAACTTTCTCCGTCTTATACAATAGCAACCATTAAAATTTAAAAACATATTTAGCATCACTGATTTATCTTATTTTCGTAGTATGAAATTTATAGGTTTTAATAGATTGGTTTATATCATTAGCATATTTAACATTGGACTTGTTAGTGTTTTTTCTTGTTCAATAACCAAATCTTTTTGCTTAGAATGATTTGTGTAATTTTAAAACATTGTTTTAGCAATCAAAAAATGTTTTTAACGAGAAAAGGTTCACGATATAACTTTTCGGTTGGGATAAACCCGATATACAAACACTATTAAGAGTATAAGACTATGATAACTTATACTTAAAAGTTGCATTCCTATAAACATGTTTTTATTTATTTTAAGAAAACAGTCAATTATGTCTCACTTGTGCCCCCGCTGAACCAAATTTCTGTCTCCGTCCCTGTCGAGGCCCACACGATACGTGTGCAACGCGTAATGACATGAAACACTTAATCGCAACACAACATTATCAATGTGTAAATTAGTTTAATCATAAAAACTCCGGTTCGACAAACAATAACAAATGATTAATTATAAATATAATTTACATGCTAATAGCATATGTTTTTATATCTACAATTAAAAACTTAAAGATATGAAATTTATGAACCCAGATTAATAGTTCCTTAACTTAAGTGTGTATTGAAGGTTGAACTTGAAAAAAAATATAAATGCATTCTCCTGTATAAGAACTTGATAGACATCTCAAATATTATTTTCCATATTTATTCAACTTGAACCAATTTTTTTTCCATATGTTCAACATATAGTATTACGTGATAATGAACATCTCAAATGTAGAAATACGTTAAAATATACTCAATCTTTGATTCTCACACATAGTATTACGTTTGAAAAGATAACACAAGCGGAGTATTTAAAAATGTCGATACATGTTTGAAAGGAAGATAAAAAAAACACAAGGTAAACGTACTGATAAGAGCAGAGGCAAAAATCATAATTTTCAGAAGTTAAGTGGACAAAAAGTTACTAAGCATAAATCTGAAATTGCCAAAATACAGCAAGTACAAAATTACATTACAAAATTAAATTAACTACAACATCTGTACCCATATACCTGCTCTAAACTGTAACCTCACTGCATAAGGTTTAAAAACAACAATAATTGTAAATTAAGCCTTCAACATGGTCTTTCGTAAGCATCGGACGATCAAGTCAATGAAGCTAAGAGCAAACTGATCAATCTCTCTTCACGTGTGGCCAATCCCCACCCGAGTTGACGGTGTCTTGCTTGTGAAACCTGAAAGTATTCATGGAAGATTGATTTCATGTGCAGTAGGAGCCGGTTCATGGTGAAGACACCTAATATTTATTCTGGCTCAAAAAGTAAACCCAAAAGCATTATAGAAATCATACTATCAAACGATAATTTACGTGGAATCGGGTTGGGTATTATATCAATTTTCCGTGGCGTTTTCTTTAAAAAATGCCTAATCTATTAAAACTCGTTTCACCAGTTTGTGCTTATAATGCACAGAAAAATATTCATGTAAAAAAAAATCCGTACATAAATGCTGACAGACTATTTCATACAAATTTTCTATTCAACCAATTACTCATTTGGGCTTTCAATCAAAAAAACAAACATCATCTAGAAAAATATGAAGTCACTTTAAAAGAAGAAGATAAAAGTAAATAAGCATGTCTTTTTTGTTTCACCTTTAAATTTGAAAAGTTTCCGAACATAATCTGTAACTTCAACTCCAATACTTCAATTAGAGACCAATAAAATGTGAAAGATAGTCTATGAAAAGTGCTTAAACAATCCACACACAGTTAGAAATATGACATGGATGTTAAACTATGTAAATCGAATGTGAGTATCTTGTGTAAACATCATCCCCACCAATATTTTGCTCCCGGAGCCGGATACTAAACACAATACCTTTATCATGTTGACTAACATAATTGCTTACATTTCTACCAAAGATGTAAAAGTATCTTGTAGTATTTTATGGATAGTACCATGTGTTGAACATATGGAAAATATAATGCATCAAGTTCGAATGTTTCTTCAGAAAAAAACTGCAAACAAATCGAAGACAATTAAATGACCAAAAATACGTAAAGACAACCAGAAAACTTTCCTCAAACACATGGCCTGCTCTATTTTCGGTGTGGGTGTTGGTAAACTGTAACAATGATAATCTGGAGAAAATGTTGCATATAAATGAACACATGTCATCACCACCATCTAGAAATAGAAACAATTTCGGATTATCATTGCGAACGAAGATCTGAAGATGAGAAAAATGACTAATTTAACTTTAAAGGTAAAGTCATAATTCTGTAGACACTAAACTGGCACCAAAAAGCTAAGAAGACATTAAAATCCCTAACTAACCTATATCTGTTTAAATTATTGGACGACAATTCAAAACAAATTAAATCAAATGATATTGGACGCCATTAAAAACTGAAATCAACATCTAAGAGCAAAGTAAATTTGTCCATACCTTTGAAGTGAAGAAAGGGAGAAACTGAGAGAGAATCATAGATTGAGAGGCAGAGAATGGATTTATGTTGGCTGAGAACGTGGGATGGTCGATGGTTAATGACATTTCTTTTGAGATAGTAATCAACCAAATTATTCTAACCCTTTTGCTTTCAATCCATCCACTTATCTAAAATCACGCAGAAACCCAGCAGTAATCCAATTCGGGTGTTAACATTTCAAAACTGCACATTAGATAAGTCAAAATTTCTAAGAAAAAACCACTTAACACAAAAAAAGAACATTAATAACAAAAAAATAGCCACTAAATATTAAAACCGAATTGTAAACCTGAAAAAAATATGATGTAACAATACCCTGCAAAAGTATCCAAAAGCATTGATTACTATTGATGTCAAAACCAACGAATACAATTTCTAAGAAAAGTTTTCCCCATTTTAGCATATAATTTTTGGGGCCTATGAAAACCGGAACTCATGGTACAATATTACCATATAATACCAAGTATCTAACCCTCATCATTCAAATCCTATCACGGCATGTTGTGAAAATCAAAAAAGGCGAAAGATTAGAAATGATACTTTGACATTAACAGAATGTAATTCCAGAAACAATATACAATATTACAAAATAGTGTTTAAGTTTGTATTCGGAAGATGGTTTAGAGTCTAATAAGTTTGAAAATTGTCCCACACAATTTCTGTAGTGTTAGAGAATTTCAAAAAGCAGCAACTCTATGAGCGACCATGGCAAGGTAAACCAATCAGATCGACTATAACAATCAGATTGACTATAAGAAGCTACACTAACATCACCGCAAATTGTAGCCAAATATATAAATATTGCTTATAATGTGTATTTTTTGTTTTGGCTATTGCACATGGTAAAAACTCGTAAGCATCTATGACGAGTTCAAGGATGCAGTTGCATACATAAAAACTTCAAACGATAAAAGAAATACTAATTGTGTCAAAAATACATAGACATGAGAGTTGAAGCAAACAATCCTAGACTATAAGAATCCGAACCCAACCCAGTTAGAGAGATTACTATAAAACTGTAAAATTGTGTCACATATGATTTAATTATCAAAAGATACGAAAGGAAAAACGTGTGATCAAAAAAACCTATCGGCTAGCCTAAATTAATCGTGTTAATCACATACATCTTCTTCTATTTTGTTTTCGCCTCAAATATCTTCTACTTTATAACTTCAGTCACAAAATTTTACAAAAAAAGAAAAAGAAATCACCAAGGAATAAGTAACCATATAAAGTCTACCTTTAAAATGAGGCCCAAGAAGTTTGTGTGCAATATTACGATTACTTTATGTGAAGACCCCTTATGAATCTTTGAAAAACTAATAACTAAAAGACCCCTATAATTATAAAAATTACAAAAATAGCAAAAACTTAACTGCTCCATAATTTAAATTTTAAAATAGGAAAAAATAACTTCTTTTGCTCTTATCTAACGTTTAATAATTAAAATCATAAACTAACATAATTATTTCTCTCTTCTCTCCTAAAACTGCTGAAACTGGATTACACTTTATTTTCATTGAAAAATTTGTTCTCTCTCCTACAGGTGCTATTTTAATTGTTTCTCCCTTCGTCAAAGATTCTACCATAACGGGTTACATATATTTTTCTTTGGATTCACACCCATCGGGTGGGCAGGTCCGCTAGTTTTGTTTATGTTAACTGACCAACAATCTGTCATAATTAAAGGAACAATCACGTTTAAAAGCAATTGTAGCGTTTCAGATTTCTAAGTTACACATATTCGACCCCATAATCAAGACATGATTAATTAGGGCACAATTGCAGACCTTTTTCTTACGTCATCTATTAATCTCTTCATTGTTCCCGTATTCAGAAAAGGGATATAGTCTATAGACAGTGCGCAGAGAAGAGAGAGAGAGAGGGTTTTTTTTTTCCGTTTGTGTTTATTTTATTGGCATTTAATTTGATGCAATGGGTTTTAACCGTTTTTTGTTTGAGCAGTTTCCTTTTATTCTACTTTACACGTAAACAAATGGCATACTTGTAATTAATCTAAAAATTTCCGGCTTAAAAAAAAAAAAAACTGCCAAAAAAGCATATATATATATATTGATAGAACATAAAAATTAGACCCGAATATTCTATTCGGATAGTGATCAGCCCATATATCCTAATGGGGTATCCAATGCTTTAATGGGTCATCACATGCCTTTCCTAGAGAATAAAGGTGGATAATATTAAAAAGCCCAAGCCCACTTAGCTAGGGACCCATGTCTGAAACATCTCCAGAGATGAAGACATTTGTCAACATCCTAAAAGGCATAGTTGGCTATAAATAGCCAACTACCCCTCTTAGAAAAAGACCAGAAAATCTATCCAAAAAATATAGAGAGAAGTAGAGAAAAGAGAGAAATTAATCAAAGCTTATCACATCAAGAAACAAACCGAGCAGAGAAAGAGCCGAGTACCGAAGAGGAAGGAGAAAGACTAAGATGAGAGATCAAATATTTAAGTCGAGCATGATTGATAGAAATAAATTGTAATCCGAACAAGGGCAATTGCCGAATAGTAATAAAGATCAAGAAGTGTTCATCGTTGATTATATATTCGATATTATATCATTGTTGAAAAGCCTAACGCCACCGACCAAAGTTATGGTTTTATCAAATGGCGCCATCTGTAAGAATCATCTAGTTCCCAACTAATTTAGAATTCGAATACCAATACTCTACTAGACGAGCGACAATGGTGACCAATGTAGAAGAAACCTATCCCGAGATAGTAGAAACCAATAACCAAAGCACGCAAATTAGCCAACAAGACCTCGACGATCTACTCAACATCCACGACAGATATGACGCTATCCAGTCCGGAAACCAACCAACAACCTCCAATGTCAACCAAGAACAACCCCAACAGCTTGAAGGGATTGTTGACGAACATCCTTCGTCCTCGGACGACGAACAAGTCTTGCCCGTATTAAGGCATGCATGAAGACGCTTACCCGGATCCCAGGCAGGGCCGAGCTCAAGAGTCCCTTTGCCAACATCCTCGGTCAACTCCGGTGCTCGTTTATAAACGAACGAAGCTCACCAGTTTGGCCTGCCCGAGGATCATGTACTCGAACAGTTGTCCCGACTACCGACTCATCCACCGAGGATGATTACACCAGCCACGGTGGAGGTACAACACATTGTTCCGTTAGCTGATGAAAGGAACTACGCCCAGCTACAAGCTCAGCTGACGGCATGCATGATGGCCATGACAGCAGCCGACATCGTATTGCCAGTTATCCAACCCGCCAATACAGACAAAGACCCACGCCGTGAAGCGGAAGATTCTGCCTACAGGGCCGCCCTGGAAGCAGCAGGTCGGCGACCCGATACAAGATTGCCCCACCAAGGGGGCAATGTCCCAATAACGATCGCTCCAACGATCGTCCACCGAAACACTCATATGGAACTTGTCCTCCACACAAACACGAAGGACGGTGGATATCCCAAACATAGGATCGGGGAAGGATACGGCCCACCCCCCCTACCAAGCCCCGGATGACGCGTTCCAACAGGCCTGGAACGTATGCCAAGAAACCCCATGTACCGAACAGATCACGCGGTACCGCAATCCTATGGGGTTCGTCATCCCCGAGTTCAGGCTCTATGATGGAAGGAGTTGTCCTATTGACCATCTGAGGCACTACAAGATGAAGATGGAACTGTGGAGTGATGACCATGCACTGATGTGCAAATTCTTGAAAAACAGCTTGGGCCAAGAGGCTTCATCGTGGTATCACAACTTACCACGGGGCTCCATTAGAGACTGGGCAGAGCTGCTAAGAGCGTACTCCACTAGATACGCTGCTCATCGGAAGAAGAAGGTTAGCATCGAAACCCTTCTGAAAATTACGATGACGCCAAATGAAAGGCTCAACGACTACTGCATACGTTTCATCGACGTAGCAAACCAGATTCCACAGTACGCCAATAACATAGCCATCCAAAACTTTATCAACTCCATCCCTAATGGCTATTGGGCGAGAAGGAAGTTCATAGGCAAAAACTTTCCGACCACTGATTTCCTGCTAGCCTATTATACCCACCTCACCGATAAAAACGACGAACTGCGTTTCCTCAACCGAACTCTACCAAGAAGAGAATAACCAGGGAGAAACATTCCAACCGACCAGAAAGGGGAAAGGTCCCGAGGTCCATAGCAGGGTAGAGCGACCACGAGCACTTGAGCCCAAACCGCTCCAAATCTCATACCCAACACCGATCAACGAACATAAACCGCTCCAGCTCAATTACCCAATGCCCCCCAAACTGTTTCAACAAGGTCGGCTCCAAGAGAGGGAACTGCGAAACACATTCGAACCGGTCGAGCTGCGATACACTTTCAACCTATCTGCTGAAGATATGCTCAAGGATATATGCAGGGAAAGTTGGTATTCCCGACCACAACCGATCGCTTCTCCCCCCAATCTGAGAGATTCCAAGCTCTTCTGCGCATATCATGAGGATCACGACCATCTCACCGAGCACTGCCGTAACCTGCGATGGAAAATGAACATGTGGGGCGATGCGGGATACTTAACCAAGTTCATCAAAGGCACTGGGAATAAAGGCAAACAACTGGCCATCGAAGGAGCCGACAACCGGCAGGGCAAAACAATCAACGTCGTTCATATGTCACGACCCAAGAGCATGGGAGGGGAACGAACACGACAACGACAACTGGCGCACTTTGGCCAAGTAGCCAAGGCATCACAAGCGTCGACCTCTAAACGACAATGCACACCAAGACGACATCCGCCCATTTCCTTCTCGGATCTTGACGAAGAAGGGGTGATTTACCCCCACGGGGACGCCATCAACCTCCGTGTTCAAATCGGCCTGGACACGGTCAGCAGGGTGCTTGTCGACCAAGGAGCCTCTTGTGATATCATGTACAGAGAGCTTTTCGACAAGATGGAACTCAAGCTACAAGATCTACAGCCTACCGATGTCACACTGATCGGGTTCATCTCCGAGACGACTAAACCTCTGGGAAAGATCGTCCTCAGTGTCACAATTGGATCCGTGTCAGTTCCCGTGAAGTTCTTAGTGGTCAACGACAACTCCGGCCACAACGCAATCTTGGGCCGACCATGGTTGCATGCCATGAAGGCCATACCCTCGACCTACCACCAAAAAGTCAAATACCCAAATGATAGGGGAGAGATCGAGACAGCCAGAGGATGTCAAGAAGATTCAAGACGCTGTGAAGACATTACCGCGGCTCTTCAAAAACAGCTGAGCGTTGTCGAACAACCCACCAGCACAAAGAAGCTGATCAACCATATAGCCAAAACCGAAAGGGTTGTTGAAGAACAAGTAGGAGAAACACTTAGGAAGATGTATATCTCGGATACGGACGAGGAGCATTACCTCAAGAAGGATAGAAACACGTTTTTTGAATCACTCAAGAAGGATAGAAAATTCGTGTGGGACCCGGAATGTGAAGCCTCTTTCAACAACCTCAAAGAGTACTTAAGGATGCTGCCACTGCTAGTCAGGCCAAACAAAGGAGATATTCTGGCATGCTACCTGGCAGTTTCCACTATAGCTATGAGCACGGTTATCCTAAGAGAAGAAGGTCGCGAACAATTTCCTATCTACTTCGTCAGCAAAACTCTGGTCGAAGCCGAAACACGTTACCTACCCTTGGAAAAGCTGTGCTTGGCATTGGTCGTCGCGACCAGAAAGTTGCCACACTATTTCATAGCTCATCAGGTCCAGGTATAAACGAAATTCCATATCAAAGAATCACTTCGACGGACGGACATTAGCGGCTGAGTTGCTGCCCGGGGGGTCGAATTATCCCAATTTCATATCGAGTTCGCACCCCGACATGCCATAAAGGGGCAAGTCCTGGCCGATTTCGTCGCGGAATTCATCGAAGGGTACGACGAGCCTACGGCTATGTCCCCACAATCACACTGGCAGATACATGTCGATGGATCAGCCACCAAGGACGGATCAGGAGCAGGGATCGTCCTCAAGTCTAGAGAGGGAGCGATCATAGAGAAAAGCATTAAACTGGGTTTCCGAGCTACCAACAATGAGGCAGAGTACGAAGCCATGATAAACGGTATGCTCATTTCCCGGTCTCTCGGATGCTCCCACTTAACTGCAAGTTCCGACTCAATGCTGATTGTAAATCAAGCCATCGGCGAGTACCAAGCCAAAGATGACAGAATGATCCTCTACCAAGAGAAGGTTCAGAGCTTGATGGCCACCTTCGAACAGTGCGAATTAATAAGAATCAATCGCACCGAAAACGCATATGCCGATGCCTTGGCCACCCTAGCCTCGACATTAACATTAACTGACACTCGGTCGATCACAGTGGAACTACTGCCGACCCCGAGCATAACCAAAAGAATAGATCGCGTAACGTCAGTACAATACGAACTAGGTTAGATGGACGACATGATTCACTATCTGCGAAACGGAACCCTCCCGGTAGATAAGATAAAAGCACTGAAGATTACGAGAAAGGCTCCTCATTTCTGGCTGTCCGACGACGATAAACTGTACAAATCCAGTTACCGAGGACCCCATCTTCTGTGTGTCCGTCCTGAAATGCAGCTACCAGTCTTGGAGGAAATCCACGAAGGATCCTACGGAGCACACATCAAAGGGCGGTCCCTTGCCAACAAGGCAATCACACAAGGATATTGGTGGTCATATATCAAGCGAGACGCCGATGTATACGTCCAACATTGCGACAAGTGCCAACGATTCGCCAAGATACCTTGGCTCCCATCATCTATGATGACCCCGGTATCGGCACCATGGCCATTCGCACAATGGGCAATTGATATAGTCGGAAAACTTCCCAAAGCGCCCGGCAGCGTCGAATATCTGATCGTGGCGACGGACTACTTCACCAAATGGGTTGAGGCTAAACATCTCCGCGAAATTAAAGCCAGTAATGTCAAACAGTTCATCTGGGAGCACATCATCACTAGATTCGGTATACCGTACGCCATCGTCGCAGGCAACGGCACCCAGTTCAAATAAGCCAAGCTGCAGCTTTGGTATGAAGAACTCGGTATCCGAAAGTTCTATTCGACGCCAACATACCCACAGGGTAACCTCCAAGAAGAGGTATCGAACCGAACCGTCCTAGACGGCATCAAGACAACCCTCGAACAAGCAAAGGGGAGATGGCTCGAGCGGCTACTCAACGTCTTATGGTCGTGCCGAACTACACCGAAGACGGGCACCAAAGAACCCCGTTCAGCTTAGCATACGGCGTCGAGGCCGTCATAGCAACAGAAATCGGGCTACCCACACTACGAACAACTTTAGTCGAGCAAGGAAACAATGAACAAAGAATGAGGGAGGAACTCGACATGCTAGACGAGAAACGTGAGATAGCAGCTCTTACACTAGCGAAGTATCAACAAGGCGTTAAGCAAACATATGACAAGAGGGTGAAAGGGACCAAGGAGTTCATGGTCGGAGACCTGGTGCTGCGACGAGTAACGGTCTATACCCGCAATGAAATACATGGCAAACTAAGCCCCACCTGGGAAGGCCCATACGAAATCGTCAAACGAACGAGCCCAGTATCCTACAAAATCAAAAGCGTCATGTTCGACAACAGCCGAGGGGAAAAGAATTCTTGGAATGTGGCTAACCTAAAGAAGTACTACGTATAGACAGGTTCTACCTTACCCCTCCTGCTTAATGACATTGTCTTTTGAATAAATAGAATATTTTATCATACTGTCTAACAAATGCAGCTGAAATTCCCAAACGGCCTTAGTGCCTAGGAATACTATGAAATTCCCAAACCGCCAAAGTGCCTAGGAATACTATGAAATTCCCAAACGTCCTTAGTGCCTAGAAATACTAAGAAATTCCCAAACGGCCTAAGTGCCTAGGAATACTATGAAATTCCCAAACGGCCAAAGTGCCTAGGAATACTATGAAATTCCCAAACGGCCTTAGTGCCTAGGAATACTATGAAATTCCCAAACGGCCTTAGTGCCTAGGAATACTATGAAATTCCCAAACGACCTTAGTGCCTAGGAATACTATGAAATTCCCAAACGGCCAAAGTGCCTAGGAATACTATGAAATTCCCAAACGGCCTTAGTGCCTAGGAATACTATGAAATTCCCAAACGGCCTTAGTGCCTAGGAATACTAAGAAATTCCCAAACGGCCTTAGTGCCTAGGAATACTATGAAATTCCCAAACGGCCTTAGTGCCTAGGAATACTTTGAAATTCCCAAACGGCCTTAGTGCCTAGGAATACTACGAAATTCCCAAACGGCCAAAGTGCCTAGGAATACTGTGAAATTCCCAACATGACAAAAGTGCCTAGCAATACTATGAAATTCCCAAACGGCCAAAGTGCCTAGGAATACTGTGAAATTCCCAACATGGCATGTCTAAAAGAGTGCCTAGGAATACTATGAAATTCCCGACATGGCGTGTCTAAAAGAATGCCTAGGAATACTCAAGTATATGCAGGTACCAAGTGCTATTAGAAGAATAATTCAGGCCCACATTATGGAGGCGATAAATTACCAAATGGCGAAAACAATGAAAGGGAATCAATCTAAACAATGAAATAGCAGCAACAGGAATGTCCAATACACGTATAACGAAATGAAGCAGATGATAATGGCCCACATTATGGAGGTAACAAAATATTGAACGAAGAAATCAGCAAGGAAAGAATAAAGAAATACAATGAAATATCTATACGACAATGAGCAGATCCGAACACAAGAATAAAGAAATAAAACAAATAGTCCTCGCCCGCTTTACGGAGGCAACAAGGTACAACCACCAATAAAGAAATTTATTTATGAGCTACTACATGAGGAGCACGACGGCAAGTGACCGAGCTCCACCTCTTCGTCATCCGTAGCCGTATCCCGATCGGTCTCCTCGCCATCAAAACGCTCCTAAGAAATGAGGGCATCAAAATTGGTCATATGAGCACCCACGCATGTCAGCGTCTTAAGCCGCACGGAGAACTCGGCTCCTTTCGCGGTCTCGTGAGCATCCGAGGCCGTTTTACGGCGAGCATCGTCGAAAGGAAGCTTACGAGCTTCGGTCATAGCCACAGAAGCATCGTATCTGGATCGGGACAGACGGAAGTACTTCACCAACATATTGACTTTGGTTACTAACGATTTTAGTTTACCGAAGTATTTTTCCTTTACACGCCAATACCGATCTAGACGACGTTCCTGAACCTCAACAACATACTCGGCATGACGAACATATTCCCGGAAAGAGGACGCCTGGGTTTTCAACTTGGCCCTAAGTCGGGCACACTGATCGAGTAATTCGACGTTCTTGCCCATTAAAACGATGTAAGGCCAGTTGGCATGCACTTCACTAGCCGCACTAGATGAGACCTTGTCCCGGGCAGCCCCAGTAGGTCCTAGCCCCGGACTAACTAGGCATGGAGAACCAGCCTGGTGCGACGTAGTAGCATGTGCCTATGTAAAAAAAAAGGGGAAGAAGGGAAGAGATGAATATTCAGCCGCAAATAAAGAAGAGACAGGGATATCTTATCGAACAAAAAAAAAAAAAAAAAAAAAAAAAAGACAAGGAAGTCGAAAAACAACAATTATTATATACAAGCTACAAATGAAATGACAAAACCAGCTACTCAATCATTAATCCGATAAACCATCGATGGACGTCGAGGTCTCAACGACATCCGCGAAATGAATATCTCGCAGCGAAACAATTTGCATCCCCAAACGTTCCTAAACAATTTGCATCAACTCGGTTCAAGGCATTCGTGGTTTCAGTTACCCCTGCCATAACATCCACCATGCGTTCTGCCCGGGTAACACCACGCATCCCTTTTACATGATCGAGCACCTCTAAAGCGCGAGCTCGGGCCCAATACGCTTTGGCAAAGGATAGCAGTAAGTCCGCATCTTCGAAAACAGCCCCTAGAACCAAGTTCAGGCTCGTCACACGGCCTCGGGATTCATCACGAGAACGCCGAAGTGCCCCAAGAAACTCTTTGGCCTTACCCTTGTTTGCCGTATAGTGGGCGGTCCTCTTACTGAACTTCTCTCCTAAGTCGCGTAATCGAATCGATAAATTTGAAATATGAATATTCAGACCCTCGATTTCCCGACGAGCAGAATTCAGTTCAGAAGTTAGGGACGCGTTAGCTTTTTCGAGACCATTTATAATATCGCCTACGTTACGACTAGGCGAGGTCCAGACCACCATGGCATGGGGGTTAACAGGTACCTGACAAGATTTTGTTTTTACATCCTTCAAAAGACGACGACCCACAAACAAGGAAATTAACAAGGAAAGCCAAACAGAAAGAAAACGTAGCACTTATATTATCACTTCCCAAAAGAATATCTTTCTAGTTACAAAAGAGACCCACAATTCGGGTACCAAAAGACTTTACGCTAAGATACAAAGAAAATACTACAAGTAAAATGGTCAAGGCTCCACCTGAGGGGATGCGGGTGCGGGAGTCAAGGCAGCAGCAGACCGAGGAGTCGTTGGAGCCGACCCGGAATGGGGATGGAGCGCCGTCGAAGTCGTATGTCCCGGCAGCCGTGGGAGCTCCTCGTCTCGGAGGTTGGCCCAATCCTGAGGCTTAGGAGGTGCCCCTTGCGGACAGGGGTAAACCAACTTCGACCACGCCCGGTCCGATAACTGGACCTTCGCAAAGTTTGGAGCCCGAACATGAGCGCAAAAGACGGAGAAGTTGGCCATCATTGCGAACTTTTCCCTTTCCTCCGCTTGCGCCACTTTCAGGGCCGCCACCTCGGACGTTCCGGCCTCTACATCCTCTGCCATGAGCAAATTATCAGCCTCCAAAAGGTCGTACTTCTTTACCCACTCCTCTTTCTCGGCCCCCAACTTCTCGACTTCCTCGGTCAAGCGTGCGTGGTCTCCCACCAATTTCTCATAATCAGAGGCCAACTTAGCCATCTGGGCTTTCTCCTCGGCCATTGTTTTGCTTTCGGACATCAGCTTCTCTTTCTCCGTCTCTAGCTCGGAGACCAACTTCACTTGCTGAGCTTTATCCTCGGCCATGGCTTTATTTTCGGCCATCAGCTTCTCTTTCTCAGCCTCTAGTGCTGACAGCTGATCCCTTAACACCACGATATCCACGAAAACATGTATTTAGAAACATCAGACACCAGCCAAAATAAGAGTATCACGACCTATATAACAAAATACGTGTGCAACATACCCGAAGCGCATCAGTGCTGGCATGCTCTATAACCGACATCGCAGGCCGAGCAGTTATTTTTTCTGCATCCTTGACGACGAGGGGCTTAAGAGCAGTATACCCCATCCTCAAGACACGGGGTTGCTCCAACAGCTCACCCCCACACCTATCAATGTAACGGGTCATTGCAACCCCGTCCACCAACACCTTTTCAAGATCCTCGAGAACCTCATCCTCGACACCCCCCACAACCCCCACGGCATTCTCCTTGCCGGCCTCCACCTCCGCTTCCTCTCTCACGTCCTTCTCCGCAGGACCGGTCTCAGGGGCCCTATGCTAGATCACCTCCTCAGTACGGAGGGGCGAGCAAACGGGCTGATCTATCGGATCCTCGGTATGGATAGGCGAGATGACAGGCAGGGTCATCGTATCCTTGCCCATGTTCACAAGGAGGTTGATATGTCCGAATATGTTGTCGATCGACCCCTGAAACACAATAATACCTATAGACCGGGCAAGAGCAAGGGTAACCAATGAAGAAGTCAATAACTGAAACAAGATAGCATATAAAGTAGGGAACAACAGAGTCAAAAGGCAACTATTCACAAAAACAAATGCACTTACATCGAAGCTCGCAGCAGCCTCCTCGGTGGTATCACCTTGGGACGAAGCAACCACCTCCACACCCCTGCCAGCATCAGCAACCTCCACATTACCTGAGGTCTCAGCCCCTCTAGCCCTCTTCGGGGTGCCAACAGCGGGGTCCGATGCTCGGCGTTTAGGACGAACAACCTTCTTCCCTCCCCGAGCAGCGCTTCGAGACTTTACAACTTTGAGGAATTCCTCCTCAGTCTCTGTTGGGATCTCAGGCGCATGATTACCCTTGGTCACCGGACCCGCAGGATAACCCAACAGCATGGCAGCGGTGTGGCTTGCCGGATCCTTCGCCGGACCAGGCCCCCACTAGTTCCAAAGTGCCAAGAGCGCTTCCACATTGAGAGCACCGAGGTTGGGAATATCGGGAGCCGCAGTGACAGGTCCAGGAATCTGATGTCCGGCACAACCCCACTCTCCGGACGCAATCATAATACCAAGGTTATCCCCCTTGTTTGTGTCCGGCAGACCCGTGACCAGCCTGGAGAATCCGCGCAATGTCTTCAAATATGAGCTACGGCGCTCGAAACTCAAACTGTAGACCCCGAAGACATCTTTCAGTTCGATAGGTATCCCAGACAACTCCGACAACCTTCGAATACCGTTCAAGGTACGGTAACCATTCAGAGCCAGTTGGGCCGGAGCAATCTGGACGGCCTCAAAGAACGAAGCCACCCAGTCAGTAAAAGGAAGTCGAAGACCCCCAGTAAAAAATGCCGAATAACGTACAACAACTTCACCGGCAGGAACAAATCCCATCACCTCCTCGTCAGAGACAGGCAGCCGAATGTGAATATCGGCGGGTATTCCGGCGAGCTGCTTAAAGTCCTTTTCCACAAATGGGCCAACTTGGGCCAGACATTGGGCCAGAATTTCCTATCCAAACATCATCAAAACTCCATCAATATACTAACCAAAACATCATCAAAACATCATCAAAACACATGACACGACAAATCCCCCCCCCCCAGTTGATAGAAACCCTAAAAGTTTTCCACCAAACCAACAAATATCCTATACAGGAAGAAAAACCACTACTCAACAACCTAGATAGATATATAGACAACCAAGACCATATATGACCACAAACAGAAATCAAATACGTATCCTAATCACAGAGGTATCCGGACAAACAACTCACAAAATACGAAGATACTTACAGTCATGTTCACGAGCAAGCGATCGAGAACAGCAACAAATCTATCTGCAATCAGGCGAAACCCTAGATGGAGAGGCAAAAAAATTTTTGGCGGGAAAAATGAACCCTTGAGAGAGAAAATAAGAGATATTTTTTCAGCAAATTATGGGATAAAAACAAAAGGGGATTACTTAGCATAGTTAAAAAGGAGTGGAGCCACATAAAGAATAAAATAATAACCGTCCTTTCGTGTGACAGAGGTTTACCTTTTTCCAACCATAGAAAACTCCACAACCGCTGCTATTTTCGACAAATAAACGCTCCAGATCTTGCCACGTCCGATAGTATATCCCACTAACCAAGGTAGTTCACATCATTACACCTAAATAAACGGCCAGTGGACCATACCATGAAAAGCTTCCAGCATACGCTACTACTATTACCACACCGAGGATGTCCCCAGATTAAGTAGCTCGACGCCCAACCATTTCTTATCCGAAAAAATGGCATACCGAACAAGGTGAACGGAGACCGTTCCTAGCTCGACAGCATTTAAGCAACCAATCTAACAACGCTCTCCGGGGGGATAAACACGGTGCACCTTGCTCGGTGTCAAATACTGAGGGATACGTTGCTCGGCGTCAAATACTAATAGACGTCGAATATCGAAAGCTATCAACATAAAAGCAGAGCAAATATAAAAAAAATATATATATATCAAAGAAAATATAGAGGCAAAGCAGAAGTTTTATTCATCCACAAAGGGGGAAACACAAACAATACAACCGAAAAGAAAATTTTACAAGAAAATACACCCATCCTACTTCTTCGAACTACCCCCCATGTCGGCATCCTTCTTCGCCAAGAGCTCCTCCAGACGCTCTTTTTCCCTAATCAAATGAGAAATGCCAATCTCCACCTGTTTAAGAGCATGAGATTGAGACCAGGGGGACGGGGTAACAAGAAGGTAGGCTCCTCTTCCAGAAGGGCTTTCTTTTTGGAGGCAGATCTAGTGATGAGAGCCATCTCAAACAAAAGCAAGTTAGAAGAAGAAAAAGAGAGAAAGTAAGAGTTGGTAATGAAATACAGACAATAGGGAGCATTTATAAAGAATCAAAAGGCATAACGTACGAGGCGTTGCAACGGTTCATAAGACAAAGGCACGAGATACGAAAAGATACATCTGATTCAAATACAAAAGAAAATACAAGTTCCAAAACGGGAAATACATCAGAAAACCAGCCCAATCTAACTAAGGATCAATGGGTGGAAAAACCGAACTGCGAGACCGAGAGAAAGCAAAACGAGCAGAGCAGTTCAACCGAGCTTGGTAGGAATCATTCATGGCAACCAAGTTTTCATTCTCCGTGGAGAGTTCGGATTTCTCCCTAGTTAGAACCATGACGCGCTCCTCGAGCCGAGCGTTCCTAACCATCATGCTAGCTAGGCCTCGAGGGGAGTTATCAAACTCATCTTGAGCATGGTCCCAAATCTCCTCGGCATCATACCAGGAGTTGGACCGATGATTTCTCTGCAACAAAAAATGATTGAGCTGACGACTCAAGGCCGAAATCTCGGTCCACTTCATTGTCTCTTCGGGATAAGAACCGAACAAACTCAAAGCCAAATCGCCATACTCCTTCTCAAGCCTTGCCATTCGACGACGGACCCGAGATACCTCAGTATCTAAGCCCTTCATCTGAGCATGATATCTCACCACAGGTTCAGACATTTTGGGGAAAGTGTTATAATACAGGAGAAAATAGGGGATGAGGGAAAAGCAAACAACAAGAATTGATGAAAGATGATAACTACTAAAGAAAATAGGAGGAGTACTTATAGAGCAAAGATAGTATGATATTATCTGACAAGTGCTTGGGAACATGCATATTATCTGACAAGTGCTTGGGAGCAGCCACCTATGTTCGATAGTGGTGGGGACATCTACAGTCATTTAATATCACAATACGGCAGGAAATAAAGACAAGATATTTAAAGATCCAGATTCCAGAAGAAACGACAGACCACAAGTGCAGCATAAAAAGAAGTGCAATATAAAGGAGCAAAGATAATTCTCATTAATAAAGATGGGATACATCACTATTCATTACATCAAAAGACAATCTATTACATTGAGGTCTATTACATCCGAGGATAACATCAAAAGACAATTTATTACATGGAGATCTATTACATCAGGGGACAACGTAGCCAAAGAAGATCAGCTATATCAGCAAATCAAGCGAAGAGGAGGAACATAAAGAAGAAGTGAAAAGCAAGAAGAGGAAAATGAAAAATGACAAAAACACTAAGGATCACAGGGTTGATTGTCACCTAGAAGGTGGTGAGACCGAGGATGAAGAAAGAGAAAGGAAAAAAGTAAAAGGAACAAAAGATAAAAGAAAAAGAAAAATGACAAAAACCCTAAAGTGAGTAAGAAAAAAAAAAAAAGGAAAATGGAGAGGTTAGGGGGAGGTCGATCGGTATCGATGAGAGGGCCCGGCAGAGACATTCCTGTCTCGAAGTGTCGGGTTCCCCCTCAGCACTTCATTCTCTTCGACTAGAGCCTGACGAGCACGTCGGCAATAATCCAGTTCGGACCTTAGCCAAGTTAATTCCCGAACCATCTCGGTATGGTGATAACGCATCACCTTTAACTCCTCCTCAGCATCCTTCAACAGCTTTAGTGCATGGCCATATGAGGCTTCAAAAGCCTCCACTTGCAAAACCAATGCAGATTTGGTGAAAGAACCAGCCATTTTAAGGGCGTTATGGGATAAAGTTCTGTATATGATGAAGGAAGATAAGGGTGAGATTGTGAAGAAATCCATATCTTAAGAAGGTATTTATAGAAAAATTAAGGAAGGTTTAGTGTGGGGAAATGCAACCGATTCGTCAAAAGACTCTGGAAAACATGGGTAATTAAAAAGAGGCGCCTGTTGAGAAATTAAAAATGGGGAGTTGCAACCATTCGTTATTAAAAGATGCATCTGTTAAAAAGAAACGCTTGGATTCACGCCCGTATTTAAAGAGGCTAAATCCCAAAAAGGTCTTACACGTGTCTCTCTAGTAAAGTGCAACAGTGCTAAGAGATAAAGGATAAGATTTGTGCACAGGGCTCGAGAAATCCCCTCAGTCCCTAGATACAAAGATTCAGAAGGTTCAATGGATAAGGTCAAACGCAAGGCCCAAGAAAAAGCATTAATGAGGCCACAAACGTGCGCAGTCAAAATGAATTGCATTGGGAAAGTAATTCAGATATAAACAAGAAAAAGAAGTCTTTATTGATTGATTAATACTTCATTATAGAAGAGGCAGTCAACATAAAGGAAATACAATAAAAATAATAAAATCATTTCGTAGAAGGGCCTGCTTCGTCATTCGGCTTCCTCTTAGACCGAGCATACACTTCCTTAAGGACCATTTTGTAAGCCCTCTTGGAAGCAATATGCCTATCTATAGAAGCCTCAAGCTCTTTGATCTGAGCACGAGCCCAAATATTGTCGATCAGAGACCTTTGATATTCACTCTCCATGGCCTCCAAGCGCTCGTCTATCTCAGCAGCTCGGCAAGCCTCCGTGGTTAAAGAGGCAACCCTCCTTTCGAGGATACGAGCCCTCCTAACCTCCTCCTCCAGATGGGCAACATATTCGGGAAGGTTGTCACCGCTATTTTCACAAGGAGAAGCCATTTGTTCGTTAATAAAGAATGAATTGTACAAAGAATGTAGGGACAGTCCCCTTTTATAGGCAGAAACAAGGGGTAGATCAAATGTCATCTCGAAGAAAGACAAACCCTCGAGCTTCCCAAAGACATTTTTAATTTCCAATTAGCCACGACTCAAGTCCAATTACGCCATTCAGAAAAGGTATTGGGAAGGTACACAAACAAGAATGAGAACAAGGGATTATTTTATTAATTTCAATAATTCAGTTACAACTTGGTGATGAAACCCAACAGAAAAGAAAGAAAAGAAAACTACAAAAGCTAAAACTATCCAGTAGAAGAGCTTGCTTCGACATTGTCCGCCCTCTTCTTCAGCCGAGCATGTAGCTCCTTAAAGGCAAGCTTATAAGCCCTTTTAGCCGACTTATGCTTATCCCGAGACGCCTCAAGCCTGTCTATCCGATCGTATGCCCAATCCCGAGCATCCATAGTTGCGTGATGGAAAGCATCCAGGTCAGACAGCATTTTCTTGACCTCAAGAAGTTCTCTAGCCATGATAACAAACTTGTTTTTCACAATACGAGCTCTCTTAAGCTCGCGCTCTAAATAAGCAATATAGGCAGAAGAGGCGTCAGCAGCAGGACCATTAGGAGAGGCCATGATTTTACTAGAAAGATGTTAAAAAGTAGTTGATGGATTATGAGAAAGGTGAAGCCCTCTTTATTGGACAAATGGAGAAGATCAAAGGTCACCTCAAAAAAATACTAACCTTGTTGAACTTCCCAAAAATGTTTACGGCTAACCAACTACAGTTCAAGTCCAATTGAGTCATCTAATGAGATATTAAAGAAATAAACAGACAGGAATGAAAATAGGAAATATTTTATTAATATTTTCAATAACGTGATTAGAACTGGGAAAGGATATCTAATACAAAAGAAATCACAAAAGCTAATTATTCTGAGGAAGAGCCTGCTTCATCATCATCCGATCCCGGCTTGAACCGATCATGCAGCTCCTTAAAAGCAAGCTTATAGGCCCTTTTTGCGGCCTTTTCCTTAGCCAGGGAGGCCTCGAGCCTCTTTATACGTTCAAAAGCCCAATCCAGGTCGGCCATCGTCAAGTGATGAGCTGCGTCCATATCAGACAACCTTTTGGTCACGTCTGCCAATTTCTTTTTCAGGACCCGAGTTTTCTTGGCTTCATTTTCTAAATAAGCTACATAATCTGAAGAATTATCTCCAGTAGAGTCAGGGGGAGAAGCCATTGAGTCACAAGCAAGGTGGTGATTGAATATGTAATTGTAGGAAGGGTATTCCCTTTTATAATAAGGTGATTTTTGGAAAAGTCAATGGTTTCCTCGAAGAAAGATATCAAGGGTCATGTCAAAGTTAAATCACAAGTGTGCGAGTTCCCAAGACATTAAATGGGTCCCAAAGAGCAGTTGTAAATAGGGGCATTTCTCGATGTAACCCTGGTAACAGCAAGACCGAAGCAATATCCTCGACAGACCGATCATGACTCCCCCGACATGGAAACCACGCCGAGAAAGTCAGGGAGCACTTGATAGAACATAAAAATTAGACCCGAATATTCTATTCGGATAGTGATCAGCCCATATATCCTAATGGGGTATCCAATGCTTTAATGGGTCATCACATGCCTTTCCTAGAGAATAAAGGTGGATAATATTAAAAAGCCCAAGCCCACTTAGCTAGGGACCCATGTCTGAAACATACCCAGAGATGAAGACATTTGTCAACATCCTAAAAGGCATAGTTGGCTATAAATAGCCAACTACCCCTCCTAGAAAAAGACCAGAAAATCTATCCAAAAAATATAGAGAGAAGTAGAGAAAAGAGAGAAATTAATCAAAGCTTATCACATCAAGAAACAAACCGAGCAGAGAAAGAGCCGAGTACCGAAGAGGAAGGAGAAAGACTAAGATGAGAGATCAAATATTTAAGTCGAGCATGATTGATAGAAAGAAATTGTAATCCGAACAAGGGCAATTGCCGAATAGTAATAAAGATCAAGAAGTGTTCATCGTTTATTATATATTCGATATTATATCATTGTTGAAAAGTTTAACGCCACCGACCAAATTTATGGTTTTATCATATATATATATACTAACGCACGTTGCTCATACGATGTGTGGTGTAACGCGTGATTTGATTTAGTGAATCATTTATACAATGTAAAAAGTAAAACCATATGGACACTACTGAAAATTTAAAATAGAGTAGAAACACACATGCATACCATAAATAATAAGCGTGGGGTGATTTTGAGAAAAAGAAGAGGAGAGATGTTGCGTGCGCTGTCCTTGATTTAAAGATTATAGGGATAAAAGGAAGAATAAGTGGGGTGTGAAATTTGGATTTGAATAATAGAATAAGTAGGTCAGTAGTTGTGAGATGGCAGTTAAATAATTAGAATTTAGTTTTTTTTTTCTACTCTTCCATGGCAGTTATTCTTTTAATTTTGTAATTTATGTAATTAGAGGGGTTTTTGTAATTATCTGTTTCAATGCCTCATAAGAGTTCTTCACATAAACTAACCGTATATATATATATATATATATGTGTGTGTATGTTATTATTTTAAAATATTGTTTCCCTTTCTTCTTTTAAATTGATAATTATATATACTTTCATTAAATAACCCTTAAGTTAGTTTTCTATTCTGTTTTTTTATTTCTTTTAGATAAAATTGACAAAGATACAGAGATATATCATGTCATTCATATAGTATCGTTAAAGATAAATTAACAAAACATACTAATTTTGAAACTAAATTAACAAAAACATATCCAAAAATTTCTAATTAACAAAAACATACCCAAAAGTTCATACCCTAATTTGTATATTTCATACCTTTATTTCAAAAGTTCATACACTTATTTTAAAAGTTTATACCCTGATTTGTATATTTTCATACCCTTATTTCAAAAGTTCATACCCTAATTCGTAAATTTTATACCTCAATTTACAAAATTCATATACTTATTTACATAATTCATATCCATAATTTTTAATTCCATACACTCAATTCACGGAGTTCATACACTTATTTTTCAAACTTATACATTAGTTAACAAATCCAACCCTTTTTCGTTCTTCGATCTCGAACTATCATGTCATCTCCGTGGGGCTCTCTTTCGGCGACCGCATATCCGTCGGCATTAACCTCGAGTTTTCGATCTCGCTTTATATGTTTGTCGCCCACTTCGATAGATGTGTTCGTCTCAATCTCAATCGAAAAGAGAGATTAGAGAGAGAGGGGGGGAGGAGGAAAGAAAGATCGGAAAGAGAGAGTGAGGAGGAGAGAAAGATCGAAAAGAGAGATGAAGGAGGGGAGATCGGAGAGAGGGAGGAGAAGAGAGAGATCGGAGAGAGAAATGAGGAGGAGAGAGAGGGAAAAGAGATAGAGAGGGATAAATGAGTTTTTTTTTTTTTATTAATTATTAATTGAATGTATATTTTTTATAATTTAACTTTTGAGTATATATTTATGTTAATATAATAGGTGTATGATATGTTTATGTTAATTTCCCCTATTGTTAATTCTAAAAATATGTGGTTTGGTATCATATATATATTTTTTTCTGACCTTGTTATTACCCTCAATGCATACAGTCAGGGCCGATTCTGAGTTTTATTAGCCATGCGCGAAATTAAAATTATAGTCCCTGATAAAAGGTTTACTTATAATTTGTTTACTTTATAACCTATTGAAATTTTTACGAATAAGAAAAAAAAATAACATTTGAAAACTAAAACTTTTAAGATGCACAAATATATTTGTTAATAACTTCTATAACTTTCAAGTTATGGTTAAAACGGTCTTAAAAATTATCGATTTATCATTTTTTAATTTTATTAGATCTAACATTTGCTAGTAATAAAACTCTTAATAATAAAAAAAACTATAAAATGATAAAATAAGGGATTGAATCTAAGACCTATCATTAAAACTTTAAAACATTCACATTCTATCAAATTGGACAACTTATCTGATAAAGCATAGACTTTGATCGTTTAAGTCGTGCTTTTCAACAATGATTATTCAAGCAGTTAAAGATAATAAAATAGACGAACATATATCCTTTATTGATTACTAAACAGTTATTGATTATAGATCACTTTGTTTACAATTGACTTCATGTACTTCTATACTTTCTAGAGAGATAAGGTCTGAAAAATCTCTGTACTAATCTGCATTTTGTCTATTGGAAATCAGATGGCTATTGTACTGCTATTTGACTTTATTTATAGTAGTACATGCACCGTATGATGTTGACATGTGGCACTTTACATATGCTGATCATGGACTTTTAGTTTAGTGGGCATCTATCATTTAGGATTAATCCAGTGGGTTAATGACGGAAGCAGAGTACCTGACTCTGAGTCAGGGTTACTCTGCTTCCCACAGCCATTGGATCTGCTACAGTTTAAATTTAATAATAGATCCAATGGCTATGGAAAGCAGAGTAACCCTGACTCAGAGTTAGGTACTCTGCTTCCGTTAATGACTCTCTTCTTTTACAAAGAAAAAGACCATTATAAAGTTATCATGTAAATATTACATGTCTTTGATGCGTTGGGTACTCACTTTATTATACGGGTCGGATCAATACTGAATACATCTTATCTGGTATTCTTTTCATGTTGTATCAAGTGCTCCTTAACTTTCTCGTTGTGGTCTCCATGACGAGAGAGTAACTTTATTCGGCTTTCATAGGTTTTTCCTCGATATTGGATTTCAAAATCTTTTCTCGATAGATGAGTTTTCTGTTGACTTCTGGCAAGTTTCGCTAGGCTAGCTACGTTGTCAGTTTACCTGGTTCTCCCCCTCTTTTTTCTTTATTATTATTATTGATTATCTTGGTAAATTCAATCATCCTTTTACTTACTGATAAATTCTTGGAATCCTCATTTATCTGTTTATTAAAAACCGAACTCCTTGTCAGTTTCTCACTCTTCCTCACATTCTCTTTATATTTCAATTATTTTTTTGATTCGTATTGCCAAAAATGGCCTATCAAAATGAGTCTAGTGGTAATAATCTGCGTGAGAATCATGCTCACCTAGAAAGCATGGCCAGGAAGGTTCCTGAACTGGAGAGGAGGGTGGCTTTCCTAGAGGCTGCCCTACTAGACTAGCCGGGCGACTAGCCGAGCCCTGAGGTTTAAATCATCTCATGACAGGTAGAAAGAATCTGAAAGGGTTTATAAGCGTGCCATGAAGGAGATATACGCTCGGTTGAAGAGAAGGCAGGATGACGACGACGCAGACGCTTCCAATGTTTAAATTACATGTTATAATCTTATTCCCTTTATTTTGTAATAAGGACTCTCATATGTAATGACTTTTTAATTTGAATATTTTCTTTAATATTTTTCCATTTGTGTCTAATTTTCCAAATATTATACCATTTTTTGTGTTGTCCTTTCGCATTCTTTATTTATGCCACATGTCTCTGATGATAAAATATGTTTTATCACCCATATGCTTGTAGTTATTTGAATTTCAAAAAAAATCTTGTTCGATTTTCCCTAAGCGCTGTCTTTTGGGTTTATTTAGACGATTGCACTTTCCCAATTGACACGTATGCATATGGCAACCTCCGCATGCGTTCTTACTTATCTGTATCCCTATACAAGTGCCCTTAGAAATATACTTTCTCTTCATTTCTTTCTTTAGTAATCCCCCCCCCCCTTGTTATTTATCTCTTCTATCTACATACTTCCTTAATACCTTCAAACAATGTCTTCTTCTTCTAAGAGCGCGCTGGCCCTACAGGTGGAAACATACGATGCTTCATTTCAGAATGTCAAACGCTTACTCTTCGAAGAGGAGGGTGAGTTAAAAGTGATGCGGTATTACCATAGTGAGATGGTAAGGGTGTTGACCTGGCTGAGGTCAGAATTGGAGTGGATCAGGCAAGCACGTCTGGCCCTGATTGATGAGAACGAGGTCCTTCATGGGAGGGCCAATGCTATGAGGAGTGGGTTGGGCACAAAGGATATTGGTGGGACATCTCATGGGCCCAGTTCTTCATCTTGCCCGTTTTAGTTTTTTCTTTTTCTTTTCGAATGATGTAACCTTTTCTGTAATCTTTCTTATTTCAATGGAATAATAAATTTATCTTTTTGTTTTGTTATATTCACTATTGTCTTCTCTTTGACTTTATGGCGTTAGTGTTTGAATTTTTTCCTTGATCTCCGATCCACTTGTGTATGCCCACGTGATTTCTGTTCGTATTTGTACTGATACTGTATTCAAAGTTGGGTCGTACAACTGTTTGTGTATCATCGTACTTTTTAGTTACGTTTTGCTTTTCATGTCCTATAAATACTCAGCTTTGATTTACCATTTCTCATATCTCTCTTCATTGCATATTCTTCTCTTCTTGTGCGAAAAGACCCTCTTAGAGGTAATTGCTTATTAATAGATGGTTTCTCCACGAATGGGGCTTCATGCTTGGGTAAGGGAGTTGGATGAGTGGCTAAATCCAACTCGCCAACATTTTCTCGCCGCAGAGAGGGAGTTCATAGCTCTGACACTTAGACGTTCAGTCTCCTCGATAGATACTCTCTGGCTGACCAAGAAAGTTGAATGTGATACTTTAGCTCATCGGTTAGATGAGCTACTACTCGAGAGAGATCACCAAATGGATCTTTGGTATGAGGCGGAGGGAATATGGGATCATGCCCTTGAGGAGTTTGATCGGGGTTGGTTAACGACGCTCTAAATGATGAAAATGCATCCTACAGAGCTTGGTTTATCGGAAGTAGGACTTCCAGTCATCAATGATCTTGCTCCCATGGTGGGGGCTCGACTCTCCCCTCCAATCACCCAGACTAGTTTTTAGGTCGATTTTCTTTTATTATTTATTTATTTGTATCTTGTTTGTTATGATTAATGGCATCCCTTCATGTTCTTATTTACTTTTCAAAGAGGTACACGTGTACTGCTTTTATTCGTGCTTTCTTTTGAATTTGGACCGTTATGTTGTTTAGTTTCTTATGCCCTTTGATTTTCTATAAATGCTCCCTCCTGCTGTATTTCTTTTACTTTTAAAATAATCCTCTTTCTACTCTTATTATTTCTTTTCTTCTTCCAACCTTATTGTGAGATGGCCCCCCTTACTAGATCTGCTGCCAAACGAAATCTTCTTTTGAACATGAGCCCTCTTTTAGATTACCCGTTCGAGATCCTTCTGATGGTGAGGAGATAGACATCAAAATATTGAAGGTGAAACTTCAATGTTCTCAGACCGAGTTCATGGCGTTGAAGAAATATTTTGATGAAGAGAAGAGGGATATTTATGAGGATGAGAAGAAGTGTCGGTATCTTTCTTGTGTCATGGCGCAAGCGGAGGGAGGTATTTCTCGCCTACTTACTGAAAATGAACTTCTTGAAGAGTTGTTGGCTAAGAGAAATCCAGATGGGGGGGGGTAGTTCTAATGTTTCCAAATTATGGGGAGGGTTTTGTAATTTCTTGTTATTTGGGAAGGTTTAGTAGTTTGTAATTTCTTTTGTTGTTTCCCAATGCATGAATAATATAATTGCTTCTTTATTTATTTATCGTTTATTATTCTTCCGTTACTTTTCTTTTTATTTCTTGTTCTTTTAGATGTAATAAGTATACTGATGTCGAGCGTTGTAACCTTTGAATGTTGAATGAGATGAATTTTGCCTCTTCTTGATATTGTTTTGATTATTGCCTTTTATCTTCGGTTAAAGTGTCTGTTGCTAAACTCGGGTCACCGGGGGTATCCCCCCATAGACCGTTGCTTAAGGCATTGCTTGTTTCCTAGTTATCCCAGTGACGGTCTATGACTGACTTTATTCGGTGACCATTGTTGTCGGTAGATTATTCCTCGTCTTTTTTTGATTTGTCATTGATGACGTAAGTACCCACTCTCTCTGAAGTGGGGTCTACTGGTAGTTTATTTCGTTTCTAGGATGTGACCTTCATGGGGTAGCGGGGCGTGCCCTTCCACGTGGCATAATTCTGAGTGTTGATTTTTAAAATATGCAGCATTTGCTGACTTTGTTTTTTGGGGAAAAACGATAACCTCTGTCATACGAAATGACGGTTATCTTTTTTAATTCTCTTCCTTTCCTTTTTATTCTTTTACTATCCATTATTTTCTTTTCCCACTTCTCTCTCTAGGGTTTCTTTTTCTCTCTTTATCTTTTCGCCGCTAACGTATCTTGTTCTTTCTTCTTTCAGCAATCAGAATGGGGGTAAGTATTTTTACAGTTTCTTTAGCACGTGTTTTTCCATTGTGAACTTCATTGGCTTTGGCGATTGCTGTACAACTTCTTGTTTTGTTCTCTTTTTTCTTCTCGAATTTCGCCCTTATGTATTGAGGGTGTTTATATATATATATATATATATATATATATATATATATATTTTGGTTTATTTATTGGGTTCTGTCCCATTTTGATATGTTTTTTTATATTTGTGGTGATATTTGGTTGTTTTATTCATTTTTTCTTTCTTATCCTTGTTGTGTTAAAACTGTTTTCTTCTCTATTATTTGAGTAGGCTTGCCTTTGTTTTGTTGCTTATCTCTGGCGTTTTTGGTTTGTTGATAGATTATTTACTTTAGTTTGTTTCGATGTTAGGTCCTTAGGTGTTTAGGCTATGTTTGTAGCAGAGTTGATGATTTGTGTTTTTTCCATTCTTTAGTTGGTTTTGATTTTCTCTTCTCTGTTTTTTATGATATATATTTTTTGTTGTTGGTAGGAATATTTGCAGCAATGCTTGACCCAATTGGCCCACTTTTTCGAGAACTATTTTCGTGCAAAGACTAATATCCCCGTTGATATTCATTTCCGGAAACCTTTTTCGGATGATGAGGTTTTGGGTGACGTTGGGGAGGGGGAGGTTGCTGTTCGGGTATCTGCCCTCTTGAAAGGAGGTTTGACCCTTCCGTTCTCGGATTGGGTGGCTTCATTTTTTCAAGCCTTTCAAATTGCTCCTTGTCAGTTAACTCTTAATAGCTATCAGATTCTGAATGGGGTGAAAAGATTATCCGATTTTGCTAGAGTGAAACTGGAAATGAAGGATATTTTTGGAGTTTATAGCCTTCATTTTGACACAATGAGCTATTATCTTAAGTCAGTGAGGAGCTTCGCCTGGCTTGTTCTGGACATTCCAGAAATGAACAAGGAGCATAATTTTGACAGTTTGATAATGTCTGGAACTGGTGCCCTTCTGGCTATCTTATTCCTAGTACTGCACTTGTGGCTCCCTCTACTCCTACCCTTGGGGTTCTTGATGTTACAAAACTTCTGAATTTGTAGAAGTGGTGGGGCCAGGATGGGAAAGCTTAAAAATGTGACTCCCAAGCTTCTCGGTTATGTGGCTGATCCGGGGAATCGATGCACCCATGCACCTATCATCCCTCAGGAGACCGATTAGGACTTCTTGGACGTTATCAAGCCTTGGGTTTTGGTTCTTGTTGGGAGAAAGCGCTCCTCCCATCCTTGATCTAGAACCACTACTGTAGGGGTTGCTAGGCCTAGAGTTGAGGGTGCCCCTTCTATTGTGAGGGTAGATGACCGGAAAAAGTCTGCTGTTTTCTCGGTTTCTTCTTGGGACCGTAAGAGAGTTAAAAGAGTTGAAATTTAGCTTGTAGATGAGGGTAAGGGTGAGGGCGAGCTGCCCGTGGATCTACACTCTCCTTTAGGAGATTATTCTATCCTCACTAACCCTAATGAGGGTGGGGAAGGTGCCTCTATTGGTCATGGGGAAGGTGACTCTGTTGCTTTTCATCTTGAGTCTGTTGCAGCTACTAAGGATGATCAACTTGCCCTTTTGAAGATTCATGTTGTGGAGTGAGAGGCTGATAAGCTGAGGTTGGTCGATGACAAGCAGATCTTTGAGACCGAGAATGCAAAGCTGGTGAGTGATAAAGAGGCTACTAAAGGGACACTTATTAATGCTCAGGAGCAGTATGATGAAAAGGTATCGAAGCTTGCTAAGGCCCACAATTTGTCAGTGGCTGAGCTAGAGTCTAAGCATAAAGCTGAGAAGAAAAGTCGTGACACATGTGCCACGTAAATTGCCAATTATCATGTTTTCCATTCTCATGTTAGGGCTTTGACCGCTACCAAAGTTCCCCGTATGCATACGGCTTGGACTACCTTTGTCCGTCCCTCATCTTGTTATGCTCCTCGCTTACCCGTAGACTGGGCCAATGTTTAGTCATAAGAGTTTCTTGTTATGCCTCTGTCATTGGTTCCTCCTAATCCTCGCCCTAGCTCTGATTCGGGTACATCTGCTCATGGTTCTCGTTCTAAGATTAATCCCTGAAGTTTTCTTTGTTTCATTTTGTAATTTCTTTGCTGAACGGTGGATTCATTTTGAGCCTGACTTGTGGGCCTTTTGTTTGGATATCTGTCTGTAATATTTATATATTTCTTTATATTGTCATATATTCCTCTTATGTTTCTCTCTCTTGGTTACTTTAGCTGCATATGTTTTGAGAGTAATAGTATTATGTCAGGTACTTGCTAACCTTTTTCCTGAGGAGGTCATGTCCTGGGCTATCCGTAGGTCTGGTGAAGAAATCGCATGTGCCATTGTTAAGCCGGAAGTGAGTGGCCTTTCCATTGCACAGAAATTAACCCTTGCCTTGCGTAAGATTGACGATCTTAATACTCATATAAAAACCTTTCTACTCATCTTCATGACCTAGGTGAGGAGTTTAGCCGAAAAATAGCACACTATACTGTGAATAAGGGAAAATGGAAGGAGCTTTTAGGTCAGCTTGGTCGTTCTCATGATGATGTAAGGGGTCGGGTTACCACTTTAAGTTTGGTGCTTGAAGCCGTTTTCGGGGACGCTGACTTGATACTCTCCTTTGTTAGAGCTCATTAGACACGCATCGCGGATCTGGACAATTATGAGCATATAAAAGGCACCCGGGGTTTTGTTTGATCTGAACGTATGGTTAGTGCTATGGCGCGTGTTGATGAAGCTTCTGCTATTTTACATAATGTCGATCTTGAGGTAAAAAGGCGCATTGGATCAGACGTTGCGTCTTTGCAGGAAGTTCATTTTACTGAGGCCGGTGAACCTCATGCTTCTTCTGATAAACCTGTCCTTCTTTTGTCCGACTAACTAGCTTTAGGCCTTTTGATTTGTATTGACTTTGATTTATTTTTGCGAGATGTAATTTGTACGAATGTCAATTTTTTAAAATTTATTTTGTTGAACTTTTTCATCATTAATTGTTTTCCTTTGCTTGTATTTATAGGCACTTGCTACTTCGTTGCATCAGGCTGGTTCTCCGACCTTTGTTGTTCTTGGACAGGAACCTTCTGGTGCTGCTCAGGGTAGGGCCTTGTCTGGTGTGGCGGATCAAGCTCGTGACAATTGGCTTTACATCGATCTTATGGGAAAGAACGAAAAATGTCATGCTCGATTTGTACGACTTAAGGAAAAACTTAAAACTAGTTCAGTTTTTTTAGAAACTATGTAAAAAGCACGCAGAATGTTTTTTCTGTGCAAGAGTGTCGTTTGGACCGATATTGGCGATTGACGGATAAATGGATTAACAAACTGAAGTCGCTTGTTTCTCGAGCCAATGTGTTGGTGAAGTATTTTTGTGTTTCTTGTATTCAGCATGATATGTCGGCCTCTTTGAGCCAAGTTCAATCATTACCGTTTGACGATACATTTAGAATCTCAGCTGCTGAGTATCATACTAAGACTAAAGCGGATGAGTATGTCGCTCGTCTCTCGGTTAATCGACTTGTGGGAGTTTATACAACCAACTTCGATTCTCTTCTCCCTTCTAATGAGGCTTTGGAGGGGGATGGTAATGAGGTGGATACTTCGACGGATGATGAGGAGGTCGATCTTGGTCGTGCTCCTTCTTATTCGTCGTGTAGCAGCTTTTCTTCCAACTAAGCAACTTGTGCCAGTTTCTTTTTTATTTTAGTTACATCCGGGTTTGAATGTTTTTGTTGTCTTTCGATTTTTTCTTTCTATTGATTGGCGTAATATTATTGTACTCAGTGTTTATTTCCTCGTCTTGTATGCTTTATTCAACATTCGTCTTACTTGGTACGTTACCTGTTTCTTTGACTTGTATTTCAATGTCGTAGTGGGGTTTTACCCGAGATACCTTCCCTTTAGAAGGTCTTTTTCTTGTTTCTTCGCCTTATATACGACCATTATGGGTTTTTACCCGTGGTGCCTTCCCTTTAGAAGGTATTTTTCTTATTTTCTTTCCTTGTAAAAGGTCTTTACGGGATTTTACCTGAGATGTCTTCCCTTTAGAAGGTCTTTTTCTTGTTTTTTTGCCTTGTAAAAGGTCTTTACGGGATTTTACACGAGGTACCTTCCCTTTATAAGGTCTTTTTCATGTTTTCTTGCCTTGTATATGGTCATTACGGGATTTTACGTGAGGTGCCTTCCCTTTAGAAGGTCTTTTTCTTGTTTTCTTGCCTTGTATAAAGTCATTACGGGATTTTACCCGAGGTGTCTTCCCTTTAAAAGGTCTTCTTCTTGTTTTCTGTTGCATCCCTCAACGAGGGGCGTCTATTACACCCCCAACGGAGGGAAACTTTTGTGTCCACCAGCGGGGCACGTGCCATTTATTTTGAAAGGAGGTTTTGGTTTTTAGTTTGCTTTTTCGTTGAATCTTGTCAGCGGTCAAAAATTATTATTATTTTTTTTTTAAATAAGGTCGTTCTATTTCTTGGATAGATGCAAAAGAAAGGACGCCACATGTCGGTCGTCTTTGCTGTTTTTTTTTCTTTGTGGTTAACTACGTTCCACAAATTTGTTTGTCCCCTGTTATTTTCAAAACATACACTCTTGATTCTGTATGTGACTTGGCTTGTTTTTTTTTGTGATTTCATATGGGTCTTCCCAGTTTGGGCTGAGTTTGCCGTGTATCTCATTTCTTGTGTAGGTCGTGACTCGTCGTAACACTAGCTTGCCAATTTCAAACTCTATAACCCCCTTTACCCTCTTGGCATAGGTCTGTTTTACGTTTTGTTGGTATTTAGCTAGGGTTAAAGCTGCTATTTCTCATTTTTAATCCAACATGTCAAGTTCTTCCCTAATTCGAGTCCGACTTCCGTCGGGATGACAGCCTCTACCCCATATGCGGGGATAAAAGGAGTTTCCTTTGTGCCTATATTGGGTGTAGATCTGCATGACCATAGTATGTTGAGAAATTTCTCCAGCCATTTGCCTTTTGTTTTTTCTAAGCTTGTTTTGATACCATCGAGTATAGTTTGATTGGATACTTCAGCCTGACCGTTACCCTGTGGGTATGTCGGTGTTGAGTATAACTTTCGAATTCCCAACTCCTCATACCAAAGCTGCAGCTTAGCATCTTTAAACTGAGTTTCATTGTCCGCGACGATGGCGTATGGTATTCTGAACCTAATAATAATGTGCTCCTAGATGAGTTGTTTGACGTTTTGAGCCTTATTTTTCTGTAAGGGTTTAGCCTCTACCCACTTGGTGAAATAGTCAGTTGGTATGATTAGGTACTCAACATTTCCCTTAGCTTTTGGAAACTTCCCTACCAGGTCTATCGCTCATTGGGAGAAAGGCCATGACACTGACACAGGGGTCATCATTGATGCTGGGAGCAAGATATTTTGGCAAACCTTTGTCATTTGTCACATTTATGTATGTATACATCGACATCCCTCTTGATGTACGACCACCAATAGCATTGCGTGACTGTTTTATTGGCTAATGATCTTCCCTTGATATGAGCCCCACATGATCCTTCGTGGACTTCCTCCGGAATTTGTTGTTGGTTTTCTGTTCAAACGACAGTAGATGCGGTCTTCAGTAGCTGGATTTGTAAAGTTTTTCTTCGTCTGATAACCAGAACTTTGGTGCTTTCCTTCTAATTTTAAGGGCCTTTATCTTTTTTGTCGGGAGTGTTCCATTTTCCAAGTATTCAATCATCTCTTCCATCCATCCGATTTCGTAATGCACTGACGTTATTCTGTCAACTTTCTAAACTATACTCGGTTTTTCTAATGTTTCTACTGTGATTGTCCGAGTATCTGTCATTGACAATGTTGAAGCTAGAGTTGCTATTGCGTCGGCATTGGCATTTTCTGTGCGGTTAATTCTTATGAATTCGCATTTGTCGAACTTTTCCATTATATTTTGCACCTACTTTTGGTATAGGATCATCCGATCATCCTTGGCTTGGTATTCACCAGTGACTTGGTTGACCACGAGTATAGAGTCTGAACTGGAAACTACATGGGTGCATCCAAGCTGCGATTAGCATACCGTTTATCATGGCCTCATACTAGGCCTCATTATTGGTTGCTCGGAACCCTAACTTGATTTTTTTTATGGCCCCTTCCTTAGATCTAAGGACTATTCCTGCTCCCGATCCTTCATTTGTTGATGATCCGTCGACGTGTATTTCCCAGTGTGACTGTCTTGATATTTCCATTGTCTCGTTATATCATCCGGTAAATTCTACAATGAAATCGGCCAATACTTGTCCTTTTATCGCGTGTCTAGGCATGAACTCAATATGAAATTGGGACGCCCATGCAGCTAATCATCCGCTGATATTGGTTCTTTGAAGAGATTTTTTGATTTGGAATTTTGTGTAAACTATGACTTTTTGCATGATGAACTAGTGCGGCAACTTCCTTGTTACTATTACTAGCGCTAGACATAATTTCACAAATGACAAATATCTTGTTTCTGTGGCGACTAGGGTTTTGCTCATGAAATCAACTAGGAATTGTTCCCGACCTTCTTCCCTTAAAATTAACGTGCTTATTGCTGTTGTTGATACTGCCATGTAGCATGCCAGCATATCTCCTTCATCCGGTTTAACTAACAATGACATTGTTTTCATGTATTCCTTTATATTGTGAAAGGATGTTTCGCATTCGGGGTTCTATATGAACTTCTTTTCCTTTCTAAGTGTGTCAAATAAGGGTTGTCCTTTGTCCGTAGATCGGCTAATGAATCTGCTTAGTGCATCCATCATTCCCATGAGTTCCTGTATCTGTTTTTTATTTTTTGATACCACCAGGTTTCTCAAGTTCGTGATCTGGTTGGTGTTTGCTTCAATTCCTCTTTGGCTCACCATGTGTCCCATGAAGTTCCCATTACCTATTCCGAACACTCATTTTGTTGCATTGAGCTTCAGTTTGTGTTCGCATAAGGTTTGGAATACGTCCTTTAGATCCTGTAAGTGTAATTTTGCTTTTTCGCTTTTTATGACCATATCATCGATATAAACATCCATTGTTTTGTCGAGGTGCTTTTGGCAGACTTTCATTATCATTCCTTGACATGTGGCCCCTCCGTTTCATAAGCCGAATGGCATTACCTTATAACAATAGTTCCCCAGGGGTGAGATGAATAAAGTTTTTTCCTGATCTTCTTCGGCTAGGGGTATTTGGTGGTATCCTAAGTATGGGTCCCAAATGGTCAAACTTTTTTCTCCTGCCATTGCGTCGACCAATTGGTGAATCTTGGCAACAGGTAGGGGTCCTTGGGCAGGCTTTGTTGAGACTGGTGAAGTCAATACAAACCCTTAATTTTCCGTTTTTCTTAGCAACCATCACTGGGTTTGATAACCATGAAGGGAACATTAATTCCCTGATAGCTCCGGCCGTGAGTAGTTTCTGCACCTCGGCTATTATTGCCTCCATGCGATCGAGTGATATCCTTCTACTTTTTTTGTGCTACTGGCTTGTAGTCGGAGTTTACGCTTAGCTTGTGACATGCCAATTTGGGGTCTAGTCCGGGCATGTACCTTGGTCTCCATCCGAATTTATCTATATTTTTAAACAAGAACTCCTCCATTTCTTTTGCCTCTTCCTTGGGGAGATTTTCTCCTAACAAAAAATACTGCTCTTCGTCCCCTCATGGGATCCTCACATTCCTGAGTTTTTCGTCCACCTATTCCTCTACTACTCTTTCTTATTTAATTATTTTTTTCACCAGTTTTTCCAGGCTGGTCGGTTTTTACCTAATGATCAATTGTTTTCTTAAGGCTGCTGTAATATCCTCACATCATTTCAAATCCTCCTGGAATCGTCGGGCAACTTCGATTTCTCCTTTTTATTGTTTGAGTATTTGACTTTTTTTCTGGTGGTAAGTCGATGGTATAGCTTTCATAGCATGTAACGATGGTCTCCCTATAATTGCATTGTGTCCTGAATTATCATTGACCACCAAAGATTCGACTGGTATCGATATTGTTCTTGTTGTGATGTTAAAGACTATCTTTCCCGGGGTTTTGTTGTCTCTGAAATAAAACCTATTAGGGTTACATCAGTTGGTTTTAAATCTTATAAGCTCAACTCCATTTTGTCAAAGAGTTCATTGTACATGGAGTCACACGATGCTCCTTGGTCGATTAGAACTCTGCTAACTGTGCCGATCCAGATTTGGACGCGGAGGTTAATTGCATCACAGTGAGGGAAAACGACCCCCTCTTCATCATGGTCGGAAAATGAGATGGGCGGGTGCTTTTGTTGCACGCACTGTCTTTTTTCCGATGAGTATGATTGGCATGCTTTCGCTACTTGTCCGAAATGAGCCGGTTTCCTCTACTAAGCTCATTTTCCTCCTACAGGTTTGGGTCATGACAAGTGGGTGACTTTTATCAGTTTCCCACTCCTGCTTGCCGATCCCTCTTTTGTTGGTTGCTTGTCTTTGTGCATATTTCCATTGATGAACTTATGTAAATAGCCTGCATCACCCCATTTGTTCATTTTACATCTAAGATCCCTACAATTTTCTGTGAGGTGACCGTGGTCATCATGATATATGCAAAAAAGTTTCTTATCTCTAAGGTTGGGTGGGGGGATAGGAATGGCTCCTGCATTGAGTACCAACTCTCTCTACAAATATCTCTCAAAATATCCTTTGGAGATCGATTAAAATTATATTTGAGTTCGATTGGCTTGACATTTTTCTTGTACGGTTCTTTATCCTGATAGGGTTCTTGATGGGGTGCCCTATTCGGTGTCTTATATGATTGCTGATATGGTTTTCGGTCAACTTTTATAGGGCATTCTTCTTTCATTGCTCTGCGGGTTTTCTGTACATGTCGTCCTTTTTTGTCGGTTTGATTGCTTCTCCGTGGTTACATTTGGCCTTTTTTCGTTCTACCTGTGCTTCCTTAACTGACTTCTTTCTAGGTGAAGTCCGGTTGAGGTTCCTCATTTCATCATTCTTATATTTCAAGTGTGTGCAATAGGTGAGGAGTGCATCATTAATTGAAAAAACTTTGTTGAAGAACTTTCTTCTTGCCCAGTGTCCATTAAGGATGGAGTTGACGAAGTTCTGAATTGCGCAGTGGGATACTGCAGGATTTGGTTGGCTATGTCAACGAAGTGTATGCAATAATCATTGAGCCGCTCGTTTGGGATCATCATCATTTTAAACAATGTTGTCGATGGTGACTTTCTTCTTCCTGTGAGCGGTGTATCGGCTGGAATAGGCCCTGAGCAGTTCTGTCCAACTCCCTAATGAATTCCTTGGAAAATTGTGGTACCAGGTTGAAGCTTCTTAACCTAAACTATTTTTGAAAAATTTGCACATTAGAGTGGAATCATCACTACATAATTCCATTTTGGTCTTGTAGTGTCTTAGATGGTCAATCAGGCAACTTTTCCTATCGTAAAGCTTGAATTATGGTACGACAAATCCTGCATGGTATCTGTATCTTGTGATCTGCTCTGTGCATGGTGTTTCCCGGTATACCTCTCATTCTTGTTGGAAGACTTCATCCTAAGTTTGGTATTGGGGCGTATATGCTCCACTGCCATAGTCTGTATGAATGGAGGCGTAATATTCATGTACTCCTCCCGCTCTGTTTTTGTCATATCCTCCATTTCCTAGGATTAGATCATATGGTTGTCCAGTTTGGACATCTTGGAAACCTGTTCCTTGGGTGAACAGTTGTTGTGGTTGCGCTAACGTTGGCATGCATTCTTCCTATTGTTGGAACCCTCTTATTTCGTGTTGTCGTCCAGCTACTTCCATGGCTTCCCTATACGTGGCATCTTCCATTCGTTCATTCCTCAAGGGTTCTTTTTGTTGACTAATCGGTTGACTTGTTGATATTCTTATTCCTGCATATGCCATGCATGCTGCTAGTTGGGCTTGCATCTGGATATAGTAGCTTTCATCAGTTCTGTATACCATTACCTCATTTCCTATTGGTGGAACTAGCGGTTGGAATTCAACTGTAGATGGTGTAATTATTTGTAGTGGTATGATTGGTTGTTTGGATGTCTGTTGATCTTGTGTGTCTAGATGTGACATTCCATATTGGAATGCCACTGGGTTTCTTAGGCGCTGGTGGGATCTTCTTGTGTCTTCAAAAAAATTATCTTTTGATGGAGGTTCTCTAACTTCTTTTTCATTATGTCGGAATTGAACATCCCTTCCTTGGTATGAACTGAAGTTTGCAGAGATGGTCGGTGGATGATGCCTAGAGCTCAGTCTTGTTGCGTTCATTTGTCTCCTTAGGTCGTCTATTGGGGTTTCGTTTATCACAAGAGCTAAGTTGTCTAGCTGCCGGGTCCTATTTTCTTATTCCCTAGCTTGATTTCTTCTTGTTCTTCTTGTTGCCGATGTGGATTGTTCCTCTTCAGAGTCCGATGGGTTTTCGTCTATTATACCGTCAACCATTGGTGGTAGTGTGGGGAGTTGCGATTGCTCATTTGGGAAGTTGGATGTGGAAGGTCAAATTTCTGCGATAAGGGCCTCGTATCTTCATTTTATTGCTAGTAGTAGTTCTAGTTCACCCGGATTGATGCATATGTCGTTCCCATTTGGGTTGAAGAGATTGGACTATCTGGTTTGCATGTTCTCCATGTTGTTTGGAGTCGTACCAACCTCTTCGAGACGATTTTCTTCTAGAATTGTTACCATTTTGCTCGGTTGGTTGAGTTGTGTGTTCAACTTTGAAATTAGCTTATACTAGATGAAGCCTATAGACGGCGCCATTTGATAAAGCATAGACTTTGGTCGGTTAATTCGTGCTTTTCAATAATGATTATTCAAGCAGTTAAAAATAATAAAATAGCCGAACAAATATCATTTATTGATTACTAAACGGTTATTGATTACAGATCACTTTGGTTACAATATAATCTTAACTATCTAATGCTTGGTATGATATGTGTCTTCTTCTGCGGTATTTCTCCTCATGAGCTCGAATTGACTTGATGTACTCCTGTACTTTCTAGAGAGATAAGCTCTTAAAAATCTCTGTACTAATCTGCCTTTTGTCTATTGGAAATCAGATGGCTATTGTACTGCTATTTGACTTTATTTATAAATGTATGTGTACCATATGATGTTGACATGTGGCACTTTACATATCATGTGACTGTTACTTGTCTTTGATGCGTTGGGTACCCACTTTATTATACGGGTCAGATCAATACCGAATACAGCGTATCTGATATTTTTTTCATGTCGTATCACTATCTTACCATATCAATATCCGATCAGGGACAACCCAGACCCAAGTCAAGTAAGGCTTGGGTCTAGGGCAAACAAGTTTTTTTTTTTGAGGGGCAATGCGCTTCAGCCCAATATAAAGCCTAATTTATTATAAATTCGGTTCTATCCCAGTTCTATGTATCAATTAGCACGATGAACTGGGCAAAAGAAAACACCCACGTATATGTATACATACATATATATATATATATATCAATTAAACACGAGAAGCAATCTGAAACGAATTCTGAAAATTGGGTTAACATCTCAATCAAAATTTTCTCTTTCTGGGCAACAAAAAAGGTTATGTAAATTCTGATTCTTATCTAATGTTTTTTTTAGCTCATCTGTTTCTTATTTTTGTATAATTGGATTGTTCATAAATTGATATGGGTGTCTATTAATTTGTTAGTTGTTTGCATTTTGCAATAAAGGATTACGTGGTAACGTAGTATACATCTTATCTATGGTCTATGGACAAGAAGGATTTAGTGATTGATGTTAATATGACCCACTCTTATTTTTTCTGATAGTAAATAAATCATTAGAAAGAGGGAGCAATTAGGTGCTTCTTTGGTTGCTTGTTTAGGTGATGGTCAATTTTCAAAAGCTTTCTTGGTGATTTCTTATTTGATTACTTCTCTACATGAAACAATCTACTCCTCAAATATTTCTTAAATTAGTTATTATATCTTACTACTCCTATATATTAACTTATATGTAGTATCTTGCCAAATTACCATCGCAACGCTTAGTTTCGTAAGTTGGTGTTTTTTAAATATGCTTCTCAAAACATTCTGGAAATTCGAAACGAAATATGTGTGATGTCCTGGTACTTGGTAATGAAATGTAAGCAGTACCAGTTATGAAAAAGTTGTAAGGAGTTGTAAATTACTAAATTGTATTTATTTTACTGGAGACGACAACCATGACCGGTATTCATGAAAATATTTTGTAATAAATAGAAATGCAAAACATGCTTTAGGAGCAAGTGAGCAGTCTCAAATTTGATATAGAAAACACCCCAAATCTCTCTGCATTATACAAATCTGAGTTTATATTTCTTGAGAAAATTTAAATGCATTTGGCTTGTGTTGAAATTGGCAATAATTGCAAAATGGTTGTCAAGGTTACTTCTAGTTCTATATGCTCCTTAATAGAATTTTGAATTGGCTGAGATATACAGTTTGTACCATATTCTGGTTGAACAAAATCTAAATCTAAGGATGACATGGATATGATTAAAAAGGGAGCTGATGTAACATTCATAAATTGCATAATTTCCCAGCAGAGCCAGGGATATACAGACATTACATCCCATCAGTTAAGTTTATAAAAACATACTCATATAGCCTACATTAGTCTTAGACTTTTAGTGTAGTCTGTAGATTGTCATCACCGATTCTAATTTAATGATATTTTAATTTAATTATAAATAGAGAATGTTATGTACTCAAAAGTGTTTGGTATAATGCCATAGTGAGAATTTGTGTCATTTGGGCCTTTATTTATTGCATATTTAAGTTCATTTTTTCTTACACGTTATAAGCTGTTTTGGATTTGGTCAGCCTTCGTAAAGATGTTTTTTTGTTGCTTTTAAGTAATTCACTTTTGTCTTTCTCGGCCTCAGTTATGGGAGCTTATTTGTTGATGCTATTTTAATTTAATTATAAGTTGAGAATGTTATGTACTCAAGCTTAGTATATTTAATACATAGGTACTATGACGAAGAATGAAAAAAATAAAGATTCGGTAAAGATTCAAAAGCAGAATTCCGGAGCTCAAAATAGAAAAATTAAGAAACAAAAAGATGAAAAGGAAAAGAAACAACGAGGCTTACTTGATAAATATATTATTAAAGTGGAAAATAAGTCTAACGAGAAAAGTCAATGTGTAACATTTAATGAAGTTCCACTATATGATCCTATAGAACAGAATGTTGTTGAAGAAGATGATAATGTAATTGATGGTGATGAATATGTGGAGTCTTCGTTTAATCTTGAAAAAGATGATGGGCTTGACGGTAACGGCATAACAAGCTACAAGCTATGAGATTATGCCGGATATTGGGGAAATAAATAAAGATGAATATGGGGAGCCTTCGTTTAATCTTGAGAAATATGTTGATATGAACTATGATCGGGGGTTATGAGGAGAAATTACGGAAGTGAAAAGAAAAATGTTGGTTATACGAGTTCCTATAAAAATTACAAGATTTAGGGATGAATTTCCATGAAATATAAAAGACGGGATACTGTTCGCTAGCTCAAATTACACTCGTCATCAACCGAATGGGGATAACTATGAAAGGAAATGGCTCGAATATTCTAATGAGTTAGATAGGGTATTTTTCTTTTGTTGTGAGCTATTTAAGCATAGAGTGATGCGATTTTTTTGGCTAACGATGGAATGAATTATTGGCACAATATTTTGGCAAAACTTAAAGACCATGAAAACAATCCAGAACACGATGTTAATATTGTAAAGTGGATCGATTTGCAAAGGGGATTGAAGTTAAAGGCAACGATTAACAAAATGATAATAGCACAAATTGATAAGGAAAAAATCCGTTGGAGAGAGGTACTTGTTCAAATCATAACACTTGTTAAGAGACTTTCTCAAAATAGTTTACCATTTCGTGGAAAAAAAGAGAAGATTTACGAAAATAATAATGGACTCGTTTGTCAATTTATAGAATTTCTTACGTAGTTTGATCCCGTTATGAAAGAACATGTTCGTCGTGTAGTCAATGATGAAATTCAAAACCATTATCTAAGTCACAAAATTCAAAATGAGATAATAAGTGTAGTGTACTAGCAAATGCGATCAAATCCAAAATCCTAGAAAAAAATGTTATGGCTAAGTACTTTTCGGTTATTCGTGATTGTACTCCTGATTTAAGTTATCAAGAACAGATGTCGATTGTCATTCGATGTGTTGACATTGAAGATGATACTAAAGTTAAAGTTGAAGAGTTTTTTCTTGATTTTATTAAGGTTGAGAACACGTCGGGAGAAGGGCTTTTTAAGCAACTTAAATATATTTTGCATGCTCTTAAACTCGACTTTGATAATATACGAGACCAAGATTATGATAATGGGTCAAATATGCTAGGGAAAAATAAAGGTGTACAAAATAGAGAACTAGAAATTAATCCTAGAGCGATTTATGTACCATGTGGATGTCATACTTTAAACCTTGCACTTTGTGATATGGCAAAATCTTGTGAAAAATCTAGAGACTTTTATGGAAACGTGCAAAAGGTGTATACTTTATTTTCGGGTTCAACACATCGATGGGATATTCTTACGGATAAAGTGGAAATGACGGTGAAAGCTTTTTATCCGTAACCCGGTGGGAAAGTCATATTGGTAGTGCTAGAGCAATTAGATATCAAGAATCGGACATAAGAGATGCTTTGATTGAAGTAGCAAATGCCGCTAAGGATGATATTTCAAGGGTAGAAGCTACCAATGTTTTGGAAATTTTGAGTTCTTGTTCAGCTTGTGCATTTGGTTCAAGATTTTGAATAAAGTTAATTTCATTAGCAAAGCTATGCAAAAGGAAGAGATGACTATGGAGGATGGGATCCAAAACTAAAAGAGCTCATTGAATTCTTTCAAGAATTTAGAGAAAATGCATTTGAAGGTTCGATGAAAGAAGCCGAAGAACTTGCCGATGAGGTTGGAATAGATCCAACGTTTTTCCAAATAAGAATTGTTCATAGAACTAAGCGATTTGACTCGAATTTGAAGGTTTGATGAAAGAAGCCGAAGAACTTGCCGATGAGGTAGGAATAGATCCAACGTTTTTCCAAATACGAATTTCATAGAACTAAGCGATTTGACTCGGATGATGAAGAATATCGAGCACAAATTCTAACACCGAAAGAAAAATTTAGAGTTACATACTTTCTTGGCGTTGTAGATCAAGCTCCTGTATCACTTGAAGAGAGATTTACAACATTTGGTTGATATGAAGGATTATTTGGGTTCTTGTTTATTAAGAAGTTAAGAAACGTTAGTAATGATGAGTTGACGAAGTGTTGTATCAAGATAGAAAATTTCTAACACACAATGGGAATAGTGACATAAATGGGAAAACTTTATTTGGAGAGATTAGAAACTTAAAAGATTTATTGCCAAAAGAAATAGTAAAAGCAATCGTCAACGTTCTTGGGTTCATTAGGACTTATCACGAAGATGGTGGGTTTCGAAATGTGTGGATTGTATATCGAATTTTGTTGACAATTCCCGTCACGGTTGCTTCGGTAGAAAGAAGCTTTTCTAAGTTAAAGTTAATAAAAAACTATCTTAGAAGTACCATGTCACAAGAAAGACTAAGCGGATTAGCTATGATATCGATCGAGGAGAAACTACTAGACGTACTTGAACATGATGATTTAATTGGAAGTTTTGCTTCAAAAAATAAAAGTAGGACTAAATTTCTTAAATAGTAAGTTTTTAATATATTTTTGCCGAGTTAACCTTGTATTATGGAACGAAAATATTATATTTTGTTACTATTGTTGTTAATATATTGGAATTTCACTTG
The DNA here is from genome assembly GCA_963920805.1 of Primula vulgaris. Taxonomy (NCBI): domain Eukaryota; kingdom Viridiplantae; phylum Streptophyta; class Magnoliopsida; order Ericales; family Primulaceae; genus Primula; species Primula vulgaris. The sequence goes on from OY987215.1 coordinate 21,556,917, forward strand.
TATTATGTTGGAACAAGTCTAAATTAAAGCTGATTTTATTTTATTTTTGCTTGATAAAAATGCCACAGGCAACCGAATAATTTGAGTATTGGACAATCCGTGGAGTCGGGCCGCCCCTGTATCCGATACAATATATTTAATATCTGTATAATTTTATATACTATATATATACTCAAAACATTTAAATATTTTGGTACCTTAATTTTTCCGGACCCGGTACGTGAACACTACTTGCCTGGCCAAAAACTGGCCCTGGCTGTAGTTATTTTCTTTTTTTTTTAGCTGATGTAATTTTTGAAGCTATATATGCTTTCTGTTTAACTGCCTAAAGTCTTTTCAAGACATAAAGAACCAAAGTTTATAGATCGCGTATTGTTTCACGCATCATGTAGCTGAATGAAAAGTTTGCTACAGGCACCAGATAATTCACAAATATAATCTTAATGTGAAAAATACATCAACTTGGAATTTGAATTTTTGAATTGTCATGGTCAATTAATATATAATACAGATTTTGTAGCATGTGTTTCTACTTTCAACACTTTTAGGTATTGTGCTCTTGTTTTTCCCTTGGTAACTAGTACCACACTTGGTACAACACCGTAAGTCCACAAACTCAATTAGGCTAACAAGTAACAACTGCTTTTGACAAAAGATTCATATCAAACGGTGCAGACATGCCCGAGAAAGATGTACCCGTGCCCTTAAATTGGCCATGCACAAGCCTAGCTAAGAGGCTACTAATAACAACATTATACCTTAGTGTGTATATATCAAAAACATAAAGGCATGACTAGAAATCTTGACAAATTCAGATTTACTCTTCGGTTTTACTAGCAACAATGAGAATGATAAAACCATAACTTTTGTCGGTAGCGTTAGGTTTTTCAACAATGATATAATATCGAATATATAATAAACAATGAACACTTCTTGATCTTTATTACTATTCGGCAATTGCCCTTTTTCGGATTACAATTTCTTTCTATCAATCATGCTCGACTTAAATATTTGATCTCTCATCTTAGTCTTTCTCCTTCCTCTTCGGTACTCGGCTCTTTCTCTGCTCGGTTTGTTTCTTGATGTGATAAGCTTTGATTAATTTCTCTCTTTTCTCTACTTCTCTCTATATTTTTTGGATAGATTTTCTGGTCCTTTTCTAGGAGGGGTAGTTGGCTATTTATAGGCAACTATGCCTTTTAGGATGTTGACAAATGTCTTCATCTCTGGGGATGTTTCAGACATGGGTCCCTAGCTAAGTGGGCTTGGGCTTTTCAATATTATCCACCTTTATTCTCTAGGAAAGGCATGTGATGACCCATTAAAGCATTGGATACCCCATTAGGATATATGGGCTGATCACTATCCGAATAGAATATTCGGGTCTAATTTTTATGTTCTATCAAGTGCTCCCTGACTTCCTCGGCATGGTTTCCATGTCGGGGGAGTCATGATCGGTCTGTCGAGGATATTGCTTCGGTCTTGCTGTTCCCAGGGTTACATCGAGAAATGCCCCTATTTACAACTGCACTTTGGGACCCATTTAATGTCTTGGGAACTCGCACACTTGTGATTTAACTTTGACATGACCCTTGATATCTTTCTTCGAGGAAACCATTGACTTTTCCAAAAATCACCTTATTATAAAAGGGAATACCCTTCCTACAATTACCTATTCAATCACCACCTTGCCTGTGACTCAATGGCTTCTCCCCCTGACTCTACTGGAGATAATTCTTCAGATTATGTAGCTTATTTAGAAAATGAAGCTAAGAAAACTCGGGTCCTGAAAAAGAAATTGGCAGACGTGACCAAAAGGTTGTCTGATATGGACGCAGCTCATCACTTGACGATGGCCGACCTGGATTGGGCCTTTGAACGTATGAAGAGGCTCAAGGCCTCCCTGGCTAAGGAAAAGGCCGCAAAAAGAGCCTATAAGCTTGCTTTTAAGGAGATGCATGATCGGTTCAAGCCGGGATCGGATGATGATGAAGCAGGCTCTTCCTCGGAATAATTAGCTTTTGTGATTTCTTTTGTATTAGATATCCTTTCCCAGTTGTAATCACGTTATTGAAAATATTAATAAAATATTTCCTATTTTTATTCCTGTCTGTTTATTTCTTTAATACCTCATTGGATGACTCAATTGGACTTGAACTGTAGTTGGTTAGCCGTAAACATTTTTGGGAAGTTCAACAAGGTTAGTCTTTTTTCGAGGTGACCTTTGATCTTCTCCATTTGTCCAATAAATAGGGCTTCACCTTTCTCATAATCCATCAACTACTTTTTAACATCTTTCTAGTAAAATCATGGCCTCTCCTAATGGTCCTGCTGCTGACGCCTCTTCTGCCTATATTGCTTATTTAGAGCGCGAGCTTAAGAGAGCTCGTATTGTGAAAAACAAGTTTGTTATCATGGCTAGAGAACTTCTTGAGGTCAAGAAAATGCTGTCTGACCTGGATGCTTTCCATCACGCAACTATGGATGCTCGGGATTGGGCATACGATCGGATAGACAGGCTTGAGGCGTCTCGGGATAAGCATAAGTCGGCTAAAAGGGCTTATAAGCTTGCCTTTAAGGAGCTACATGCTCGGCTGAAGAAGAGGGCGGACAATGTCGAAGCAAGCTCTTCTACTGGATAGTTTTAGCTTTTGTAGTTTTCTTTTCTTTCTTTTCTGTTGGGTTTCATCACCAAGTTGTAACTGAATTATTGAAATTAATAAAATAATCCCTTGTTCTCATTCTTGTTTGTGTACCTTCCCAATACCTTTTTTGAATGGCGTAATTGGACTTGAGTCGTGGCTAATTGGACATTAAAAATGTCTTTGAGAAGCTCGAGGGTTTGTCTTTCTTCGAGATGACCTTTGATCTACCCCTTGTTTCTTCCTATAAAAGGGGACTGTCCCTACATTCTTTGTGCAATTCATTCTTTATTAACGAACAAATGGCTTCTCCTCGTGAAAATAGCGGTGACAACCTTCCCGAATATGTTGCCCATCTCGAGGAGGAGGTTAGGAAGGCTCGTATCCTCGAAAGGAGGGTTGCCTCTTTAACCACGGAGGCTCGCCGAGCTACAGAGATGGACGAGCGCTTGGAGGCCCTGGAGAGTGAATATCAAAGGTCTCTGATCGACAATATTTGGGCTCGTTCTCGGATCAAAGAGCTTGAGGCTTCTAGAGATAGGCATATTGCTTCCAAGAGGGCTTACAAAATGGTCCTTAAGGAAGTGTATGCTCGGTCTAAGAGGAAGCCGAATGACGAAGCAGGCCCTTCTACGAAATGATTTTATTATTTTTATTGTATTTCCTTTATGTTGACTACCTCTTCTGTAATGAAGTATTAATCAATCAATAAAGACTTCTTTTTCTTGTTTATATCTGAATTACTTTCCCAATGCAATTCATTTTGACTGCGCACGCTTGTGGCCTCATTAATGCTTTTTCTTGGGCCTTGCGTTTGACCTTATCCATTGAACCTTCTGAATCTTTGTATCTAGGGACTGAGGGGATTTCTCGAGCCCTGTGCACAAATCTTATCCTTTATCTCTTAGCACTATTGCACTTTACTAGAGAGACACGTGTAAGACCTTTTTGGGATTTACCCTCTTTAAATACGGGCGTGAATCCAAGCGTTTATTTTTAACAGACGCATCTTTTAATAACGAATGGTTGCAACTCCCCATTTTTAATTTCTCAATAGGCGCCTCTTTTAATTACCCATGTTTTCCAGAGTCTTTTGACGAATCGGTTGCATTTCCCCACACTAAACCTTCCTTAATTTTTCTATAAATACCTTCTTAAGATATGGATTTCTTCACAATCTCACCCTTATCTCTCTTCATCATATATAGAACTTTATCCCATAACGCCCTTAAAATGGCTGGTTCTTTCACCAAATCTGCATTGGTTTTGCAAGTGGAGGCTTTTGAAGCCTCATATGGCCATGCACTAAAGCTGTTGAAGGATGCTGAGGAGGAGTTAAAGGTGATGCGTTATCACCATACGGAGATGGTTCGGGAATTAACTTGGCTAAGGTCCGAACTTGATTATTGCCGACGTGCTCGTCAGACTCTAGTCGAAGAGAATGAAGTGCTGAGGGGGAACCCGACACTTCGAGACAGGAATGTCTCTGTCGGGCCCTCTCATCGATACCGATCGACCTCCCCCTAACCTCTCCATTTTCCTTTTTTTTTTCTTTTGATTTTCTTCAATTTTCTTCATTTCTTCTTCTTTCTATACTCTTTCAGTCTCTCTTCTTCGTTTTCTTGCAGTCTTCTTCTTTCTTTCCTCCCTTTTCTTTTCACCATCTTCTCCCACCACTAGGATGTAACAATCAACCCCGAGTCCCTCAGGTTTTTGTTATATCCTTCTTATGTTTCTTTTTTCTTTTCTTCTTACTCACTTTAGGGTTTTTGTCATTTTTCTTTTTCTTTTATCTTTTGTTCCTTTTACTTTTTTCCTTTCTCTTTCTTCATCCTCGGTCTCACCACCTTCTAGGTGACAATCAACCCTGTGATCCTTAGGGTTTTTGTCATTTTTCATTTTCCTCTTCTTGCTTTTCACTTCTTCTTTATGTTCCTCCTCTTCTATTATTTATATATTTTTTTATGCTTCTTTCCTTCGCGTCTCCTGTTCGCCTGATTTGCTGATATAGTCGATCTTCTCTGGCTACGCTGTCTCCTGATGTAATAGATCTCCCTGTAATAGATAGTCTTTTGATGTTAACCTCGGATGTAATAGACCTCGATGTAATAGATTGTCTTTTGATGTAATGAACAGTGATGTATCCCATCTTTATTAATGAGAATTATCTTTGCCCCTTTATATTGCACTTCTTTTTAAGCTGCACTTGTTGTCTGTCGTTTCTTCTGGAATCTGGATCTTTAAATATCGTATTTATTTCCTGCCGTATTGTGATGTTAGATGACTGTGGACATGTCCCCAGCACTGTCGAACATAGGGGCCTGCTCCCTAGCATTTGTCAGATAATATGCATGTTCCCCAAGCACTGTCGAACATAGGTGCCTGCTCCCTAGCATTTGTCAGATAATATGCATGTTCCCAAGCACTTGTCAGATAATATCATATTATCTTTGCTCTATAAGTACTCCTCTTATTTTCTTTAGTAGTTATCATCTCCCTCATCCCCTATTTTCTCCTGTACTATTAACAATTTCCCAGAATGTCTGAACCTGTGGTGAGATATCATGCTCAGATGAAGGTCTTGAATACTGAGGTATCTCGGATCCGTCGTCGAATGGCAAGGCTTGAGAAAGAGTATAGCATTTTGGCTTTGAGTTTGTTCGGATCTTATCCCGAAGAGACAATGAAGTGGACTGAGATTTCGGCCTTGAGTCGTCAGCTCGACCATTTGTTGTTGCAGAGAAATCATCTGGCCAACTCCTGGTATGATGCCGAGGAGATTTGGGACCATGCTCAAGATGAGTTTGATAACTCCCCTCAAGGCCTAGCTAGCACGATGGTAAGGAACGCTCGGCTCGAGGAGCGCGTCATGGTTCTCACTAGGGAGAAATCCGAACTCTCCACGGAGAATGAAAACTTGGTTGCCATGAATGACTCCTACCAAGCTCGGTTGAACTGCCCTGCTCGTTTTGCTTTCTCTCGGTCTGGTAGTTCGGTTTTTCCACCCATTGATCCTTAGTTAGATTGGGCTGGTTTTCTGATGTATTACCCGTTTTGGAACTTGTATTTTCTTTTGTATTTGAATCAGATGTATCTTTTCGTATCTCGTGCCTTTGTCTTACGAACCGTTGCAACGCCTCGTACTTTGTGCCTTTGGATTCTTTATAAATGCTCCCTATTGTCTGTATTTCATTACCAACTCTTCCTTTCTCTCTCTTGTTTCTTCTAACTTGCTTTTGTTTGAGATGGCTTCCATCACTAGATCTGCCTCCAAAAAGAAAGCCCTTCTGGAAGAGGAGCCTACCTTCTTGTTACCCCGTCCCCCTGGTTTCGGGGAAGAGGATTTAACTCCTCTTCAGTTAAAAGAAATTGAGATGTCGTGGCTGAAGCATGATCTCAAGTGTGCTCAGACCGAAATGAGGCGATTCAAATAGTATTGGCAGGAGGAGAGTGCTGCTCGTTTTGAAGTCGAACAGAAGTGCAAATCTCAATCTCATGCTCTTAAACAAGTGGAGATTGGCATCTCTCATTTGATTAGGGAAAAAGAGCGTCTGGGGGAGCTCTTGGCAAAGAAGGATGCCGACATGGGGGGTAGTTCGAAGAAGTAGGATGGGTGTATTTTCTTGTAAAATTTTCTTTTCGGTTGTATTGTTTGTGTTTCCCCCTTTGTGGATGAATAAAACTTCTGCTTTGCGTCTACATATATATTTTTTTTTATGTTGATACCATTCGATGTCCGAGCAAAGTGCACCGTGGTTATCCCCCCGGAGAGCGTTGTTAGACTGGACGCGTAAATGCCGTCGAGCTAGGAACGGTCTCCGCCCACCTTGTTCGGTGTGCCATTTATTCAGATAAGAAATGGTTGGGCGTCGAGATACTTAATCGGGGGACATCCTCGGTGTGGTAATAGTGGTAGCGTATGTTGAAAGCTTTTCATGGTAGGGTCCACTGGCCGTTTATTTAGGTGTAATGATGTGAACTGCCTTGGTTAGTGGGATATACTATCTGACGTGGAAAGATCTGGAGCGTTTATTTGTCGAAAATAGCAGCAGTTGTGAACTTTTCTATGGTTGGAAAAAGGTAAACCTCTGTCACACGAAAGGACGGTTATTATTTTATTCTTTCTGTGGCTCCACTCCTTTTTAACTGTGCTTAGTAATCCCCTTTTGTTTTTATCCCATAATTTGCTGAAAAAATATCTCTTATTTTCTCTCTCAAGGGTTCATTTTTCCCGCCAAAAAATTTCTTGCCTCTCCATCTAGGGTTTCGCCTGATTGCAGATAGATTTGCTGCTGTTCTCGATCGCTTGCTCGTGAACATGAGTGTAAGTATCTTCGTATTTTGTGGGTTGTTTGTCCGGATACCTCTGTGATTAGGATACGTATTTGATTTGTGGTTGTGGTCATATATGGTCTTGGTTGTCTATATGTCTATCTAGGTTGTTGAGTAGTGGTTTTTCTTCCTGTATAGGATATTTGTTGGTTTGGTGGAAAACTTGTAGGGTTTCTATCAACTGGGGGGGGGGGATTTGTCGTGTCATGTGTTTTGATGATGTTCTGATGATGTTTTAGTTAGTATATTGATGAAGTTTTGATGATGTTTGGATAGGAAATTCTGGCCCAATGCCTGGCCCAAGTTGGCCCATTTGTGGAAAAGGACTTTAAGCAGCTCGCCGGAATACCCGCCGATATTCACATTCGGCTGCCTATCTCTGACGAGGAGGTGATGGGATTTGTTCCTGCCGGCGAAGTTGTTGTACGTTCTTCGGCATTTTTTACTGGGGGTCTTCGACTTCCTTTTACTGACTGGGTGGCTTCGTTCTTTGAGACCGTCCAGATTGCTCCGACCCAACTGGCTCTGAATGGTTACCGTACCTTGAACGGTATTCGAAGGTTGTCGGAGTTGTCCGGGATACCTATCGAACTGAAAGATGTCTTCGGGGTCTACAGTTTGAGTTTCGAGCGCCGTAGCTCGTATTTTTGAAGACATTGCGCGCATTCTCCCGGCTGGTCACGGGTCTGCCGGACACAAACAAGGGGGATAACCTTGGTATTGTGATTGCGTCCAGAGAGTGGGGTTGTGCTGGACATCAGATTCCCGGACCTGTCACCGCGGCTCCTGATATTCCCAACCTCGGTGCTCCCAATGTGGAAGCGCTCTTGGCGCTTTGGAACTGGTGGGGGCCTGGTCCGGCGAAGGATCCGGCAAGCCGCACCGCTGCCATGCTGTTGGGTTATCCTGCGGGTCCGGTGACCAAGGGTAATCCTGCGCCCGAGATCCCAACAGAGACTGAGGAGGAATTCCTCAAAGTTGTAAAGTCTCGAAGCGCTGCTCGGGGAGGGAAGAAGGCTGTTCGTCCTAAATGCCGAGCATCGGACCCTGCTGTTGTCACCCCGAAGAGGGCTAGAGGGGCTGAGACCTCAGGTAATGTGGAGGTTGCTGATGCTGGCAGGGGTGTGGAGGTGGTTGCTTCGTCCCAAGGTGATACCACCGAGGAGGCTGCTGCGAGCTTCGATGTAAGTGTATTTGTTTTTGTGAATAGTTTCCTTTTGACTCTGTTGTTCCCTGCTTTACATGCTATCTTGTTTCAGTTATTGACTTCTTCATTGGTTACCCTTACTCTTGCCCGGTCTATGGGTATTATTGTGTTTCTGGGGTCGATCGACAACATATTCAGACATATCAACCTCCTTGTGAACATGGGCAAGGATACGATGACCCTTCCTGTCATCTCGCCTATCCATACCGAGGATCCGATAGATCAGCCCATTTGCTCGCCCATCCGTACTGAGGAGGTGATCTAGCATAGGGCCTCTGAGACCGGTCCTGCGGAAAAGGACGTGAGAGAGGAAGCGGAGGTGGAGGCCGGTAAGGAGAATGCCGTGGGGGTTGTGGGGGGTGTCGAGGATGAGGTTCTCGAGGGTCCTGAAAAGGTGTTGGTGGACGGGGTTGCAATGACCCGTTACATTGATAGGTGTGGGGGTGAGCTGTTGGAGCAACCCCGTGTCTTGAGGATGGGGTATACTGCTCTTAAGCCCCTCGTTGTCAAGGATGCAGAAAAAATAGCTGCTCGGCCTGCGATGTCGGTTATAGAGCATGCCAGCGCTGATGCGCTTCGGGTATGTTGCGCACGTATTTTGTTATATAGGTCGTGATACTCTTATTTTGGCTGGTGTCTGATGTTTCTAAATACAGGTTTTCGTGGATATCGTGGTGTTAAGGGATCAGCTGTCAGCACTAGAGGCTGAGAAAGAGAAGCTGATGGCCGAAAATAAAGCCATGGCCGAGGATAAAGCTCAGAAAGTGAAGTTGGTCTCCGAGCTGGAGGCGGAGAAAGAGAAGCTGATGGCCGAAAGCAAAACAATGGCCGAGGAGAAAGCCCAGATGGGTAAGTTGGCCTCTGATTATGAGAAATTGGTGGGAGACCACGCACGCCTGACCGAGGAAGTCGAGAAGTTGGGGGCCAAGAAAGAGGAGTGGGTCGAGAAGTACGACCTTTTGGAGGCTGATAATTTGCTCATGGCAGAGGATGTAGAGGCCGGAACGTCCGAGGTGGCGGCCCTGAAAGTGGCGCAAGCGTAGGAAAGGGCAAAGTTCGCAATGATGGCCAACTTCTCCGTCTTTTGCGCTCATGTTCGGGCTCTAAACTTTGCGAAGGTCCCGTTATCGGACCGGGCGTGGTCGGAGTTGGTTTACCCCTGTCCGCAAGGGGCACCTACTAAGCCTCAGGATTGGGCCAACCTCCGAGACGAGGAGCTCCCACGGCTGCCGGGACATACTACTTCGACGGCGCTCCGTCCCCATTCCGGGTCGGCTCTAACGACTCCTCGGTCTGCTGCTGCTTTGACTCCCCCACCCGCATCCCCTCAGGTGGAGCCTTGACCATTTTACTTGTAGTATTTTCTCTGTATCTTAGCGTAAAGTCTTTTGGTACCCGAATTGTGGGTCTCTTTTGTAACTAGAAATATATTCTTTTGGGAAGTGATAATATAAGTGCTACGTTTTCTTTCTCTTTGGCTTTCCTTGTTAATTTCCTTGTTTGTGGGTCGTCGTCTTTTGAAGGATGTAAAAACAAAATCTTGTCAGGTATCTATTAACCCCCTTGCCATGGTGGTTTGGACCTCGCCTAGTCGTAACGTAGACGATGTTATAAATGGTCTTGAAAAAGCTAACGCGTCCCTAACTTCTGAACTGAATTCTGCTCGTTGGGAAATCGAGGGTCTGAATATTCATATTTCAAATTTATCGATTCCATTACGCGACTTAGGAGAGAAGTTCAGTAAGAGGACCGCCCACTATACGGCAAACAAGGGTAAGGCCAAAGAGCTTCTTGGGGCACTTCGGCGTTCTCGTGATGAATCCCGAGGCCGTGTGACGAACTTGAACTTGGTTCTAGGGGCTGTTTTCGAAGATGCGGACTTACTGCTATCTTTTGCCAAAGCGTATTGGGCCCGAGCTCGCGCCTTAGAGGTGATCGATCATGTAAAAGGGATGCGTGGTGTTACCCGGGCAGAACGCATGGAGGATGCTATGGCAGGGGTAACTGAAACCACGAATGCCTTGAACCGAGTTGATGCGGTCATGCAGGAACGTTTGGGGACGCAAATTGTTTCGCTGCGAGATATTCATTTCGCGGATGCCGTTGAGACCTCGGCGTCCATCGATGGTTTATCGGATTAGTGATTGAGTAGATGGTTTTGTCATTTCATTTGTAGCTTGTATATAATAATTGTTGTTTTTCGACTTCCTTGTCTTTTTTTTTTTTTTTTGTTCGATGAATATTCATCTCTTCCCTTCTTCCCCATTTTTTTTTATATAGGCACATGCTACTACGTCGCACCAGGCTGGTTCTCCATGCCTAGTTAGTCCGGGGCTAGGACCTACTGGGGCTGCCCGGGACAAGGTCTCATCTGGTGCGGCTAGTGAAGTGCATGCCAACTGGCCTTACATCGTTTTAATGGGCAAGAACGTCGAATTGCTCGATCAGTGTGCCCGACTTAGGGCCAAGTTGAAAACCCAGGCGTGCTCTTTCCGGGAATATGTTCGTCATGCCGAGTATGTTGTTGAGGTTCAGGAACGTCGTCTAGATCGGTATTGGCGTGTAAAGGAAAAATACTTCGGTAAACTAAAATCGTTAGTAACCAAAGCCAATATGTTGGTGAAGTACTTCCGTCTGTCCCGATTCAGATACGATGCTTCTGCGGCTATGACCAAAGCTCGTAAGCTTCCTTTCGACAATGCTCGCCGTAAAACGGCCTCGGATGCTCACGAGACCGCTAAAGAAGCCGAGTTCTCCGCGCGGCTTAAGACGCTGACATGCATGGGTGCTCATACGACCAATTTTGATGCCCTCATTTCAGAGGAGCGTTTTGATGGCGAGGAGACCGATGGGGATACGGCTACGGATGACGAAGAGGTGGAGCTCGGTCACTTGCCGTCGTGCTCCTCATGTAGTAGCTCATAAATAAATTTCTTTATTGGTGGTTGTACCTTGTTGCCTCCGTAAAGCAGGCGAGGACTATTTGTTTTATTTCTTTATTCTTGTGTTCGGATCTGCTCATTGTCCTATAGATATTTCATTGTATTTCTTTATTCTTTCCTTGCTGATTTCTTCGTTCAATATTTTTTTACCTCCATAATGTGGGCCATTATCATTTGCTTCATTTCGTTATACGTGTATTGGACATTCCCGTTGCTGCTATTTCATTGTTTAGATTGATTCGCTTTCATTGTTTTCGCCATTTGGTAATTTATCGCCTCCATAATGTGGGCCTGAATTATTCTTCTAATAGCACTTGGTACCTGCATATACTTGAGTATTCCTAGGCATTCTTTTAGACACGCCATGTCGGGAATTTCATAATATTCCTAGGCACTCTTTTAGACATGCCATGTTGGGAATTTCACAGTATTCCTAGGCACTTTGGCCGTTTGGGAATTTCATAGTATTCCTAGTCACTTTTGCCATGTTGGGAATTTCACGGTATTCCTAGGCACTTTGGCCGTTTGGGAATTTCATAGTATTCCTAGGCACTAAGGCCGTTTGGGAATTTCAAAGTATTCCTAGGCACGTCTGCTGTTTGGGAATTTCATAGTATTCCTAGGCACTAAGGCCGTTTGGGAATTTCTTAGTATTCCTAGGCACTAAGGCCTTTTGGGAATTTCATAGTATTCCTAGGCACTAAGGCCGTTTGGGAATTTCATAGTATTCCTAGGCACTTTGGCCGTTTGGGAATTTCATAGTATTCCTAGGCACTAAGGCCGTTTGGGAATTTCATAGTATTCCTAGGCACTAAGGACGTTTGGGAATTTCATAGTATTCCTAGGCACTTTGGCCGTTTGGGAATTTCATAGTATTCCTAGGCACTAAGGCCGTTTGGGAATTTCATAGTATTCCTAGGCACTAAGGCCGTTTGGGAATTTCATAGTATTCCTAGCCACTTTGGCCGTTTGGGAATTTCATAGTATTCCTAGGCACTAAGGCCGTTTGGGAATTTCAGCTGCATTTGTTAGACAGTATGATAAAATATTCTATTTATTCAAAAGACAATGTCATTAAGCAGGAGGGGTAAGGTAGCACCTGTCTATATGTAGTACTTCTTTAGGTTAGCCACATTCCAAGAATTCTTTTCCCCTCGGCTGTTGTCGAACATGACGCTTTTGATTTTGTAGGATACTGGGCTCGTTTGTTTGACGATTTCGTACGGGCCTTCCCAGGTGGGGCTTAGTTTGCCATGTATTTCATTGCGGGTATAGACCGTTACTCGTCGCAGCACCAGGTCTCCGACCATGAACTCCTTGGTCCCTTTCACCCTCTTGTCATATGTTTGCTTAACGCCTTGTTGATACTTCGCTAGTGTAAGAGCTGCTATCTCACGTTTCTCGTCTAGCATGTCGAGTTCCTCTCTCATTCTTTGTTCATTGTTTCCTTGCTCGACTAAAGTTGTTCGTAGTGTGGGTAGCCCGATTTCTGTTGGTATGACGGCCTCGACGCCGTATGCTAAGCTGAACGGGGTTTCTTTGGTGCCCGTTTTCGGTGTAGTTCGGCACGACCATAAGACGTTGAGTAGCCGCTCGGGCCATCTCCCCTTTGCTTGTTCGAGGGTTGTCTTGATGCCGTTTAGGACGGTTCGGTTTGATACCTCTGCTTGGCCGTTACCCTGTGGGTATGTTGGCCTCGAATAGAACTTTCGGATACCGAGTTCTTCGTACCAAAGCTGCAGCTTGGCTTCTTTGAACTGGGTGTCGTTGTCTGTGACGATGGCGTACGGTATACCAAATCTAGTGATGATGTGCTCCCAGATGAACTGTTTGACATTACTGGCTTTAATTTCGCGGAGAGGTTTAGCCTCAACTCATTTGGTGAAGTAGTCTGTCGCCACGATCAGATATTCGACGCTGCCGGGCGCTTTGGGAAACTTTCCGACTATATCAATTGCCCATTGTGCGAATGGCCATGGTGCCGATACCGGGGTCATCATAGATGATGGGAGCCAAGGTATCTTGGCGAATCGTTAGCACTTGTCACAACGTTGGACGTATACATCGGTGTCTCGCTTGATATATGGCCACCAATATCCTTGTGTGATTGCCTTGTTGGCAAGGGACCGGCCTTTGATGTGTGCTCCGCAGAATCCTTCGTGGATTTCCTCCAAGACTAGTAGCTATATTTCGGGCTGGACACACAGAAGATGGGGTCCTCGGTAACTGGATTTGTACAGTTTATCGTCATCAGACAGCCAGAAACGAGGAGCCTTTCTCGTAATCTTCAGTGCTTTTATCTTATCTGCCGGGAGGGTTCCGTTTCGCAGATAGTGAATCATGTCGTCCATCCAACCTAGTTCGTATTGTACTGACGTTACGCGGTTTATTCTTTTGGTTATGCTCGGGGTCGGCAGTAGTTTCACTGTGATCGACCGAGTGTCAGTTAATGTTAATGTCGAGGCTAGGGTGGCCAAGGCATCGGCATGTGCGTTTTCGGTGCGATTGATTCTTATTAATTCGCACTGTTCGAAGGTGGCCATCAAGCTCTGAACCTTCTCTTGGTAGAGGATCATTCTATCATCTTTGGCTTGGTACTCGCCGATGGCTTGATTTACGATCAGCATTGAGTCGGAACTTGCAGTTAAGTGGGAGCATCTGAGGGACCGGGCAATGAGTATACCGTTTATCATGGCTTCGTACTCTGCCTCATTGTTGGTAGCTCAGAAACCCAGTTTAATGCTTTTCTCTATGATCACTCCCTCTCTAGACTTGAGGACGATCCCTGCTCCTGGTCCGTCCTTGGTGGCTGATCTGTTGACATGTATCTGCCAGTGTGATCGTGGCGATATAGCCATGGGCTCGTCGTACCCTTCGGTGAATTCCGCGACGAAGTCGGCCAGGACTTGCCCCTTTATGGCATGTCGGGGTGCGAACTCGATATGAAATTGGAATAATTCGACCCCCCATGCGGCAACTCGGCCGCTAATGTCCGTCCGTCGAAGTGATTCTTTGATATGGAATTTCGTGTATACCTGGACCTGATGAGCTATGAAATAGTGTGGCAACTTTCTGGTCGCGACGACCAATGCCAAGCACAGCTTTTCCAAGGGTAGGTAACGCGTTTCGGCTTCGACCAGAGTTTTGCTGACGAAGTAGATAGGAAATTGTTCGCGACCTTCTTCTCTTAGGATAACCGCGCTCACAACTGTAGTGGAAACTGCCAGGTCGCATGCCAGAATATCTCTTTTGTCTGGCCTGACTAGCAGTGGCAGCGTCCTTAAGTACTCTTTGAGGTTATTGAAAGAGGCTTCACATTCCGGGTCCCACATGAATTTTCTATCCTTCTTGAGTGATTCAAAAAATGGCCGTCCCTTGTCTGCGGACCAGCTGATGAACCTGCTCAATGCGGTCATCATTCCTATGAGCTCTTGTACCTGCTTCTTATTCTTAGGTGCTGCTAGGTTCCGAAGAGCTGTGATCTGATCGGGATTAGCCTCTATTTCTCGTCGGCTGACCATGTGCCCCAAAAATTTCCCTTTGCTGATGCCGAATGCACACTTGCTCGCGTTGAGCTTTAGTTTGTGCTCGCCCAACGTTCGGAAGGCGTCTCTAATGTCTTGGAGGTGGGATGTGGCCTTTTCGCTCTTGACGACCATGTCGTCTATGTATACTTCCATTGTCTTCCCTATATGATCTCGACATACCCTTGTTATCATCCTTTGGTATGTTGCTCCCGCGTTGCGTAAGCCGAACGGCATTACCGTGTAGGAATAATTTCCCAAAGGCGATATAAACGATGTCTTTTCTTGATCTTCGTGGGCGAGGGGAATTTGGTGGTACCCTGAATATGCATCAAGGAAGGTCATTCGTTCTGCTCCCGCAGTTGCGTCCACCAGTTCATCAATCCTTGGAAGGGGAAAGTGGTCCCTCGGGCAGGCTTTGTTGAGATTGGTGAAGTCTATACAGACCCTCTCCTTCCCGTTCTTCTTGGGTACAACGACTAGATTGGATAACCATTTTGGATAGAAGACCTCCCTTATGGCTCCAGCCTCCAATAGCTTTTGGACTTCAGCAATTATAGCTGCTCTGTGCTGTACAGACACTTTTCTGCTCCTCTGAGCTATCGGCTTGTACTCGGCGTCTACACTTAGGTGGTGACATGCCGTTCTTGGATCTAGGCCTGGCATGTCTTTGGGACTCCAGGCGAATTTATCAATGTTGTTGAAGAGGAATGCTTCTAACTCTTCGGATTCCTGTTTTGGAAGGTTATCGCCGAGGAGGAAGTAATGCTCCTCGTCCGTATCCGAGATATACATCTTCCTAAGTGTTTCTCCTACTTGTTCTTCAACAACCCTTTCGGTTTTGGCTATATGGTTGATCAGCTTCTTTGTGCTGGTGGGTTGTTCGACAACGCTCAGCTGTTTTTGAAGAGCCGCGGTAATGTCTTCACAGCGTCTTGAATCTTCTTGACATCCTCTGGCTGTCTCGATCTCTCCCCTGTCATTTGGGTATTTGACTTTTTGGTGGTAGGTCGAGGGTATGGCCTTCATGGCATGCAACCATGGTCGGCCCAAGATTGCGTTGTGGCCGGAGTTGTCATTGACCACTAAGAACTCCACGGGAACTGACACGGATCCAGTTATGACACTAAGGTCGATCTTTCCTAGCGGTTTAGTCATCTCGGAGATGAACCCGATCAGTGTGACATCGGTAGGCTGTAGATCTTGTATCTTGAGTTCCATCTTGTCGAAAAGCCCTCTGTACATGATATCACAAGAGGCTCCTTGGTCGACAAGCACCCTGATGATCGTGTCCAGGCCGATTTGAACACGGAGGTTGATGGCGTCCCCGTGGGGGTAAATCACCCCTTCTTCGTCAAGATCCGAGAAGGAAATGGGCGGATGTCGTCTTGGTGTGCATTGTCGTTTAGAGGTCGACGCCTGTGATGCCTTGGCTACTTGGCCAAAGTGCGCCAGTTGCCGTTGTCGTGTTCGTTCCCCTCCCGTGCTCTTGGGTCGTGACATATGAACGACGTTGATTGTTTTGCCCTGCCGGTTGTCGGCTCCTTCGATGGCCAATTGTTTGCCTTTATTCCCAGCGCCTTTGATGAACTTGGTTAAGTATCCCGCATCGCCCCACAGGTTCATTTTCCATCGCAGGTTACGGCAATGCTCGGTGAGATGGCCGTGATCCTCATGATATGCGCAGAAGAGCTTGGAATCTCTCAGATTGGGGGGAGAAGCGATTGGTTGTGGTCGGGAATACCAACTTTCCCTGCATATATCCTTGAGGATATCTTCAGCAGATAGGTTGAAAGTGTATCGCAACTCGACCGGTTCGAATGTGTTTCGCAGTTCCCTCTCTTGGAGCCGACCTTGTTGAAACGGATTGGGGGGCATTGGGTAGGTGAGCTGGAGCGGTTTATCTTCGTTGATCGGTGTTGGGTATGCGATTTGGAGCGGTTTGGGCTCAAGTGCTCGTGGTCGCTCTACCCTGCTATGGACCTCGGGACCTTTGCCCTTTCTGGTCAGTTGGAATGTTTCTCCCTGGTTATTCCTAACTTTTTTGCGACCCACCTGTGCCTCTCGGACCGATTCTCTTCTTGGTAGAGTTTGGTTGAGGAAACACAGTTCGTCGTTTTTATCGGTGAGGTGGGTACAATAGGCTAGCAGGGAATCAGTGGTCGGAAAGTTTTTGCCTATGAACTTCCTTCTCGCCCAATAGCCATTAGGGATGGAGTTGATAAAGTTCTGGATGGCTATGTTATTGGCGTACTGTGGAATCTGGTTTGCTACGTCGGTGAAACGTATGCAGTAGTCGTTGAGCCTTTCATTTGGCGTCATCGTCATTTTCAGAAGGGTTTCGATGCTAAACTTCTTCTTCCGATGAGCAGCGTATCTAGTGGAGTACGCTCTTAGCAGCTCTGCCCAGTCTCTAATGGAGCCCCGTGGTAAGTTATGATACCACGATGAAGCCTCTTCGCCCAAGCTGTTTTTGACAAACTTGCACATCAGTTCATGGTCATCACTCCACAGTTCCATCTTCATCTTGTAGTTCCTCAGATGGTCAATAGGACAACTCCTTCCATCATAGAGCCTGAACTCGGGGATGACGAACCCCATAGGATTGCGGTACCGTGTGATCTGTTTGGTACATCGGGTTTCTTGGCATACGTTCCAAGCCTGTTGGAACGCGTCATCCGGGGCTTGGTAGGGGGGGGGGGTATCCCCCCTGATGTGGTGGTGGCCCGTATCCTTCCCCAATCCTGTGTTCGGGATATCTACCGTCCTTCGTGTTTGTGTGGAGGACACGCTCCATATGAGTGTTTCGATGGACGATCGTTGGAGGGATCGTTATTGGAAGATTGCTCCCTTGGTGGGGCAATCTTGTATCGGGTCGCCGACCTGCTGCTTCCAGGGCGGCCCTGTAGGCGGAATCTTCCGCTTCACGGCATGGGTCTTTGTCTGTATTGGCGGGTTGGATAACTGGCAATACGATGCCGGCTGCTGTCATGGCCGTCATGCATGCCGCCAGCTGAGCTTGTAGCTGGGCATAGTTCCTTTTATCAGCTAACGGAACAATGTGTTGTACCTCCACCGTGGGTGGTGTAATCATCCTCGGTGGATGAGTCGGTTGTCGGGACAACTGTTCGAGTACATGATCCTCGGACAGGCCAAACCGGTGAGCTTCGTTCGTTTGTAAACGAGCACCGGAGTTGACCGAGGCTGTTGGCAAAGGGACTCTTGAGCTCGGCCCTGCCTGGGATCCGGGTAAGCGTCTTCGTGCATGCCTTAATACGGGCAAGACTTGTTCGTCGTCCGAGGACGAAGGATGTTCGTCAACAATCCCTTCAAGCTGTTGGGGTTGTTCTTGGTTGACATTGGAGGTTGTTGGTTGGTTTCCGGACTGGATAGCGTCATATCTGTCGCGAATGTTGAGTAGATCATCGAGGTCTTGTTGGATAATTTGCGCGTTTTGGTTATTGGTTTCTACTATCTCGGGATGGGTTTCTTCTACATTGGTCACCATTGTCGCTCGTCTGGTAGAGTATTGGTATTCGAATTCTAAACTAGTTGGGAACTAGATGTTTCCCGGAGACGGCGCCATTTGATAAAACCATAACTTTTGTCAGTAGCGTTAGGTTTTTCAACAATGATATAATATCGAATATATAATAAACAATGAACACTTCTTGATCTTTATTACTATTCGGCAATTGCCCTTGTTCGGATTACAATTTCTTTCTATCAATCATGCTCGACTTAAATATTTGATCTCTCATCTTAGTCTTTCTCCTTCCTCTTCGGTACTCGGCTCTTTCTCTGCTCGGTTTGTTTCTTGATGTGATAAGCTTTGATTAATTTCTCTCTTTTCTCTACTTCTCTCTATATTTTTTGGATAGATTTTCTGGTCCTTTTCTAGGAGGGGTAGTTGGCTATTTATAGGCAACTATGCCTTTTAGGATGTTGACAAATGTCTTCATCTCTGGGGATGTTTCAGACATGGGTCCCTAGCTAAGTGGGCTTGGGCTTTTTAATATTATCCACCTTTATTCTCTAGGAAAGGCATGTGATGACCCATTAAAGCATTGGATACCCCATTAGGATATATGGGCTGATCACTATCCGAATAGAATATTCGGGTCTAATTTTTATGTTCTATCAGAGAAGGTCAGAATAGAGGAAAATTTGAAATAGAGTTATTGACTGAAAACTACTTACGGTCTTTTTTAAAAATCAACTTAAAAATTAGATTTTAAAAATATTAATTTTTTTAAAGTTTTTATAGCCTAAAAATCCGATTGTGAGAACCTAAATAATCCGACTGTCCAAACATTCACATATTTTACTATTCAAAATTCCAAACAGTCAACCAAAAAAATCTTTTGCCAAACGAAACCTTAGTTAGAAGATTGTGGACTACAAACCTTTTGTTTTCTGCATAAGCATATAACCAAAACCTTAATCCGGGGATTCACTATAAACTATAGTATAAAGTTTTTAAGCTCCTGTAGAACGAGAATTGGTACTTCAGTGGATCTATTTGAACATTGGAAATAGACCACAAGATTTGCCTCAAATGAACTTGGCCCGATTTCTCATTAACCCTTTGTCATTCTGGTCTGCAAGTCTTGAAAATTATTGAAGAAACACGGATACATTGATAAAAGCATAGAACTACATATCAAACACATTGTCTTGCCATTTCTAATTTATAACTACCTTGAATAAAAGAGTACTCTATCTTACAATTCAACAAATCGCACCATAATGGCTTATCATGTAACAGGCCAGATCCAATAGGGCATCACATGGCTGGATAATGTTGGGTACGTTGTAAATAAACACAATAATTTCTACGGAAAAAAAATGGACAAATAAACAGAAAATGGTTTCCTCAAATATATAAATATCAATTACAATCTTCAAAATTAAGAGTATGTAAATGATACCGAAATGGACTAAAGTCCGAGACGAGGTAACTGCAAGCAGTTTTTCTTAAACGATATATGCCCCGCCACCTCTGCTTCTGGCTAAATGGGGGACTTCGTTCCCAAGGTACAACGTCTATCGCATGTGACTCGACAGAAACGGCACCGAGCCACGGTCGGGCCGTTGGTGGTGCGGTACTCTCTCTATATATATGTATGCATATGTGTATGTGTGTGAATGTGCGTCTATGTCATGTATTTTCTTTGTCATGGAAAAGTCTATTGAAAAATGATGAAAGACCATCATATTTATGCAAAGTTTGTAACTCGCCATCAATATGGGGATATAAATATTTTGAAACTCCTATAACTTAATTGCATTCAAAACAAAACAAAACCAAAGGTTTTTACCAACAATCCCCCACATGAATGCAATCATTAAACATGCATAGTGTAACTAAATGCAATCGAGAGAACCACGAGAATTCACTGCATAAGTACAGGTAGTGCGCGCCTTGAACCTGCCATAGCGAAATACCTTTCGAATATACTTTCCTTAGGTAGCGTAATGCTTTGAACCTTTAGCGTTTTGTGTATAACAAAATAATACCCGCACAGTGCCTTCTCTACACAACTTACTAGGCCCTTTAGTTGTTGTCCATATTTGGCCATGTACTGCCTTGGCAAATTCAACCAAGTGCTCTAGCAATTTAGCCGTAGCTCATCACATATTATCGGCTATACACACTCGTTATAGGTGATTTTCAAGTCAAGGGTGTCCTGACTCACCCCACTCGATCTTCGAGATACTTGATTCATTAAGAGCCTCACGCTCACCCTTACAATGGTATAGGTCTATCACTCTTTCATTATAGAAATGGGCTGAGAACTTATGTTCTCGAGTGCTTTGTTCGGTTACCCGCACAATTCAGTTTCCCATTGAACCTGAGACTGAAGTTTCCAGTTCAGGTTGGGTTACCTATGCGAAGGTTTCCAATTTATTGGGCTTCAAACCTCATTTTCCTCGATGATTCTCCAACTCCTCCACGAGTCAAGCATTTTCTATATGGATCCGCATTATTATCTTTAGACCTTGAAAAGTCTAAGGATACCACACTAATTACTAGCAATTCCTTTTGCGGACTTGTGTCTCCGACGACTATGTCATGACTTTGTCGGGACTTTCCATTATACAATTACTCTGATCCCGTTCAATAACTAACTGACTTTATCAGTGCATGCTTATTGAGGGAACAAATTTTGGCCCTTCTCAGCCAATCTGCCTTTTCTCAGTGTCTACAACATTATGAATTCTGATTTCATAGTTGATCCACGTATGCATGTCTGTTTTACAGACCTCCATGAGACTGCAACCTCTTTAAGTACAAACATATCCACTTGTGGACCTTGTACTGTTAAAGTTTGAGATACACTTGGTATCTAAATACCCTCCAAATATTTTGGACATCTCATATAATGCAGTTCATGATTGGCAGTATACCTCATGTATCTGAGAAGCCTCATTGGCAAACCTACTGAGTCTGCTCACTGAGTTGGCTACAACTGGTCTAGTGCAGTTTTTGACGCACAAGAGACTACCTATGATAAGTTAGGTGTTTTTTTTAGTCCATATAGCGACTTAACAAGTTTTCGCACCTTGGCTTACTTTACACGGAACCACGACCCAATGGGTTGTTCCTAATTCTCTAGATCTCCATTTATAAAACAAATTTTCTCACTAATTAATGATGCGTCTTTTTATAGAGATTAGAGTATAGACATTAAAATTATAAAAACCGTCAGTTTACTTAAAGTAATTGACTTTATTTCTCACGTGCCTATCAAGCTCATTGTTGATGGCATCTTTCCATATACACATTATATGGATAACATTGATTATTTCAATGTCGTCGATTCACCTTCACTCATGAAGGTCAAGGGACAAAGGAAGTTTCATTACTTACCCTTTTACCATGCCGAGTCACTTCATCTTCCTTACAAGATTCACTTTTCCTACTTTTCCAGCACCGTTTGAGTGTTCACTTGTCTTGGGTAGCGTAATGTTTTGAACCCTCAACATATTGATCACACTCGCCAGGCGTTAGAGTTTTTGCATAAAAATTTCTCTTTTAGAAAATATACTTCTCGGGCTTAGAACAATGTGCCTTATGCACTAGAAAATATGCACTTTAAAGCCATGTGCCTTATGCACTAGAAACCGTTCAGCACTATATTTTGTGCTTATCCGAACAACACACAATCTACCGTTTTTGACCCTATCCAAGTCTTTCAAGGAACAAGATTGAGACTTTTCTTAGGTAGCGCCAAACTTTCACGAACTTATAGTCAGACACCATGCCTTCTATAATTCTGTCTGTTTGGTCCAACTTCCTAAGATGTAGTTTGTTCAACACATATCTTGCGGAAAGCTCACTTCCCACACAAATTCAGAGTTTAACCCTGAACTTATCAACATGACATTCCAACCGCACAATTATGCGAACGGTGTCTCATGTTCGCCGTTTCAATCACACTGATCATGTATTCATATTCATGTGAATATACCATTTCGGAACTAGTTAGACAATATCTAACACGTCCAAGTATATTCTATCATTTAATGATTAACACTTAATCATTGGATTAAAGTTGGTAGATTAACTCAATAGAACACACCTGATTAAACATGTTTTCTGACAAGCCTTAATCCTCAACAATAGAATTCACGTATTCATTCTTACTTGAATGAATATCTCAATTGATTTGTCTTTACTTATCATCAAGTAGACATATCAGTGTTTAGTACAACCATCAATAGAATGAGGAAATACCTTTTAACCCCTTCTTGATTTGCACGCATCTCAAATGCATCAAACCATTAGGTTATGTACTCCATTTGAAACTTCGAACTGAAGACTTAGCAAACATTGCTTCGAACACAAACTCATATTTGTGTTTCAATTTAAATAATAGATTTAGAAAAATAAAACATTTATGATTTTATATTTTCATGACCTACTATATCATGTCAAATCAGTGACAATAACTCAACATGTCATTATTGACCACAAGAGTATCGACTAAAATCCTCATTTTGAACAAATAGTCACTCATGTATTTCCACAAAAAGCAAACTTATCACAATTTGATCATAGTGTTTTGGCTACCGAAAGGCTACTGCCCTTTAGGTT
This sequence comes from Primula vulgaris, assembly GCA_963920805.1. Classification (NCBI taxonomy): domain Eukaryota; kingdom Viridiplantae; phylum Streptophyta; class Magnoliopsida; order Ericales; family Primulaceae; genus Primula; species Primula vulgaris. The sequence continues at coordinate 21,579,665 of OY987215.1, forward strand.
TAAAACACCACTAGTCATGATTCAAATTTGTATACTTGCACTTGTTAGTGAATTTCCAAACGTTTAAAACGTTTCCACACATTAACGCCCCCACAATTCATGCATTCCCTTTGTCCTCACTCAGAACATGCACATTTTAATTGAGATACTTAACTGGTTTCAAGGTGCTAAATGAATTGTATCATTTATTTCAGACATTTAAGGTCTATACCACTAAACTGTTAGGTATTTTTCCACTCATCCGTAGACGCGTTGGGGTATGACTAGATTCTCGATCTGCAGTATCGATGGATTACCCCCACATTTGGGGACACTTGGGGTTCTCCGCCAATAATAGTAATATAATATTACTAAATTATTATTCTCAATAATAGCAAGTTAAACATGTTCACAATATGTTTTACCAACAAATTAATAATATGTTATTTCAACAAATTATTAAATGTTTTCCCACAAAATAATAAGATGTTAATTTCAATAAATTATTAAATGTTTTTTCAGCAAATCAATAAGATGTTATTTTCAACAAATAATAAAATAGCCGATACTTGTTTATTCTTAAAATAAAACTCAACGGCCATTTATAATTTGTCCAATTATCAAATTATTTGCTCTTGGATGAACAAAGTTTGTTATTAAATAACCTTTCATCCAAATATGTAACCGACTCGTCAATGCAATTCGTAGATAGCTAATAAAGCTTTTCATAAATTCCAACAATGTCTGTCGTTACAATACTTTATAACTCTCCAAATTAAATTGCGATTAATCACAATTAATAAGAAGTTATAAACACTCATCATTAATCTCATTAATGATTACCGTTACAAATTTTGTAATCCTCCAAATTAAATTGCAATAAATCACAATTAATACGGATATGACCCATTATATCACCACATTAGTGGCTTTAATAATAATGATTTCAAATTTATAACCCCCATCATTAATATGCACTAATGCAAAATTAATATGAGTTACACCGGCACCCACAATGTTCTGGTCAGTTCCAGCACCCACTGTGTTCCGGACATTTCCCATAGGAAACTGTTTGTTATCTCAAATAACAAATACGCACAATCTAATTTCGGAAAATGAAACTAAAACTCCTCCTTCGCAAACACCAAATTTCTATAACCACGCATGATTTCAAGAAACTGATTTTGCAAGAGTATTTTAGTTCATTCCTGAAAAAGATTATCAAATTCTGAAAGATTTATTCAGCCATAAACACCAGATAAATCTGATTTTACACAGAACAATCTCAGAATTCAAACAGTTCTGTCGTAAGCCCCAAATTCTGAAAATTAGAAAATGGTTTTACAAGAACTATTTCGAAACCAGTTCTGTCGTAATCCCCAATTTAATGGCTTTTACTAGAACTATTTCGAATGATCACCAATCCTCCAATTGCATGTTAGAGATCCATGTCTACACAAATACTCATCGGAAATTGTTAGTCATTTATTAACATAAAAATAATAAACATGTATAAATCACTAACAATATAAATCTAGTCTCTAACCAGATTGCTCATAAATCAATTTCCAGAACACTACCAAATAATCCACATGTAACAAGAAAAAATAAACACTGTTACGTAATATGTCTCAGTACCCATTACAACCAATATTCTAACTACCACAATGAAACGAATACCTTAATTGTACCATTTCATTTCTATTCCAATAAATAACAATAACACCTCATTCATGGTTATACATAATCAAATATGCACAACACAAATACAATTTCCATTAAGTATGCAATTTAAAACCAGTAACAAAGCCATAATACTTATAGGCGTTATAAACTGAACCAACAAAACTCATCACTCATCATACACATATGCACGTCCCTAAATACACACTTGCTCCGGAGTGTAATACAAAACGTTTCCATAACAGACAAGCCATTATTACCAATATAAAATGAAATGAAAGCATTGAAGGAAAACTCGTCTTATTACTAACACATAAACGTCTACCAAAAAAAACTTGGTTATCAATAATAGTTGTATCCACAACTGCATCTCATGCATTTCATATCAAAATCCATGATCTCATATATTCATTAATATAAATCAACAGAATAAACCAAATCTTGACTTTCAAAATTCTGAATTATTCAAAAGGATCTCAAAACAAAACAAATACTCAAATAAATGTTTATAACACCAAGGACGTTGAATAATTCCACCAGGACACAAGAACACACATAAAGTGGAAACTAGACCAAATAAAACTTATCATGTTCCAATCCGTTTCTAGTACATACTGTACAAAACTCTTTAACGCATGATACTCTATACATGCATTTAACCAAAAAAATTATTTTCTTAAAAGCAGGTGCACACCACCTCCTCATAAACATCAAAGGCCAAATAAATACAAATATATGCATCTCATAACATTCATATATTAACACAATATGAAATCTTATACAAATATTTTGCTCCGCAAAATTAACTATAATTGTTACATAAACCAGACTTGTACTACTGGAATAAAATGTAACATCCAATTAACAAACCACAAGTTACACATACAAATATGCAATATCTCAGTAACATATAAACGTGGCATGTTAATACCATTACACTAATAGAATCAACTCACATAATTAACATGTAGTATTTATAAAATACAAAATGTAAAATACAAATGCATGCAATACAAGGCACTGGCTGAAGCCACTACCTTCCAATTAGGAATTATGGTCTTAACAAGGAAATTGTCAAATACCCATCTAAACCAATTCATACAAGAATTATACATTTGTCTTATAGCATATACAAAAGTTAATAAATTAATTAGCTCATGCATATATAAAGGTTATTTAACATTTTTGTACAAACTATTGAATCACCAAGATTAAAACAATCCAAATGTTTTCGATAATTCAACGGGAAACATCAATTTATTAAAAGCAAAGTTTCTCAATAAATGATTTTTCCAAAGAATTATATCAAAAACCACCAAACAAAATTAAAAGCATGATATAACAATCTAAAACCATTATAGCCGTAAACATCAAATTTCCGAAACCAAAGATTAAGAGAAAATGATTTTACTAAGAACGATTACGGATAAAGAAATAATTTTCTGTAAATTCATACACCGAAATTATTGTATTAACGAACCAAACATAAAAAATATCGTTTAAGATTGTTGGGTACGCTGTAAATAAACACAATAATTTATACGGAAAAGAAATGGACAAATAAACATAAAATGGTTTCCTTAAATAAATAAATATCAATTATAATCTTCAAAATTAAGAGTATGTAAATGATACCGAAATGGACTAAAGTCCGAGACGAGGTAACTGCAAGCCGTTTTTCTTAAACGATATTTGCCCCGCCACCTCTGCTTCTGGCTAAATGGGGCACTTCGTTCCCAAGGTACAACGTCTATCGCATGTGACTCGACGGAAACGGCACCGAGTCACGGTCGGGCCATTGGTGGTGCGGTACTTTCTCTCTATATGTATGCATGTGTGTATGTGTGTGAATGTGTGTATATGCCATGTATTTTCTTTGTCATGGAAAAGTTTATTGAAAAATGATGAAAGACCATCATATTTATGCAAAGTTTGTAACTCATGAAAGCCATCAATATGGGGATATAAATATTTTGAAACTCCTACAAGTTAATTGCATTCAAAACAAAACAAAACCAAAGGTTTTTTCCAACAAATAACACGTGCAGTGGCATGTATTAGCCAAACCCTAACTAAAGAAAGTCATTTTCAAATAAACTCATAAACTAAAACACTTAAATAAATCATTTAAAAACACTTTTCAGTATTCTCTTACAACTCAACAACTTTACATCTTATTAGCTAAACAACCATAATCACAGCGGAATCCAACTAAGATTTAAGAGCTCTGTCTGTTCCTGACTAACTTGTTCTTAATGCTAAGTACCTGAAAACATTTTTAAAATGAATGGTAAGCTAAACGAGATTAGTGAGTGACAAATTCTAACAATAATTATATGGGACAAAAATATGGTTTAGCATTCTTTTCTTTTATTTCAAAAATATCAACTTTAACTTTAATATAAAAAAAAATCCCACTGCATGATTATAGAATACTTTCTTGAAAATGAAACCGTAACAATTAACAAATAAATAATTTTCAATTATAATTGATTGGACTTTCCAATCTATTCAGCGGATTCAGACTTCCTGAATCTCTTTTAATACACTACAAGAAAAAGTTCATTTAGCATCATATTTTTTTCCGGTTATGTTGTTAAGTGGTTGTGGCTAAATTTTAACAACAGTTTAGCAACAAATAACAACATAATTTGTTGCTAAACTGTTGCTAAAATTTAGCCACAACTACTTTAGCAAGATAATCGGAAAAAAATTATGATGTTAAATGAATTTTTTCTTGTAGTGATACTTTTTTCAATTTGGACTTCCCAAATCTCTTTATTTCTTTTCGGACTTCATGAATATCTCCCTCTTTCGGACTTACCAAAATAATATTCTCTCTTTTCGGACTTCGCGAAATAACATTCCCTTTCTTTTCGGATTTATCGAAATAACATTCTCTTTCTTTTCGGACTTACCGAAATAACATTCTCTCTCTTTTCGGACTTCCCGAAATAACTCTCTCTATTTTCGGACTTTCCGAAATAACATTTTCTTTCTTTATTTTGACACAACAAAATATACTAATATATATGTTAATAAAAATAATAACTTGTAAACACATTTCAAAACATGTACGGAATAGTTATACTAGTTAGACAAAACCACTTGTTTTCGGAATGTAATTGACTATATTGCTGACCACTAAATCCGTGTCAGAACATACATTTCTCATGGTTTTGCACTGCGTCTCCCATTTCTTTTTCTTGGCTGCCCTTCTGTTTCTTTCTATTCTCTTAATCTGTGAATAGATGCGTGTATATATGTATAAGTATATAGATGTGTATTTTTACTGTGAAGTGAGTTGTAATAGTACTATGCGCATATACTCTTTTTTTTCTATTCTTTATGTGCCATGTAATATATAGCCATAGGCCCATAAGGTCAGTAACAGCTTAAATATAACCGACTAAATAAAGGTAAATATTCATGAACTGCCCTTCCAATAATGTCACGCCTCAAAATCCAAAAGACACGGATATCGAGGCATGACCTTTTTAAAAACAAAAGCAAAGAGAACCTGTTGGTACAAAATTAAAAAATTTAAAAGAAAACACAAGCGAGCTAAAGGAACTATTAAACAATAAATAAAAGCATGCCAAACGCGGCTACACGACCAAAAGGTTTTGACAAAATTATAAAAGAAAAGAAACGAATGTAAATCGCCCGTAGGCTATAACCTCAAAATGAACTAACTAAAAAGAAAGTGACTAAAGAAGCCCCGAACCCATGCAATACCGCGCTAATGCACCTAGCCAACGCCTCAAGCTAATTTGTACCTGAAAGACAAAATTGTAACGGTGAGTCCCACGCACATAACTAGACGGGACGGCACCACAGACACCGTCACTACATCCCATAAATGCAAGAACTCACAAATTCCACAACTACGATAAACGACGTATAAAACGAAATATAATGACATTCTACAACTACGATAATCTACGAATAAAAAGAATATAACGACATTCTACAATTACGATAAATTAAATAAATTAACTAACATCAACACACATCTAAAGCATACATGGACCTCTCACGCCACCTACCCCGGTCCGGAAGATAGGTCATTCCCTATCCCTTCGGCCGTCATATGTCCCCGGAATTAGGGAGAGACATAGACCATTGCAACATAAAAGTAGATTTATAGTGCGCACTTGGACCTCTCACGCCACTCGCCCCAGTCCGTAAGACGAGTCATTCCCTATCCCTTCGGCCGTCATATGTCCCCGGAATTAGGGAGAGACATAGACCATTGCAACATAAAAGTAAATAGTGCACACTGGGACCTCTCACGCCACTCGCCCCGGTCCGTAAGACGAGTCATTCCCTATCCCCTCGGCCGTCTTCTGTCCCCGGAATTAGGGAGAGACAGAGACCATTGCCACTACAGCTAACACACAAGGCATCGGCCAATGATATAAATCTAACCAATTAACACAATCTCATACGTATAAATATAAAGGCCTCGGCCAATAATATTATACTAATCGAATAACACCACCACATACGTCACGTAACGTAATACAACATAACACATAACCATATGTACTAAATTCGCAACTAGCCAAACAACTCCAATAACGTAAAATCCCATTCGGCCATTTTAAAAAACACCTTGTATGCATAAACTACAATTAACCATTATTCACCATAATAAATTCATCCAATACCATCAACAACTATATAATCCCATAAACAACTAATAAATCATGCAAACCCATCCATAATCTCGCTAATTCGAAATAACATATCTAAGGCTTCAACCTCTACAATTTAAATAATGGAACTAAAACTACAACAAATAATCCCAATTAACAATTTAAGAACACAATTAATATAAACGGCAAAACCCCCAATTTATAATAAACACAAAACCAAAACCTAACATACACCCTCGTCTAGTCGCAATGGATAACTCCCGTTACCTTAGAGCGTAGAGGAGATGCTTCCGGTATGAACCCCCTAATGGTGGTTTCATTCTTCTTCTTCTCTTTCTTTTCTTTTCTCTCTTTTCTCTCTTCTTACTCTTTCTCTCTCTTGCTTACTAGTTTACTGAATCTTATCGGTAGAAAGTGGCTGAAAAGAGTTTATAAAAGCTGTTTTGATAAAGTTTGAGGTAACGAACTATTTGGTCCCCAAAGTTCTAATAGTTAACTCTTAATCCAAAAATATAGTTTTACTACTCAAAAATAACAAATCTTTAGAAACAAAACTATTGGGTCCTTTTTATTTATAAAATTAGTAACAGGTTTTAAAAATAAGGTTTTTCGGAAGAGTTTCGGTTTTTGGCTAAAAATTAGTCGAGTGACCGGTTTTTGGTAAAATTTTAAATAAAACGCTTTTGGATAAATGAAATCATAATAAAAACCATTTATAAAAATACGGGATGTTACAAATAAAATTAAATGTACCCATATGTAACTTAAGGTGATTAAATGTTCCCTTTCAATAGAAATATTTGTAACGTGAAGCTATAAATGTACCAACAGTCACTACTGCTAATTTATCAACAAAACAAATCAAAGATTACTATTATGGATTGTAATTTTGTATACATATTCTTAACAGCATAAGAATCCTAACTAAGACAGTATATATAATAAGAAGGAAGCTCAACAATCATATCTAAAATTATACCAACAAATAGAATTAAAAATAAAGGTAAATATATAAATTTAAGGGATTTTACATTGACTCATATATTTGTTCTTCTTACACTCACTCCTCTCTATACACTCGTTGTGAATGGAGTGAGAAGAGTATATGGAGGAGCGTAAGAGCAGTGAACATAACACTACTCCTCATGTAGATGTGAAATAGTCTAAAGTGGGTCTAAAGATAACATGTCTCACCGATAAGTTTAGTTTTTCCCAAGGAGAACTATCCATCAGACTTTTTAATCGTGCTTTTAGAAATTGCAGCTTGATGGAAAGAACCTAATAAGTAATAGAAATAAGGTTAAACTAAATAGCTTTTTTTTGGACCGAATACATCATTTTGAACATGAAAGGACTAAAAAAGGTTTAAAATAAAACCATTTGGGGGAAAAAGAGTTATAAATGAAACTGGGAACATTTCTATGATGAGTCAAGGTTAGAGTGGTTTGTGTTGAGTTGTGCAGTCAAATTACTTTTGGTCATATTCACTTATTATCACACATCACTTGCAATTGTAATAAGCCTCGCTATGGGTTCTATATATATATGTCCCACTAATCTTGTATAATAAGAATCGCATATTCGAGAGACTATTATACAAAGAGAGTTTTATTTGTGAGAGAATCATAGATTTGTGATCGAGTTAGATTACGTTGTAATCTTCTCTATAATATATATATAAGCGTCATGTGCAGTGGTCCAGATACGTACATCTGATTTCCTAACAAATGGTTTCAGATCTCGAGGTTGTAGAACCAAGGTTCGAAGATCGGAAGGAAAATCAATGGCGCAAGAAGACAGAAACACACATGGGATCGAGAAGTTTGACGGAAAGAACTTCGCATTCTGGAGAGTGCAGATAGAAGACTATCTGTATGGGAGAAAGATGCATCAGCCACTCCTTCTCGAGTAAAGGCCGACCACGACCACCGAAGAAGCGTGGAAACTCTTAGACCGACAAGTGTTGGGAATGATCCGACTAGCACAATTTAGGAGCATGGCACACAATGTCACAAGAGAGATGACAATGATAGGGATGATGAAGGTCCTCACCAACGTGTACAAAAAACCATCCGCAAACAACAAGGTACATCCCATGCGTAAGTTGTTCAATCTATGCATGGCTGAGAACACACCTGTCGCAAACCATGTGAACAAATTCATCGACACCATAAATCAATTGGATACGGTGGAAATAACTTTTGAAGACGAAGTGAGAGCTCTAATACTTCTAGCCTCTTTACCAAACAGTTGGGAGTTCATGCGTGCTGCTGTCAGCAACTCAATTGAAAAGGAAAAACTGACTTATAACGGCATCCGAGATCAAATACTCGTTGAGGAACTCGGAAGACAAGATATTGGTGAATGTCAAATGATGGAGGAAACTTGAATGTCGGTTTAAGATGTCGGGGTAAGGACAAATTGGACAAAAAAAGTCGTTCATAATCCAGAGGCAGAAGTGGGCAGAGCTGAGGTGGCAAAAATAGCGATCAAAACAAGAAGAATCTCTGATGTTATAACACCAGGGTATGGGGCACTTCGCTCATGAGTGCAAGCAACCGAAGAAGAAAAATGGCAGAGATCATTTGGAAAATATTGTGAGCGATGAGGATTCGGGTGACTGTACATTTCTCGTTATATAGAGAAATATAGACTTGTGGATTCTAGACTCTGGGGCATCATTTCACACAACCCCTCAGAAGGATTTATTCAAAAATTACATTGCGGGTAATTTCGGTAAAGTGTATCTAGCTGACGGAGAAGCGTTGGATGTTGTTGGAATGGGCGATGTGAAGATTCACATTCCAAATGGGTTGGTATGGAAGCTGACGAAAGTAAGGCATGTTCTAAGGTTGACCAAGAATTTGATTTCAGTAGGTCAACTCGATGCAGGGGTACACCTCAATTCGTTCAGCGGTGGAGCTTGGAAAGTTTCATGAGGTGCTATGGTGATAGAACGAGGGAGCACGGTTGGTACATTGTACATGACAACTGATGATGGGTGTACAATTGCGGAAGCTGTGTCGCAAAACTGCTCTGAACTGTGGCATCAACGTTTGGGTCACATATGTGAGAATGGAATGAAAGTGTTAGCGAATGACAGGAAACTTTCAGGCTTGAAGTCTGTCAACCTTGATGCTTGTGAATGTTGCATATTCAGAAAGCAAAAGAATGTGAGCTTCCAGAAAAGTGGGAAAGCTCCGAAGGAGGAAAAGATAGCACTGGTCCACTCCGATGTATGAGGATCATCTCCAGTAACCTCAATCGGAGGATCTCAGTACTATGTGACCTTCATCGATGATTCGACGAGGAAGACATGGATCTACTCCTTGAAACACAAGTCTGAAGTGTTTAAGAAATTTCAAGAATGGAAGGCCATGGTGGAACTAGAAACCGGAAACAAACTGAAATGCTTGAGATCCGATAACGGTGGAGAGTAAATTGATGGGAAGTTTGTAGAGTTCTATGCACAAAGAGGTATTCTGATGGAGAAGACCATTTAAATAACGGCATAGAAAAATGGCATGGCTGAGAGAATGAACCAAACTATCAATGAGCATGCTAGGAGTATGAGGCTACAAAGTGCTCTACCCAAGGCCTTATGGGCACATGCAGTAAGCACTGCGGTTTATCTCATTAACTGTATACCCTCAGTGCCATTAGAAAAGAGAATTCTGGAGGAAGTCTGGATAGGAAATCCTATCTCTTATGAACACCTGCGAGTGTTCGGTTGTCTGTCATATATCCATGTCGATATAAACGAACCTACCAAGCTTGACTCAAAATCCAAAGTTTGTTACTTTGTGGGGTACGATGGAGCTGAGTTTGGATATCGCTTCTGGGATACTCAAACAAAGAAGATCATTCGCAGTAAGGATGTCATCTTCAACGAAAGCATTTTGTACAAAGATCGACAAAATGTGGTGGTGGAAGAACACGTGCTCTCGTCCTAGGAAAGTGGTATGGTCGACATGAATGCATTTCCAAGGCTGAAGATGAGTCTGTGGTGCTCGAAAAGTTACCAGCACATGCTGAAGAGGTCGAGGGGTTACCCCAAACCCCTCAACCTGAATTGGGCGCTCACTATGAAGGATGAGATGAGGTCACTAAAGAAAAATATGACTTGGCAGTTAGTCGAACTGCCCAAGGGGAAAAGGGCACTGAGTAACAAATGGGTCTTGCGACTAAAGGATGAACAAGATGGTTCGAAACGGTACAAGTCACAACTAGTAGTCAAAGGATTCCACCAAGAGGAAGGAATTGACTACACTAAGTTCTTTTCTCCAGTCGTAAAATTGACGACTGTTCGGCTATTGTTGAGCATTGTTGTAAATGAGAATCTTCATCTTGAGCAATTAGATGTGAAAACTGCTTTTCTCCACGGAGATTTTGAAGAAGATATTTACATGCTACAACCTGAAGACTTTGCTGAAAAGGGAAAAGAGAGACTGGTATGCAAACTTAAGAATAGCTTGTACGGGCTAAAACAAGCATCGCGGCAGTGGTACAAAAAGTTTGACAGTTTCATGGTGGATACCGGTTTTGAGAGGAGTGTAGTGATCATTGCTGTTTCGTGAAGAGATTCGAAAAAAATTCATACGTCATACTACTTCTGTACGTAGATAACATGTTGCTCGCCGGGTCGAGCCTTGTAGAAATCAACAAGGTAAAAGAACAGTTAGTAAAACACTTTGAAATGAAGGATTTGGGAGCCGCAAATTAGATCCTCGGTATGAGGATCTCCCAAGGAAGGGATGAGTCTTTGTTTTTGACACAAGCCGAGTATGTGAAAAAAGTGTTGGCTCGGTTCAGTATGAGTGATGCCAAAGCTATAGGCAAACCCCTAGTCGCACTCTTTAACTTGTCGAAGGACCAATCACCCTCGAACGAGAAAGAAAAGGATCGTATGTCGAACATACCCTACGCCTCAGCTATTGGTAACTTGATGTACGCTATGGAGTGTACAAGATCGAGCATTGCCCATGCAGTGGGAGTTGTCAGTCATTAGATTAGTAATCCAGATAAGCACCATTGGGAAGCTGTGAAGTGGATATTGAAATATCTCTCGGGTACAGTGAATTCGGCATTATGTTTCTGAAAGTCCTCGGAAGGCCTGCATGGCTATGATGATGCTGACATGGCCGGTGATCTGCATAGCCAAAAGAACACAATGGGATGCGTTTGTACCTACGGTGGTACTGCTGTGAGTTGGACATCTAAGATACAAAAGATTATTGCACTGTTGACCATAGAAGCTGAGTACATTGCGGGGTCGGAAGCAAGAAAAGAGATAATTTGGTTGCAAGGTTTCTTAGAGGAGCTCGGTCAGAAAACCGACAAGGGAGTTCTGCACTATGCTAGTCAAAGTGTAGTTCAGCTAGCTAACAATCCTGTATTCCGTTCACGTACCAAGCACATACAGATCCGTTACAATTTCATTTGGGTTGTTCTAGATGATGGAATCTTCGCGCTAGAAAAGATTGAGGGCACCAAGAACCCCACCGACATGCTAACGAATACTGCTACAATCGACAAACTTAGGCTATGTGCGACCTCAGTAGGACTCCGAGCTTGAAACTCAGGGTCGCCACTGCAGTGAAGAATGAGTAACTTGAAAAGAGTACTAATTATTATACAAGGATACCGATGGGTGCATTCTGCTCGGAGGAGCACAATGAGTTCGGTGGTCGGGGATAATCATAGTTCTTTTGAAGCACTCGACATTTGACTTCAAGTGGGAGATTGTTGAGTTGTGGAGACAAATGCTTTTTGGTCATCTTCACTTATTATCCCAAATCACTTGAAATTGTAATAAGACCCACTATGGGTTCTATATATATGCCCTACTAATCTTGTATAATAAAAATCACATATTCGAGAGAGCACTATAGAGAGAGAGTTCTATTTGTGAGAGAACCATAACTTTGTGATCGAGCTACATTACGTTGTAATCCTTCCTATAATATATATATAAGCGCCACCTGCAGCAGCCCGGATAGGTAGCCATTTTAGATGAACTCCATTATAAAACTGTGTGTGCGATTTACATTCTTATTTTTATTTAAGTACATCTGATTTCCTAACAGTTTGTTGACCAATGATACGCCCGGTTTACTGGCTTTGCTTTTACAGAGCTTACTCCATTTAATATGTAGTTTTACAAAATTAATAGCTTTTCAGTTTAACTTTGTATTCCTACTATAGATGAATCCTTTGCATGACCGTTCCCATCAAATTTGCAGTATTATCACAGAAGAAAAAAAGACTAAACCTATTTACCTCTATTAGAGAAAAGATATATAATTTTCAAAGAAAAATTTGCACGTATAAACCAAAAAAATGTGAATAGACCTAACATAGCATCACATACAAGCCAGTTTAGGCGCATTTTTTTTCTTAATATATGGCATAATCGAATAGTTTTTTCCACTGAAACAGATACAAATAAATGGAGCAAGAACTATCATTTGTGGAATTCACGAAAGTAAACAGGAAAACTAATAGAAATCCTAAAAAAATATATCTTCTATTAATATTGAAATAAAAATAACTACAATATAACACTTTCTTTCTTTCTACAATATAACTCTAAAACTATACAACTTAATCAAAGATTCAAACTTCATCACTGAATTCTATTTAAAGCTGAAAGAGTTTGAGTATCATTTTATTTATGTTGCATTCGTTATGTTTCGTATGAGTTTAGTATATTATTAATATTTTTTGTTTATTATGATGGATTACCAGTTTCTTGTTTTCATGTTGATTATTGAGGAAATGGTTAATTGAATAATTTGTTATATAATGTTTGAAAATTTTCCAAGCGCTTATTAGAGTATATAAAAATCCAAAAATATTTTGTTTTAAAGCGCTTATCGAATATTGATTGAGTTTATATTGCTTGTTTCATCTCTTTCATCGTTCGTTATTTTCCAACTGCTAAACCATAAATATATTGCTGAGTTTAGTTGGGGGATACAACCGATGAATGTTATGAACAATGTGGAATATTTTTAACATGAAATTTGCATTTGAAAAAGAAAACAATTTTATTATTTTGCATCTTTTTCAAAACTTAAAAAAAATCCATCATATCTAAGATTTTATTTGTATCTCTTACTTGTTAAGCCACACTTGTGTAAAAAGTTTGTTTAGTTTCTTTGTTAGACATATTTTTATCAGTGGAAAGATAATCGAGACGCAGAAGGCAACAACTTGAAAATATGAAAGGACGATGCAGTCATTTGCATCTCCTATAAAGAGCCGAACCTTGCCGTGCATTACACTATCTGGTGTATTTTATCCAATTACTCGAAGATTTAGTTATTTTGTGTAAATATTTATCGTAAATTTTACATATGCGTTAGATTAAATTTTTCATATAGAACATATTGCATAACCCTAGTTAGGGGGAAAGGCCCCCGAGAGGTCTATATTCTCGTTAAAACTTTATCACTTTTTGAATGCTCAATTTTTCTTAAAAATCAACATTTGTATAATTAGATAGAAATCTTATGATGTTAGAAGAGATTATTATAATTCTTTTATAACCTAAAATAGTTAAAATAATGTTGCATTAATGTAGCCAAGTATTACATGAATGTAGTTTGTTCGTTCTTATTTGTCTGAGTATTGGCGAAACGCCTTAATTTACTGATGTAGGGTTGGTGTAAACACTTTAAGAGGATTACTTTCGTATGTATACTAAAATATATGTACCCCATCATTTTGGGTTATATTGGGAATGTGAGCTTGAGAGTTGAACTTATTTTTCTCTAACCGATATCACTTTTTAACACGTTATGGAACTGGAAAAAAAATCGTTAGAGACTCGAGGATGTAGGTGGTTGACATGATAGGAGTTGCAAGAAGCAAGACATAATTAGATTTACTCATTTAAAAGGAGGATATGACGAAAATGTGTGAGATTACAAACTGGTTAAAATCTTACTTTGAATGTTTAAAAGTTTTATTATAATCCTGCTATTCGTGTTTTACTTAAATTGTCACATTATTATGGAACTTCACAATGAAGCCATATTTGAAAAAAAACGGTAAAAGAAAAAAATACAAAAATACAAAAAGAAAGATCAAAAGAAGGTGAAAATAGCTAGACTTAAAAGAAAAAAAAAAGAAAAAAAACCCGTAAGAAATAGTTTATGTAACGTAAACCAAAACAGTGAATGTTATTATTAATATATACTTTATAGTTCTCCTATACTGTCATTGGGATATGGGTTTGTTTGGATGTAAATTTTAAGCTTAAAGTAATTGTTTATCGTGCTTATAAGCTTCAAGGTATTTTGTTGTCCATCGCTAAAGTTGTGGCCTTATCGTTCTTGTTGCTTTGTATTTTAATTAGCTAAGTAGTTACTAGATCTCTAATCTTATTCATTCCTCACCCCTTTCTCTCCATCTATCATAACCTTAGTTTTATTTCAACTATATATATATGTGTGTGTGTGTGTCTTTTATATGACTTTAACTAGTGCAACAAAGAAGTTGTTGTTGAGGAGCTCAGACGAGGTCTTTTTTGAGGTCGACGAGGCTGTAGCCCAACAGTCTCAATCAATCAGGCACATTATTGAGGATGGTTGCGCAGACCCAACCATCCCTGTCGAAAACGTAACAAGTAAAATCTTGACTAAAGTTCTTGAATACTGCAAAAACCATGTTGAAAAGGTTCCCGAGGACAATGTTGCTGAGAAGATCCAAAAACTCAAGATCGACGAGAAGAAGCCCTTTGGCGAGAAAGAATAGCTAACCGAAGTTGAGAAGAATCTCATGAAGTTTAATGATGAATTCATTGACGTGGACATGGACACTCTTTATAACCCGATAATGGCAACTAATTTTCTTGATATAAAAAGCTTGTTAGATTTAGCATGCCAGAAAGTTCTGGACATGATTAAGGGGAAGAAACTGGAAGAGATTCGACAAATAATTAGCATCGAAGATGATTAACTCAAAGGAAACGGAGCAAGTCGAAAGAGAGAGCGCTTGGGCTTTTAATTCATAGACTACAATTAAGGCTCTAATTAGGAAAACAATCTCTTATTCAGAAGTAGGTTTTTTATTCATGCATCTAGTTGCTATGTATAAACATTCACATTTATTGAAGTTTATTGCAAATAATCCTTTAGCCAAAAAAAGGTAATTGCTAGTCTAGATACATTGATTTTCACATATTCTAGATATCATTAATGAAATTGACATCCTTTGAATAACATAATCTTAAATTAATTACTTATTAAATCCTTTGTCACCTTAAAAATGATTACAAAAAATATTTTCCGAACTTTTTAGATTATAGTAATTACTACGGTTCTGTGAGGTGCATTTTGCACATTCAGGGAAATTAAATTTAATAAATTTCTTAGTCAGTCACGTCGAGGGGGTAAAGAATACTTCTGGGTTCATTTTCCAGTTAAATTCTGCGAACCTTTTTAAAATCATTTCTTTCTTTATACTTAAGCACCAGAACGACTTTCTTGTATAAATACCACCTGTGTAGAAATCATCATTTAATTTAGGCTTTAACATCAAGATCAGTTGAGTATTCTAGATTTCTAGTTCAGTCCACAACTGATCAGAAAATATTGACGACGGTTCTAACATGGACAAGATTTGTGCACAGGTATAATTGTCTAAATGTGTAATATGCATATATGTTCAAAATTCTGATTATGAAAAAAACCGTAGCATTTTTTTTTTCGCTTTTAAGTTATTTTGCTTTTCGTCCTTCAACTTTCTTTGCAATTTTACTTCAAATCTAAAAAATGTAAATGTAGAATCTCGGTGATTTTGAAATAGCTATTTCTTAACTTTGACCATCATATGAAAGGATTTGATAAACTAGATCATTTACACTGTGGCAGTGTGGCTATGAGGAACTAGGATTATAACTTGTATATAATAATCAACCTTTAATTCTTGTTGATTTGGTAGAGTCATTTGTAAAAATTACTCTGGTTTCATTGTGCTGCCTTAATATCCATGAAATTGTTGATTTCTTTTCCCAAATCTTCTTGTGGTGTCATCCTTTTCGTACAAGAAAACTTAACTTGTGGAACTTCTTATTAACTTTTAATATAACAGGAAATTCAGTCGAAAATGGTGCTCATGTCAACAACTGATCCAAGGGTTGAGGAAGTCGGTACAACTTCTGATCAGGTATATTTGTCTATATATATGTTTTTAAGATTCCCATCAGAGAGAACCCTAATATTATTAGTTTTTTTCATTTGATTAAGTTTGGATTTTGTTAGCTGACTATACATTCGGATCAGAGAATGTATATTCTCCATGATTCTGAGATATTGTTTTTATACATGAAATATTGTTAAAAGGTTTATACTTTCTGATGTTAGTAATTGCTTTAAAATTCCTATGCAAACCTGTGATTAAAAAAAGGAGCTCGAGGTTAATTTTTGCGCCTTTATAACCTTCGAAAGTTTAATTTGTTTTACCTCAAATGTTTTTTGCACCATAACTACGTTTAAAAATAGAAACATTTACCAGTCTATTTCATAAATTTAATTTCACAGAAAGATCAATCGGAAATGGTGGTTACACCAACAACTGCCAAACAAGAAGAGAAAATTGGCAAGACTTGTCACCAGGTATTTTTCATGTTAACCCTCATTGGACATTGGTTTGAGGTATTCCTCCTTCAGGTAGTAGTTTAGGAATAGAATATATATCTTCTCTGTGCCTTAGCTAAGTTTGTTTTCTGAAGATCGCCCTAGAGCTTCTTTTATGAAAAGAGCCCTAGGGTTTATTTACTTAAGCCTAGTTGTTTTTATCTGAAATTTAGATTCTTAGCGATTTGAGATAGTTTTTTTAATTGCAACTGTTATATGTACGGAAAAGTTAAGATGTTGGACTTGATTAGATTATTTTACCTTGTACAACTTAGATTCAGGATTGCGAGCATTATTGTAAAAGTAGTTTTCATGTTTGGCAGGTTATCACATAGCCTAAGTTATGTCTAAGCTGTTATAATAGTAAATGATCAAGTGATTATGATTCTAATTTAACGTAATGATACTGCAGTGCCGACAAAAGATTAAGAAATTGAGTGCTCATTGCACTAATACTAGAAAAGGCAAACCCTGCCCGAACAAGTTCTGTCATAAATGCCTCATGAACAGGTTTGAAGCTTATGACCCTCTTTTTTTATCTTTTTTTTATCGTAAGTTAGTGAACCTACTGGATTATTTTATATTTATTTTTAGATATGGCGAGCAGGGAGAAGAGAAATCTGTCTTAGAGGAGTGGATTTGTCCCAAGTGCAGAGGCATATGCAATTGCAGTGTATGCATGTAAGTATTTGTTTTATGGACTTCGACTTATTTTAATATCGATATTTTAATTATGTTTTAAGGAACTGGCCTTTTCAGGAAGAGACGCGGACAAAAACCGACTGGGAAACTTTTCCACACAGCCAAGGCCAGTGGTTTTGCTTCTGTTTCAGAGCTGTTACATGGTGAAGGCACCATTATTAATGTATACTGCTTTGCTCTTTTTCTTTTAAGTGTATTTAACTGCTTTCTAGAGTGTAGAGCCTATTATTAATTGCTTATGTGTCTCATGATCGTATATCTTTTTTCTCTTCAGGAGCCTTCTGATGAATTATTATGCAAACCGGAGACAGAGAAAAAGAAGAAGAGGAAGCTCGTAGAGCTAAAATTAGAAGGTAATAAGGCAGACATGCAGATGGACAAGCAGACGTTTCGCGAGAGCTTGAAGAAGCTGGAAGCCGATGGTCTTGTCCCAAAGGGAGATCTTCCCAACCTTTTTGAGGCGGTCAGGGAGGAAGAGCGAGGGATGATAACTGCCATGCTGCGCGAGGAGGGGATGAATAGAGCCAATGCCTCAGCTCTTTCTGCGCACGTGAACGCCCTCCGCATGGTGGGCCTCCCCCTAAGTGATTCTCGCTGGACACGGTTTGTGTTCCCGTACCTCGGCTCCCCCCCCTCTCGGGGTGAGGTGGAGGGAGCATTGGCGGCACTCCCCCCCCTTCTGGGCACAGAGGTAACTACTTTTCCATTCAAACGCATTCGTTTTCTCCTATTTTACCTTCCGCCTCACGTCTTTTATTCTTTTACTTTGTGTTGCCACAGGTTCCCTCCCAATATCAGCGAGGGGAGTCTTCGTCAAGTACCGCTTTGCGGCGCAAGTCTCAAAAACTGGCGTCCCTTCGCCGTGAACGTGAAAAACTGATCTACTCTCTTCGTATTAGTGGCAAGGAGCTTGTCGACCTTCAATCCCGCCATGCTCGCGAGAAGGAGGAGCTAAAACTTAAAAATGAGGCTCTCCAAGATGCCCTCCTCCTTTCGCCAGCTTTCCAGTCCGCTAGGGCACCTGTTTTATCCTCTTCCTCGGGGTCTGCTAGGTCGGCTGGGGTCGATACCTCTGGTGCGGTGGTGGAGCGCTATCACGAAATATGCGATAAGCTCAAGAGTGAAAATGCAGGCCTCCAAGCGAGGGTGGAGTCGCTTGAGGTCGACAATGCTAATCTGGTGGTGCGCGTTGATCGGATTCTCGAGCGTGCTGGTCTGGTGGAAGAGCCCCAATGGGATCCCCCTTCGGATGCGGCCATAATGGCCGAAGGCCCAGTTCGTCGCCCTCGCTTGCGGTCTTGCCCTTCGTCACGTGTCGTACACGTCCCCCGCCCGCCGACGGAATCCATCCATCTGAAGGATTTGATAGAGAGGTTGTCGAGGGAAAAGGAGAATCTTTGGGTCGAAGTGCGGAACCGAGACTTGCGGATTGCTGAACTAGAAGAGAGAGAGGCTCCTCGGGGCACACTCCACACTGAAGGGGAAGAACCCCCTGTCCATTTCCTTCTTCGCAACAGTCGGCAGGTTACAAAATTGAGGGGGGAACTTGTCTCACTGGAGGTAAATCATGACAGGGTGATGCGCCAGCTAGACGAGGCTTTGGGCTCCATCGAGGTCTTTCGAGCGTACTTTGAAGATCTATCGGAGGTGAGGTCCTTAGAGCACCAAATTCGTGATGCTGAGAGACGAGGCGACTTAGACGGTGTTGCTGACCTTCGGGCCCGAAAGGGCGTTGCCAAAGAGAGGCTCTCCCTTTCGAAGAGGAATGTAGTTAGGTGTTTTGACCCTGCCGAACCTTTGTGAGTGTATGTGCTCCTTAGGGTTGTTTTTTCCCCTTATCCTAAATAAATAAATAAACAAAAGATTTCGTGTTTGAAGATTTGTATTTATCTTTATCCTTTTTGTATTTCTTGCATTTTATGATTTTTTACGTTCTTCGTTATTTCTCATTTTATTACTCGCTCTTAAATTTTTTTCCTCTCTACACGTGTGGGTGAACATGCGACTTTCCCCTGGTGAGTGGGTGCTTTCTAGGGTAGTTTTATTGGTAAGCATTTTTCTTGGCATCCGCAACTCCCACGGTGTTCACCTTTGAAGCCAAGCTTATGTAATTTTTCTTTATTCGCAGTCAGTCTGTCGTCGAGGAGCCCATGCGGGCAGACACAGCCATGCGTGTCGTATTTTCTTCCCTTTATTTTGACGACCTGAGGGTCACCTCTTATCTTTGCGGTGGGACCCTCCTGAGTACGGAAGATGGTCCCTCCTATTCTCGGATCGTCGCAAACGTTGACCTCTGTACAATTCCCATACCTGGTTTAATCCTCGAGGTTTATCTTTAGCTCCCTCTCCCTCGAGTATGTTCTCCTTTCAGAGAGGTTGGCTTCCTTGGAGTTCATATCATTTGCTATTTACACTTGGCAGTTCTTGTAGCATTTTATGAATAGAAAAATACACTAAATACCAGGTATTACTAAGCGCTTCTTCCATTGATATTGACATATCAAATACATATTATATACAACATAAAATGTTCACAGATTCTTACAACTCCTCCGGACGAATGAGGATGAACGATGGTAAAACCACCAAATCCCCCTTGAAAACTGAGACTCATGCACTGGACCTAATTTTTAAATTGCATCAAATGGCCTCGTCCCTGAAAAAGAATTCAAATTAAAAGGTTCAGCTTTACTTCGAGTTAAGAATCGGCAAATCAAACAGTAATTTTGCGAAATACAACGAAAAGTCTACAAGTTTGTAAGATGTTTTCGTTCACTAAAAATATATAATATGAATATTTATACATTCCCGTAGTATTATTAATATTATAGTTAATAATCTGTTCGGTCAAGTACCTACATGATATATGTAATACTGAGATTAATTGGTTCGTCAAGTTACGTCCGTCAGAATGATTTGTTTAAAAGGTTAATATTCAAACCCTTGCTATGAGTTCTGCATATATTCTAGATATCTATGTTGTTTACAATATTCGCCTATTGTCATAGATAAAATACATAATGTTTTCTAACATATTATTATATTAAATAATATCATTGCACAAGATTTAGGTGCATATAAGATAATAATAACATATATTGCCATGTTTAGCCATGCTGCTTGTAATACATGTGAAATTATTTTGACTTATTCAACTTGTCATATTAAGGAAGTAATATATTTATTATGTTTCATTATTTCTTGTCAAAATTGTCATGTTTGTCTTACACGTCTTGATAAGGAAAAATATATTTGTATACACCAACATGATTATATTTGCATACAAATTGCATGATTGCATCTACGGGATAATATCCCAAGATATAATAATTATTTACATGATCATGTAGAAACACAATTTATCAACTGTATTTTTTTGGGTACAGCAAAAAGGCCCAGAAGAGTGAGTCGCTATCCAGGACCGAGAAACTATCCTTGGGGACATGTGAAAGTATTAAACTATTCAAGAAGCTGAATAAAGATTAACGCAAGGTAACAAACCTCCCAGAAGGGAACACGCATTCCAAGAAAGGGAACAATAATTGCTAATGTAAATAGCAAAAAACATAAACTCCGAGGAGGGCCAACCTTCCCGAAAGGAGAACGTCCTCCATGGGGAGGGAGCTCGAGATAATATCGGAGTAGCGTCCGGTTACGGGAAATAGTACCATAGTCAACGTTTGTGAAGATCCGAGAATAGGAGGGGCCCTCTATTGTACCCAGGAGAGTGCCACCGTAAAGATAAAAACATCAACCCGCAGGTCGTCAAGGCAAGGGTAAAGAGTCAAAAGACAAATGTCTGCCCGCACAGGCTCCCCGATAACAAGTCTAAACTGCGAATAAGAAAAAATCACGTAAATCATGACATCAAAGGGAAACACCGTGGGAGCTACTGCGGATGCCAAAAAAAATGTGTACTGATAAAACTACCTTGGGGAGCACACACTCACGAGGGGAAAGTCGCCATTCTCCCTCGCGCACAGGGGGACCGAGATAAGGGAGAGTAATAAATTCAGACTACAAAAAATAGTAAAACACAAAATAAAATCACACCAGCTGAGACCTCAAAAGGCTCAGCACTCATTTTCAGGAGCACAACACTTCTCTTTATAGGCGCATAACCCTATAAGGAGAGATTTTGATGGATACGACTCCTCTCCTTAGACACATTATTACTCTTCAGGAGGCCACATCATCACTTCTTCATGGTCATTTCTGCCCAAGATTGGAGCCAGCAGGGAGCTTAGGAGGAAGTACCGTAAGGACGACAACCATAAAGATTCTAAAGGGAGAGGTCATGTGACCATTTCTTCACGACCCTCACCGCCCAAGATTGGGGTCAGCGTGGAGCGTGAGACAAAGAATAAAAAAATTCGACAATCACAAAGATTCTCCAAGGATGAGATCTCATTATCTAGAGGCCTTACCATGAAGTAGAAGAGTCGATTGAGTTACACTTGAGAATCATGACACACACGACCTATTCGAAGGCATCCAGCCTAAATCGGGGCGTATATCCCCCACTTTAGAACATGATATCCATGAGAGATTTCTTAGTTTAGCGAGGATATAACAATTAAAGAAATTGCGGAAATCACAAAAAGAAGAACAAAGTTCACAAGAAGTTCAAAGGGTAATTCGAGACGCTCCTCCAATCAAGTGCCCTCCTGCCATGGAGCACGCTCGTCCCATCAAACATGTCCTTCTAGAGAGTCTCTCCTCCCAGCAGGCCGCTCCTCCTAGGAAGTACGCTCCTCCCAGGGAGCACGCTCCTCCCAGGGAGCACGTTCTTTTAGCAAGTATGCTTCTCTCGGGAGCCATGCGCCCCTAAGAAGCATGGGTCTCCCATAGAAGAAAGCATAACTTATTGGATTACGAGGCATGTTCCGGGTTGATTAGGAGGCACGATCTGCGTATATTATGGGCCCATGTCAGAGGGTAATCCCACCCTCACATATTGGGGCTTGCCTCCCCTAAATAAAAAGGCCAGCATCTCCCATATCGGGAGATGCGACTCATTGGATTGCGAGGCATGTTCTGTGTTGACTAGGAGCCATGATCCGCATTTATTATTATCCACACCGCCCTCACATCAGGGGATTTTTTTTCATACGAAGAAGCATGCGCTTCCCATATCGAGGAGCGCAACTCATCGGAAAAAGAGGAACGTTCTATATTGATCAAGACCCCCGATCTGTGTCTATTATGATCCTAGATCGAAGGAGTACGCCCCCCCTCACATCATTGGGCTTACCTCCCGTGTATCAAGAAACACCTTTTCCGCTATCCGAGAGGCATTCCGTATACACTAGGAGACATGAACCGTCAACGATTTAACTTTCCAAGGGGAATCGAAGACAGTTCTTACTCAAAATTAGAGGGCATGAGATGACTATATCTAACAAAGATAATAGTTCAAGAAAAGTATGCAGTTTATTGAAAACTCATTGACAATCGAAAATTAGCCCCTTATAATAGGAACCACAGATGAAGATGAGACGGAGATAGGTGCATATAAAAAGAAGCACCTAAAAGAATTCGACCAAGAGTGGATCCAGAACTGAAGGGACTCCTCAGGACATTCTATAACTATTGGGGATATTCCCCACTAGATCTCAAGTGTCCTATCTCAGATGAGACCTCTCGACCAGTCATCGTAATAAATTGAGTAAGACCGAACATTTAACCTAGCTATAAATGAGCAATTAATGGCCATTGCAAGGGGGACAGCTAGGGTTTTCACCCGTCCACCTTAGGAGCTGATGTGCGAGATAAGCAATGAAAGATACTGATTAGACAATATCATGAAGTAAATATCCTCATAAAGAAAGATGACATCAAATCTGTATAGGAGACGTCCCATAAAGATATTGTCTAATCCAGAAGGAAGTATTTCTTATCACACAAGGAAATAGAATCTCTTATGAGGAGTATAATTCTAGATCCTTGGACCAGTATATTCTTGGGTCTAAGAGGGAGGCAATGCCAAGTAAAAAGTGTTCTTCACCCTAGTTCATATATAGTGACGATCGTGGCCCTCGGGGAAGCCCCTCCTTGAGGAGGCCGGCAGCAACACTCTTCCCCAAGAGCTCGTCAAAGTCGACGGATACACATGGAAAGATGTACAATAGATCAATGTAATATATCCTTGATAAAGCAGGATATATATTATTTCATGATCACATATGATTTCCAAGATTGTGTTAATCAAAGATTTAGTCCATCTGCATATATAAGGAGCTCATTAACTACGAAGAAAGGGATCCACAAACACTATCTCAATCTCTCTCTTATACACTAAATACCGAGTATTACTAAATCCTATTTTCATTCATATTCACTTATTAAATACATATTATATACACCATAAGAGTTTCACGCTTCCTTACAACTCTTTCAGGCGAAGGAGGGTGAATGGTGGTAAAAACACCAAGTTCCCCTTGATCTTAGCTTGAGTGTGCATATATTACGTAGCTACAAGCGAAGAAGGTGGGCAAGCCCAACAAAGGAATTTTACTATTAGCTCAAAGCACTGGAAAGTCCGTGAGTGTGACAATAACAAAGAAGGCGGGCAAAGCCCTAGAAGGAAATTTTCCTATTGGTTCCGAGCTTGGAAACTAAGACTCACACACTGGACCTAATTTTTAAGGTCAATCAAGTACTCTATGTTACAATTGAGCAAATTGCACCGTAATGGCCTATCATCCCTCATGTAGATCAAATATAGTCTAAAGTGGGTGTAACGATAACATTTCTCGCACTCTTGCTGTTTGTTTTGCTTTATTATAGTTTAATAATGTCTCGATTGCTTGAGAGGTTAAGATACGTAAAAAGGGAAAATTCTTGAAGGAAAGTCTACCTTTTTGCTTTGTTACCTTTTCTAGTAATCCATCTTAAGTAATAAGAAAACAAATAAATTTCGTATCTATTATTGAACAATTAATGATAAGTGTGTATTTTAATCATGCATAAGCGTTATGCTAACAAAATAAATCTCGAATCTATTATTGCACATTTAATGATAAGTGTGTATTATAATTATGCATAAGCGTTACGCTGACAAAATAAATGTATTTTAATTTGCTAATCAGTTAACCAAAATATTTGGTCGGGTAATTGATAGACTTTAAATCTTAGGTCTAGTGTGTGAACTCCACTCACAGGTTGTGAGCCAATGAGAAACCTCCTTTCTAGGGGGACTTGGTGTTTTGACCATTGTTTAACCTCCTCCGCCTAACGTATTTCCTTGGAAACAATAGTCTAGAAAGGAGGGGTCGTAGGCCACCGACGTATTCGATGACGTTCTCCTTCATTCTCGAGGCACGTCCTCTTCGCTGACAAGGGGAAGAGTCTGCTTTTTACTTTTTGTGGGGATCTAACATTGCTCATTACATTTTTATGATGGTTGCGCCTTCTATGAGGTATTTGATGGTGTAGTGGGAGAGATGGAGAGCTTATCGCTTATGGGATTCTAACAGGTGGTCAGGCCCAAAAGATGTTGCAAATTTTTTACTACTATTGATGGCAGTAGTGGGACCTTTAGCGGTTTGCACACTTTTACGCTTCTCCCACTTCTACACAAACACAGAAACTTGGGGAATAACTTCACATCATTGCAGAGATTTCTTCCTTGTTGGAGTTGATGATTGTATTTTTGTCTTATATAAGTACTGGATCCTTGGGGATCTTCTCATTATGGTCTTATGAAATCCTCTCTCTAAGAACTAAGTTACCTTTCTCTTATAAAGACAAAAACTCCCAACTTTTCCCATGGCTTCCCCAATACACTCTTCATCTTCCCATCCCTTTGAACTTGTTGCAACTCAGTCTGCCTCTCATATGGAGGTGGATTCTTCTCCGGCCATGATTATCTTGCCTTATGAGGGGCCCTCTGCTCAAGAGGAGCCTATTGCTCAGGATGAGCCCTTCATGATGGAGGAAGACTCTCCTCAGGGGGACGATATTATTGCCCTTGCTGCAGCCGATGAGGCCATCAAGGAGGGTCCCATGGAGATCCCCACTTGGGAATTCCCCATCCCCGAGGGACCCTTTCTTCCAGTTGCTTTCAATATGGGCCTTGCTGCAGCCTATGCTTCAACGGTGTCTGTATCTCTCTTCAACAATATGGGAGAAGATGATTTCAAGGTGGCTTACGGGATCCCCTCATGGATCCAGGTTCATAAGCCCATTAATGAAGCTGAGGTGTTGGGTGACACCTCCAGTTCTGAGCCTGGGGCTCTAATTTTCTTTGCCTCCATCCTCACACACTAAGGCATGAGGCTTCATATAGAGGACTTGTTGGTGGACTTTCTGGTTCGCTTGGGGATTCCCCCTTCCAACTGGGTTTAATTTTTTGGTGCATTCTCTTGGGAAGCATTCGCCTCCCAGAGGAGGTTGGGATTCCCCTCACCATCGAGGATGTTATGGCGTACTATATCTACAATTAGGCAGCTTTGAAAGACCCTAGCACTCCGAAGCGGAAGTTTCTCCTCGCCCTCCACAGAACTTGCTTGTCGTGGGAATTACTTCGGCGAACAAGGTGATCCTTCACGATACACTGATCGTGATTATTCCGTAAGTGCGAGCTCCTTGATCCACTACTTTGTTTCCCCAGGTCCTGCTCCTTTGTTCCTTTCTTTCTTTTTGAGTATTCTTGTTTTCCACTTTTGTAGGCTCCCCCCTCCTCTACTTCTCGGAAGAGGGGAAGGAACCAGTCTGTTTTCGAGAAAACCGAGAGGGAAGCTTCTTCGGTGTCAGTCCCCCCTCTTGGTCCATCTGCCCTCCTGGGGGCTTTGGCAGGTTACTGTCTTCGTCGTCTTTGCTCGAGGGCGGGGGAAGCATGGAAGGCCTCTGCTATTGGGGTGGGGTCCATACCTTGTTGATATTTTCAGGGTGTAGGACTAGAATTCTCCTCAGTTTTCTCCTCCCTCCCCTATGTTTGAGCCCCAACATCAAGGAATATCATGCTTCCTCCTTCGCAAACTCCCCCCTTGGCTCGGAGTGAGAGGGGCCATACCCCTTCTGATGGGAAGGATATCAGGCATGATTTCTTGATGGTGGTGCTCCATCTGATCGAAGATGAGCTCCAAGGTTTGAGCTTTATTCCCGTGGGGCAGCTTGAGGACACCCAAGTTCGCAAGGGGGAGTTCGCGGATTATTTTCGCAGTTGGTTGCGGACTCCCTCGCTATACAAGGTCAATATAAAGAGAGTGAGGCAAGGTCCATGGCGATGGCTCGAGAGGCTAAGGTGAGGGCTCATTAAGAGATAGCGGAGACCAAGAAGGCCAGGGATGACTTGAGGATGAGGGTTAAGGCCACCTCCCAGGCCATGGAGACTACTGACAAGGAGAGGGCCCGGGAGAAAGAGGCCCTCATGAGGGCCGCTAGTCTGGAGGAGGAGGTCTATCTAGTCAAGGAAGATCTTATTGCTATGGAGAAGGCAGCTTCCAAGGCCCTGTCTTCTCAGCATGCTGCTCATCTGAAGGCTCTCGAGGAGGAATGCACCCTAGGGCTGGCAAAGTTTCCGGAGGACGCCAAGAAGGAGGCGAGGGCTGATGTTGTTAGCCGGTTGGAGCTCGAGGTGAACAAGGTCCTCCTCGCACATGCTCAGTGACTGGTTTGGACCGAGACCTCATAGGAGGATCCTCAATTCCTCGACGTGCCATTTCCTTATAAGAAGGATCCTCCTACCATCGAGGAGGTTATCATAGCCAAGTAGTCCGTCTTGGCTCCCTCTTCCCCTGGCCAATCCTGCTAGTTACTTTATTTTACTTTTGTTTTTCTTCCCCCTTTTCATAAGGATTGATTTTCTTTTGGCCCTGCGTGGCCCTTCTTTTTTATGCTTTCGAACAATTTTCCCATTATGCTAAGTATTTTCTTCTTTGGTTTCTTCTTTGCTAAGATTGCTTCCGAGGAGCAAATACCACTCGGGGTCTCCCCATGTTATTTGAAATTTTCTAAGATCTTCTATTACTTTGTCTTCATGTTTGAGGTCCGACCTCTCTTTGATCTCTTTGTAAAGGCCTTCCGACGGGTTGCGTTCTTTTGAAGGCGCCTAGAGATTCCTTCCTACTTCTACTACCATGATGATCACCTTTTGATAGGGAGGAGGTCTCCCATGAATTGTTTTGATTCTCCCCTGCCATGGTATTTTCACTTTTTGGTAGTAGGTTGAGGCGAACCCTCTAACGGAGTGCAACCATGACCTCCCGAGGAGGACTCTGAAGGCCGACGGGATAGTCATGACACAAAAGGTAGCAATCGTCGTGATTATTCCAATGGCGAGTGGGAGTTTGATCAATCCGAGGGAACACGGGGATTGAATTGAAGTCATAGAATGGCTACTCGACCGCTTCGAGATCTTCCGTGATGTATCCGAGACATAGGAAAGAGTCTCGATATATGATCGTGATCATGCTTCCTTGGTTGAACAATGTGAGTCCAACATCCAGTGAGTCGATTGATGCTTCGATACACAGTGGAAGGTTATGCAGAGCGGGGAGGCCCATCAGATCTTCGGGGCCAAAACTTGGCGAACTTGCAATTTCCTCCGTTGTTCCTTTTGTTGCACCGGTTTCGCTGCGTCGTTGTTTCTTCATTGTCCACCCTTGTGGGTGCTTGCTTGTTTGGGTGGGTTATCATCTGTTTGAATTGGTGTCTTTCCAGCCATCTAAGGAAAAATAAATAAGTCAATGATTCACTTTCTTTGAATTCGTCATTCTTAACTTCTTTATCAGAGCGAATCCAAGATTTTTACTGTGGATCTTTTCCTATGATGGCGTCATTTTATAGATCTTAAATTTTAAGTCTATTGTATGAACTCCACTCACAGGCTATGAGCCAATGAGTAACCTCCTTTCTAGGTCTTGTCCCGGACTTCTAGGTAGCTCTTTATGACCTGCGCATAGATAGCTAAGATCAAGGGGGACTTCGTGGTTTGACCACCGTTTAACCACCTCCGACTAACGGAGCAGTGGGAAGGTTAAACCTCTTAGGGTTTTGATAATGAATGTAAATATGTATTGAATGTAAGTAGGGTTAATAATACCTAATAATCAAGTGTATGTCTGAGTTCGTATAGGTTCAGATGATCTCCTTCTTGGATGAGCCCCTTATATAGGTGGTGGAGGGAATCTAGGGCGTATCTTTCATGATTGGTATGATCTTACCAATCATATCTTCTTTATATCCTGAATGCCATGCTGAGATATATTCTGCTATATCTCATGTATATTTCTACCGACTTGGCTAGCCCGAATGGGCGACGCCGCTTCTCCTCGCAAGAAAGGGGAGCTCTTCGAGAGACCATGTCTCTTTCGTTAGCCTTCAGAGGCATTGATCTTTTAGTTCTATCCCTTTGGATAGTCAAACATCCCTTGGCGAGTAAGCCCTGACGTGGGATCCTCGCATGTCTTCTAGTCTAGCTGACGGATGTGCATTCCTTTGTGCTTAAGGAACGTATCATTAAGGGTTTGACCCTATCTTATTTCTTTCGTGGAATTTCTGATTGATTATCTTAGATATATGAGTATCTTCTAGAGGTTATCTCGCTGATAAGATCCCCGGTGAGAGAAGCTGGTTCAGAACCCTGTCTGCTCCCCTTGATGGGGCTATTAAATGCCCATTAATGTCGTATTCATTGCTAGGTTTCAAACCACATGTGTTACAATTACTGCGAGGTCCTAACACTAATTTTTAACCTCCATTGGTTATGGTCCTTCAAATGATCCTGATCTGCACAATAATATAAAAATAATGGACTTAATTATTGGCGAAAAGTGGAACAGATGCAAAATAAAATGAATTAATTCATATTCATTTAAGGCATCATTTCTCAGATGATATTAAAATAAATACTTTGAGAGATGCTATTGTTATATGGAAATATAATAGATTGGGGCCTTTTAGTGTGAAATCATCTTAGAACTTCATCAGAAATAAAAATGGAAGCAACTGGATTGTAACGACTCAGAAATTTGAGTGTTTATAATTGTAATTTTATTATTAATTTTAGTTTATGGTGAGCTGATGTGTATGCGTTTAACTATTAATTATATTCACTTACAAGTGTATAATAGTGTTGGGTGGTATTTGTAATAATTAGTGACTTGGTGAGCTAAATTAGTGATTTAATTAAATCTACTACTAATACAATGATATAAATACATATTATATACACACATATACACAAACATACATACATATACACATAGATACATACGAATTCAGAGAGAGAGAAGAGATGAGAGAGAGAAAACAGCGGCCAGGTTCGGCGACCACTCCAGTGGTCTGTCTGGCGATCAGGTGTTGTGGTGGTTTGCGGTTTTTCGGATAGCCGCTTTAGAGTCATCGGATGTCTGTTTTAGATAATTAAATATGTTTTCTTAATCTGCTCTTCGAGATCTACTTATCCGTGTAAGCCTGCTCCTTTGATTTTCTTTTTTATAAAAACTCATTTTTTGGATTTTGACTCTAATCCGAATTTACATCATTGGTATTGATCCGTAGTTCATTTTAATTACGTTTAGGGACTGTTTGAGGATGATAAGTTGGCTGTCCAGATCTGTTTGTGACTGTTCAGTGGGTTTTCGACTTGAGTTTGGGAATTTTTGACAAACGAGCTCGTTTGTTTCGGTGAAGGGGAAGAAACCAATCTAAATTTTAAGTGACTTAATTGTTTTGATTTTTTAACTTGGGTGATTATTTCTCTAATATTTTAATTTCTCAACTAAGTTAGAATCACTAATATGTTATGTGTTGAATGTTTGATAAGTGACAAGTTGTATTAGCGATTGTTGTTATTTAATAAAATTTATTTGATCTTCAAAAATGGATTATTATCGTTCTTGTGTACCGAATGTATCTTATTGTGATTGTCACCATTTTTTTATTGTTTACGTGTTGGTGTGTTACTGTATTCGTTATTAAATTATATTGGAAATGAAAGGTGTTAACTTGGATGTGTTGACTCGGAAATGTTATGTGGTGTTAACTTGGATGCGTAGATGAGCTTCCTACGATGAGTTGTGTATATACTGTAGAAGAGGTTTCTACGGTGAGATGTAGATGGGATTCCTTCATCGGGCTATAGATGAGGTTCCTATAGCTGTAACTTGCGCAAGAGGAATATCGGTTAACTTGAGGTTAGCTCTCTCTCAAACCGGCCCCAATTAGGCACGGTACTTCGTCTAGGTGGGTGAGGGTCTCATTGCAAAAAAAGGTCATGTGACGCGGGGAATCGGTCCGAAGTGTGTGTTGGTTAACTGTGTGTTGGCCAAGTGTGCGTGTTTTGTGTTTTAAATACATTATGTGTTAGTCTTGTGATTGAGTTGTGATGACTTTGAGATGTGATTAATGATTGTATTTATTATTATGTTGATTCGGTTATTTAAGTCATTTTAGTATTTGCTTATCGACTTAAGAACTTGTCTGTATTTGGTTATAAGGTGTGTTTATTATATTGGTTGAAATGTAACTGGTAGTTTGTGTGTGTGCCCATTTATTTAAAGTGAAGATTGTTTTCTTACCTCTTTTACTTTTTCTATATATTTTGTTTCTGATCGATGTACAGGTGTTGGTCCAGTCATGAAGAAGCTTAGAGTTGTCTGCTTATGAAATTGGTTTAAAATGTATACACTCTTAACCGCATGCACACTAGATTATTTATTTTAGACAAGCCTCGTTTTTAAACAATCATTTATATTGTATTCGTATCTGGTGGATTGCAAGCTAGGTAATAATGATGTTTTTACTGTTGCTTTATTTCGTGAAATCGTATTGACAACCTTTGTAGTTGAATGGTTTTGTGAGCAGATTTATTTTTATGGAAACAAATAGAAAACGCAAAAGTCATGTCGAATTTTATAGTTTCGTTTGAACTCTTTTTCTTCCATTATCACATGAGGAAATCATTCTCTACCCTTAGGTAAATAGATCTATCAAATGTGATAATCAGCATAACTTGTTTAGCTATCTGGTTATGTGATTATAAATTTAATTGATTGAAATATCGTTTATTGCATTTTTATTTAAAACTCATTTAATTTATATTCACAAGTCAGGTTTATCCAAATCTGGTGCGTGACAGCTTGGTATCAGAGCTAACCGGGTTTCGATTACTGCTGGGTAGGGTAGGCACACACGAGTATGAGGTTGGAGACATTGACTAGGTGGTTTAAGACATTTCATAAAAATCTGTATTTTGTAAAATTTGTGTCTTGCGTCTTGGGTGTTTCTGCGTTACATGAATGTGAGTTTTGTTTGCTTTGGTCATGGAAGTGATCTGTTTTGTTTCTTTATTTGTTAATTTGACAAAGTATATTTATTGTTCTTATTCAGGGTTTTTATTATGTGTGCTTGTTTATAACTTGAATGTTAATTTTTTAAAGAATAGACATTTTTGTAACTGGTGTTTCAACACATGTAGTGTGATTATATAGAAATATCGTTGATATGTTACTTGTATTGATCTAAGGATCGTGGTGGTGTTTTCAAGTAATTATTTTATGATTAATCGTTTGTAATTGAAATGAAATTACAATGACTTAAGTGTGAGTTCTTTGGTTGAAATCGAATTTTTTTACAAACTAAAACCTTATAATGTTGTTTAAGTGTTATGAACATTTATTTTTATTTTCTTTGAATCATTGGGATATTATATGTTGAGGTGGTATTTCAGATGATGAGATAATCGGATTCAAAATGATGAGTGATTGAAATTTAAGTGTATTGAATTTTGTTGCTTAACATAAAGGTGAATTTTTTTATATTGAATGATGTGAATATTATGGAATCGCTTTTGGCGAATGCTTATGTTGATATTTCAAATTTGTTTAGTGATGGTTTTGCTCATTACTTCGTGATATTTTAATAAAATTGATTTAGCAATAAAGATGGTTATTCACTTTTCTTTAGTTTGTAAATAATAGGTTTGAATGTTTTAGTCTTAGTGTATGTGAGTATTGTTATCATATTCTCAAGGCTAAGTCTTTTTCGAGTAAGCAGAAGGGGTCAATTTATTTATCTTTTAGTTTAAGTATATCGCTTGAGTACAACTTAGTTATATTGTGCCTGCTTGGTTAACGTTTTGAGATTTTTGCGTACTAGAAAACGGGTCAAATGAGGCGGTTTTTTTACCGCCTTAAAAAAAACCGCCTTAAATAATTAGCAATCAACGCGGATGATTTAGAAACGGAAAGCAACCGCCTTTAAAAAGAGCAATAAATGTGGTTCAATTACTGGCTTTAAAGACACTATAACAGCCTTTTTTTGGTAAATTACGACATTTAAGAATATAACAAATTTTATAAAATAAGTTACTTATTATTTTTTTAAATGATCAGTAGTTAAATTCTCAATTTTAAACTCTCAAAATAAGACCATTTGTAATTAAAATAATGTATATTCGAGTTTTGTATGATATATTTTACTATTTTTTATAACAACATTTTATAAAAAGTTTGTAATATTCTCATAAGTTAGATTTTGACAAAATTTCACTCCACAAATGTAATATTTCTATAAGGTAAAATCTTATTGTTAATTAGTTACAATTTCAATTATTTAGATTTTCGACACATTTGATTAGGGCTGGGAAAAAATCCCGAAATTCCGACCCGACCCGCACCCGACCCGAAAATGTCGGGTTTCGTCCCGACCTGACAAACTTCGGGATCGGATGACAATTTTGATTTCGTCGGGGGCTCCGACCTGACCCGACCGATTTTTTAATTAATTTATATAAAAATATAAATTAATTTATTTCAAATGCAAATGATGAAAATCGAACATTCTACATCTAGCATACAATGTAAACACTCTACTATATGAGCTACAATTCTTTTTGTTTTCTATATTAGTTATAATTATATAAGTATAATATAGATTTATAGTTTTGAATATATGAAACTATTAAAATAAAAAAAATATACTTAAATTAAAAAATTATATTGTTATTTTCAAGAAAGTTAAATGATTATTATTTTCTGATTATAAAAATTATAATGATAATATATGTCATTTAGTATGATAATTGTTGCTTGTGTGAATAAAACTAATTACTAAAAGAATCTGATAAAAAACGTATCATTTTTTTATCTACTCCATTATTTATAGTTTTACACTATTTTTTCTACTACATGTTAATTTATTTTTTCATTTATTAGGAATGTTATTTTTAAATCAGAATTATGTTTCGTGTTAATAGCATATAATTGTTTTTAAACTAGAATTATGTTTTTTGATACAGATTGAGCGTTTACGGGGTCGGATCCCACCCTAATCAAAAAATATAAACAGATTACTTCAAAGAAATAGAAATTAGTCGAAATGACTACAATTTTTTTTTTATATATAGAATTAAAGATGATTCTAGACAAGTTTTTTTGGCTCTTAATTAAGCAATGTCTTAACTTTTTCATTATACCGCCCTTTTTTAGGGCAGGCGAGAACCAAAATTTATTTCCCCCTCTGTTCACTTTACCATCTACCTCAAATTACTCTCTATTTTTTATGCCAAATTAACCTCCTCTCTCTCTCTCTCTCTCTCTCTCCACCCCTGCGATTAGTTCCATCTCTGCATTTCTACGATCAGATTAGAAGGCATCTCCATCTCTTTTTTGTTAGTTTATTTCAACTTTTGACTCTTCTAATTATTAGTAAAGGTCAGATCCTTAAATTATCTATCTAACCATTAATTTGTACTTATATACATATCAATTGATTAGTCTTATAGAATAGAATTAAAGGAATTTGACTCTTATTTGATTCAATTCCTGATTTTGATGTATATACTTTAAACATGTTTATTTTGATTCAAACTACATGTTTCTCAAATAAGTATGTAGGTATGCATGCCAGATGTTCGTTTAAATAACCGACTTATAATTTATGTATTTTGGAAATGCACAAACATGGTTAAATGATTAAAAAAACTCAGTTGCTTTTGTCTTTTCTGTATTAGTCAAGTGAAAGAATTTTAAAGGTTGCGATTCTAACTTCAACCGCCAATCCAAACAAGGAAGTTGTCAGACGAAAGTGGTAAGATTTAATGTATTCAGTTTTGTGAGTTGGGTCATTGAAAAAAAGTAATATCACAGGCTTAGCTTATTACAGGAGAAGTTATAAAAATTGTATTTGTAATGTGCCAAAGTGCTGAAATGCACTTGTCTATGTTTACAAATTTTAATATCTAAACACGTGTTGAATGAACTAGCTTGTGATGAGCGTCTGGTCTCTTTATTCGAGAAATGCCATGAATTACAAATGTTCCTATTGCCACTACTCTTACAAATAAAATATTCTCTCTACCCATTATCATCTTATTGAATTATTTCAGTTGTAACACCATAACATGCAACTTAATCTTTCCAAGAACGATAAACATTGTCAGTTTTCTTTATAATCTTTGTAACAATAGTTTTGGAAGGATAAATCCTGATGCTCTGTTATTTTGGCATGCTTTGAGCAGAAATAGAGTGTTGGTTTTTGTTCTATATAAGAAGGAAGCAGACCGTGTAGAAAATATGCTTCATAGAAGGTACATTCTTCGTTACTAAATTCTCCGGATTATTTTCTCCTCACATTTTTTTTGTCTATTAAATGGCTAGGATGAAAATTCAGAACTCTTATTGAGCTGAGACTTCTTACAGAAAAGATTTATCCTTTTTACTCTTTTAATTTTCCTCTTTGCAGCAGGTCAACATTAATAGCATAAGATTGTTCTTGCTGAACTAGTTGCCTTCAAACCAAAACTTGCTGTGTATATTTTGCTGAGATACATATTTAGCAATAATATAGTGTAAAAGTGCATGAGTTAATAACAATCTCCTACTAGGCCAAGGTCACTCATTTCATGCGGTTTTATATCGTTGTAATTGGTTACCTGTATTTTAAAAGAATCGTGGTGTTTTACTGTTTTCCTTCATGTTCATCGCGGTGTACAAATTTCATAGGGCATTTTTAGCCTTGAAGGATCCTAGTTCGTGATACCCAATGTAATTTGGTTTCGTCAAATTTTACAAGTAAGGTTTCTACGTTGATTTGGATTTAATATTACGGTAAATGCTTCTTTCTTAAAAATAGGTAATTAAAACCTTTCAAAATTTATTGTGATGGAAACTGTCTTGACTTGTCTTTCTTTTTATTTGTTTAATGTCATATTTGTTGTCATATTAACTAACAACCATTTTATTTAATTACTTTTATTTGCCTTCTCTTTTTTAGGTGACGAGAAAGTAGATGGCCAGCAACGGTTACGCGGACTAGTTACGCAGAAGACATGATTGTGTTTCGAGTTTTTATCTACTTTGTTTCAAGTTCCTAGCTTCTTCTTTTTTTCTTTTGTGCAAACGTGTCATTTAGAAAAAAAAAATCATTTGGTTTAGCTTCTACCTACTATGTTTTACCGACTTGATTTGAATGAATGTTGGTATACGAAAGTTTGTTTCCATGAATAGCCTTATCTTTGTACATATTCTAATAAATTATTGATGAAATTGTGTTTTAATTTTTAAGCTATATAATTTGAGAAAGAAACATTTAGTTTCGACGTTATTTGGAATTACATATTTTATTATACTTTATTATACGTAAGTTCATATAAAGTATCTTTTAAATCGTGAACAGCTGCCAAAAATTTTATCAACGCGGTTATTTATATCATAAAAGGCCATAGAGAAACGCCTTAATTGATATTTTCTAGATTTTATGAGGTCAAATAAGGCGGTTGTAAAATCGCCTTATAGCTTTTACAACACAAGCATTGAATGCGGTTAAAATCCGCCTTACGAACCGCCTTAAAAAACTTTTAAAGCGGTTTTGCTTCTTTTTAAGACTGTAATTATTTGGAATACACTAGTGTTAGACCTTTTTGTTTTGAAATCTTTTTAATTAATACAATCTGTCCTAAATTCGAGTTGTTAGTGCGTATTGGATACATTGACGTTAAGTTGTACATGGAATTGGAAAAAATAAAAATAAAGGGGTTGTTTGTTTTGTTTTAAAAGGTACATTTTAAAATGATGTTATAAACTCTTGATATTGTGCGTATGCTTTACTACCATTGAGTCTGAGCAAGTGCTGTTGTGTGATTGATATATTCATGTGAGTTGGTAACATATGTATAACTAGTTATGCAAATAGATTAATTAAGGATGCTGCGAATAGCAGGACCGTACGTGTGCGACTATTTTTTTTTGTAGTGAGCGTAAGATGTAGTTTAAGTTAAGTAATTTATTTAATTTCGGGTTTTAAAAATATAAGTTACTTTCCTACCAGTTTGTTTGGCTGTTGCAAAGGTTGGTTAGGGTGGGTGCGGCGTTTAGTTGATGAGTAATTCATGTGGGTTAAATTTATACAAGTAGTTTTCTTTAATATTGATAACATGAAATTTCAACTTCTGCTGTGATAATTTATTTACTTTAAACAAAAAAAAAGTGGAAATGCTAAAGATGTGTGCGTACTATATACGTTATATTATAAATTATAAATGATGAAAAGCGTTAACATAGGATAGGCGGTGGTTTGCGTTTTTGTGTTATTTCTTTATCTTGGGAGTTAGTTTGTGAGTATCCATTTTTATACACTTATAGTTCAACTATGGTTACAGCACGAAGCGTTTTTTTTTTCCTTGTTTTTATTTGGTATTTTTATAAGAAAGGAAAACTTCAAGTTGTGTTCAATATTAAAGTCTATTAATTTTTCTCGTTTGTCGTGTGGATGTAAAATTTTGATTGTATATGTTGATATTAATAGATGTTCAGGTGTGGTCATTCATTAGTGGTGACCTATGTACTTATTTATGAATGGTTTTACATATGTGACAACATAGTTATAATTTCATTTGTGTTGTGTGGCATATTAGCTCACATATATATGTATAGATATAGAGATAGAGACAAAAAGACGAATTGTTTATTCATTAATATGAGTATACGAGATACATCAAGAGACCTCTGACCCTCTTTATATGATAGAGGGTAGGGTTACATATGTTAGGAAAGACCAAGATAGGCTCAATAGAGTAAGGCCCAAGATAGCCAATAATATCATACAACACTTCCCCTTTGGACGTCTTGATTTCTTCGTCTTCATCCTGTCGATGTGAGTCGAGTTCATTCGCAGTGCTAAACACATAAAAACCTTAGGACCGGAAAACCCAATGTAAAACAAAACTGGTATCTAGGAGAAACTGTGTAGCCGAATGATATAGACCGAAATATCATGTAAGTAACTAACCAGAAAACAGTGTGCCTCATCAAAACCTTGCCAGAGCAAACCCAATGGGAAAATCTCTGATCGAATGAAAAAGAGTGCAACAATTGTAGTAGTTGGGATCAACCACAAAACAGGTGCCTCATCAAAACCTTGCTAGAGTAAACCCAGTGGGAAAAAAATCTCTAGTCGAATGACAAAAGAGTACACAGTGGTAAGAAGTATACAACAGCATACTCCCCCTAATTTCGGCAATCTTAAGTGAGATATGATGAGAACGTGTCTCGCTAAAAACCTTGCCAAGGAAAACCCAGTGGGAAAAAACATTGGTTTAAGGACAAAAAGAGTACACGAGCATGCGACTGGATGCTCCCCCTCACTTGCACACGACAGGGTGCGAGGATTTCGACTAAGTAGTAATTAGTGCAATAAACATTCACCTGGATGCTTCCCCTCACTTGCACATGACTGGGTGCAATGATTTCATATTCGAATAAAGAGTACGAGCATTCGACTGAATGCCTCATTTACTTGCACACGACTGTATGCAAAAAAATATAACGTGAAATAAAATGAGCATTCGACAAGATGCTCTTAAACTTCATATGTGAAGATTTATTTTGACGATAAATGCTAAATAGCATAATGTAGTCATGTCTCTCTTGATCGATAATAACAAATTGTCTTCTATGACAAGTGTTTTATCTGCATCGTGAGACAGAGCATATGTAATTCAAATATGGCTAATACTAGCTCGAAGCCATATACACTCTCTAGTCGTCTCATAGAGCACGAATAGATCAGAGTGATTCGCTTGAAGTCATTCCAAGACCTCCAAGATATCGCCTTATTCCTAATGGTAAAGACAGACCATGTTAGGAATATCCGTTATGCGGATCTGATAAGTAGTCGGCATCGGTATAACAGAAAAAAGGTTGCGTTAATTCGAGTACCGAAGGGGGTAGATACACTCGATGACGTAAAATGGGATAAGACACGCCCTCATCCATAGTTACCTTAAGGTAATGGGAAAATGTCTTTTATGCCATTTCGATGGCAGCGTGTTAGCGCGATGCTGTGTCGAGCTATACCATTCACAGCATACGAGATGTTCGTCCTAGCATATTAGACCAAGTACAATGATGCGCTTATTGTACTTAGATATGAACATGATGGTTCAATATCTCTTCATCGTCTCATCAGGAACGGACTGGGTCTATATCAATGTCTAGTGATCGAACGATCATGGGAGAATCTGACGACTTAGCGTTATGATGACTAAAACGTCATAACACCTTCTGGGTGTAGTCGTAATCATGCACTTAGATTCAATCTTAACGGGACTCGATCATCGGGCCGAGTCACTACCGTGTCTTCCCAAGATCCTTCATCTCGAAGGGCAAATCCAAAACGTGGATTGCTTCATAACACGCAAGGGCATAATAATTGTTCAAGTATACCGAGCTGATCAAGTACTCACTTAGGTGGTATACCACATCCGCTCGGATTATATTAATCCATATAGTGAACGTCTCAGTCAATTGAGATCATGTTCCGTGGTCAGGAACTACTTGATTTAAGCACATGAAGTCACACAGGGACCTTCATCTATATCTATTTGTCTAAATTCTCATGGAGATAAAACAGTCACCAAAATCACATGCTGCATAATCAGTTTTTGGGAAACTACTAAACTGATAAAGTAGGGGACCGTTATTACGTCCATTACGAGGAAATCAACCATCTCGTAATCAATTCCAAGATGTGAGAGAAGCCTTGCGCTAGTAGGCGAGCATTATACAATCTCATTATTCTCATCACTCTTCCTTACGAATAACCAAATAAACGAACTCGTTTAACATTGGTGGTGTTGGAGCTACATGTCCGAACACACTTTCGCTAAGCAGTCTACTTGGATTGCAAGTTTCCATTAGTTCAGTTTATTCTCCGTTGACACGCAACGGTACATGGTTTCCTGTCATAATTTGTTCATTTTATCAGTCATCATCGAATATATGAACAAGTAATCAATCACAGTCTCGTTTCGCTTCAATATCGTCTAAAATATCATGATCGATAGATATTTCGAGATTCTTAGGATGAGGAGGAAATCACACATCTCCTTGCTCCTTAATAATCTCGTGCGACAAACGAGTTTAAGTTCACCACCTCTGGGGCTGAACAAATTAAGAACCGGTCAACTTCCTCGTATCTTGGGAAGGACGACAGACTGACGGCCGATGGTAGCGTCCTTTGCTTGGCGGGTTAGGCCAAAGCAATGTGTTACGACTGGAACACGACGTCCGACAGGGACGTCTATCCTTGCAAGCATTTTGCAACAGGTATAAATGATCTCGTGAGATCTCATAAAGTCATTAAATCCGTTTGGCATTTAGTTAGACTTGAGAGAGTCTATGCACTTACTTATCACTAAATGCGTTTTGGGGATCAAGCTAAGACTGAGTGGGTTATGCCACGTTATTTCATGTCGTTCCTTATCAATGGTAACATGCAAATCTCCCCCTAACGACGGGGAGAACAGTCTTAGCGATATCACTTTCGCATATCATGCGGTAAAGAAATCGCTTTCCAAGGTTACTCTATCAAATGATAGATAGGGGATTCATAATCGACTTATGTCCCCTTCAGAGGTCCATATTTTGAACGCTATAGCGGCTCAATCAAAATATTAATTAAGCACTCTAAACACGCGTTAATATGAGACTTCTGGCTCATAACTAGTAACCAGCTGGTACGCATATGGTGTCTGAGTGTCTATGGGCCTCATAACAGACCAATGTAGCAAAATAGCATAACCCCACACGGAAATATAAATATTGGTGCGCAAGACCAAGAAATGCGTGCAATCATTTGCAGTCGCATCATCAAAGTTTTCGTGAGTCCATTTGGGTCTGAACATAATCGACAGGATGTTCAATTTCAATTTCCAAACTCAAGTAATTCAAATTGAAATTTCGATAACTCTTCGGAATTATCAATTCGACTAGACTTTTCAGGATAATCCGGATCATGAGCCATGAACTTAATAATAGGGCTAAAAGTTTGTCATGAAACGTGTGTTTGGCTATATTATTATCTTTGTATCATTTGTGTTTTATGAATCGCACATTTAAATGCATCGCTTATGTTGAATACGATGATGTTACACTTATATTTCGATATTGGCTTGATCATTTATATGTTCTAAAATTCCTATCCGCTGTTCTAGTTGCTGTTACGTAGTTAGGTTGCAACTACAGTTGGAACCACAGTTGCAACCACAAGTATAATGATGGACAGAACTGAAAGTTAAATGTACTTGAAAGAATTCACGCGCACATTTAACAACGGAGTTCACCCAATTGGGCTACGTCTCTGGGGCACTCACCCAGATTAGTGATATTATAAAAGCTTACAATATATGATCTAAGTCTTAGTAAAAAACTCTCAAGCTCACTCTAGGTTTTTCTGTCTATCTCTATATTGCTCCTACTATATAACAATTACTTAAAAGATCAATAGCATCACACCATTTTTTTTCGTTTTAGAAGTTCTCATGTGTATTCTCTCAAAGTTGAGTTCTTTATAGTTTAGAACACACACCTTTTTACAAGAACGACTATTAACTATTTATAAGAGTAAAACAATCTTCTAAGATCTTAATTAATCTTTATTCTTCAATCTTCTTTCTTTCAAATCTTATTGATTGATTTGGACTCTTTTAATTGATTTTGACCTTTCCATATTTGCACCACTACACCAAAATGGCAATTTTGGAACTCTTGGTCAGGAACGTTTTATTTCCGTACCTTGACTTTGGAACGCATAATAATGATTCCAAAAGAGAATAGCGTTCCAAATATTTAATTTATTAATTTTTATGTGAAAAATATTTAACTTATACCGTGTGCATTATGGGTGGACTTTTTGTACCGATTTGTACCAATCGATCGATTTTCGAAGAAACAAAGAAGTTGTTACCGAAACTTCGGTATACCGACTTTTCGGTACGGTACAACCGAACCAAATTTTAAAAGTTGGTTCAGTTTCGGAATTCATTTCGTATGTTTGGTATAATAACAAACGGAACCAAACATTAAAATTATAAAATATATATAAATTACACATAGTCATAACTTACAAATAAATTGTCTAATAGTTTGGCTTAATTTTACTTACAATTTATTTTTCTATTTACGAAGTCAAATACAATAATTTCGTGTTTCTCCATTTTTCTTGTCTAATGTTATAAAAGAATTCTTATTTTATAAGTGTTTACTATTTTAATCAAATTCACGATAAATGTAGCAAATATAAGAATAGTTGTACACATCTTACTTTTTACAATTTTTTTTGCTATTTTATTGTTATCAAGAATCGTCTTTTAATAATAATAATGTTTCGGTATAAAACGGAAAACCAAACCATACGAACCGAAAAAGTCGGTATACCGACTTTTTCGGTTCAGTTATGGTATAATTTTTTCCAAACCAAACAAGTTCGGTTCGGTATTGGTATATGGTAAAAAAAATCAGTAGCATACCAAAATCACCGTGCATCTCACGTATCTCACGTGATACTTTACTAAACAAGTACAACCTTCTCTCTGCTCCCTTAGTTCTGCCCTAAAATAATTTACATAATATAATTTTACCCTCTATCTCTCTCTCTGGTCTTTTGATATGATTTTCCCTAAATATTCAACAGTTCAACTCAAAGTTTATGTTATCCTCTAAATCTTTTTATATATGGGACAAGCTTAATCGATTGTGTGTGGGAGTTATGGGCTGTGGCAACATATATGTATAAATCAGTGTTCCTTAAAAAAATACTCCAATTGAAGCCTCGCAATCGGGTACAATTTTCGATTTATACTTTATATTTTGGCTTTTAAGTTATTTTCAAATAATTAGGGTTCATAGATACAGTTTAAGCTGAATTTGTAAACTTTTTCCTAGGAATGGAAAAGCTATATTGTTTAATAGACTTGAGCTAAGTTGAAAAACTAGATTTACCTAATATCTGGCTATTTTTGTTTAGGGGATTGTTTGGTTACTGTGTAATAAGAAAAAATACCGATTTTTTTGGAGTTTAGAATTAAAACTGGGGTGAAAACTGTAGCTTTTCCGAGACAGAATACATAAAAAAGGCAGCTTTTTGAGTGGCCAACCAAAAAAAGTTCTACTTTATAAATAATACTGTAAATAACTGAAACTTTAACCTGATTCTAGAGCTACTACAAAAGAAGTATTGACCCGATTCTAGTTCTAGTGTATGACTTGTTTTTAGCAGATATTATTCGCCTTAATTTTATAATAAAGAAAAGCAGTCAGAGAGATAGAATTTGAAGAATAGTTTTGAAATCGAGCTTCAGAGATAGAATTTGAAGAATAGTTTTGAAATGGAGCTTCAAATTCAACTGTTTTTGGAAACATAAAATGATGTAATGTTTGTCTTTGCATATGGTAGCCTTAAATACATCTTTGATAATGTCGTTTTTGCCCGCATTATTGATTGGTTGGGTTTGTCAAATTATTGTGTTTGTTAGTTGTTTTACCTAAAGAAGTAAATTGAAGCTTTGGAAGTTTTTTATTTAATTTTTTGTGTGTCA
This sequence comes from Primula vulgaris, assembly GCA_963920805.1. Lineage (NCBI taxonomy): Eukaryota > Viridiplantae > Streptophyta > Magnoliopsida > Ericales > Primulaceae > Primula > Primula vulgaris. Next base: position 21,623,155 of record OY987215.1, read on the forward strand.
TGGCACTCTTTTAGGTTAAAAAAGAAAGCTATTTTTTTGTGTGGATGTGTTCATGTTTATATTATATCTGCAGACTATTTTTGAAATCTGCTTTACTTTTAGTGTGGATGTGTTCATGTTTATATAGTTTCTGAAGCTTGGTTTGCTAGTTTTGGAGAATTGTGTGATAATATTGTTATACTAGTATACGGTGCCCACGCGTTGTGTGATAATATTCCAAAGTCAAAGCTCCGACTTCAAGATGCTTTGTAATAATTTTGTTTAGGAAAATAAGGATGCTACTGTCTCTAGATTGACCTAATTTGCGGATTGTCAGTGTTCGACATGCATTTTAGTGCTTTTCTTTAGAGAGCTGGAACAGTTTTGAAGAATTAACTATGATTTTTAGTTTATGTTTATTATATAAACTACGTTGTTCATTTGGTGTATTGGTCACTACGAGATGACGTGAAATAGATAGCAGCCCACATTGATTATGAATCTTGTGATTTACTGTTATATTTTATTTTATTTTGGAATCGTGATTGGATGGTTTCTCTCATTCCTATATGTTAGACACAGTAAAGTTCAACTTACTGAACTTTCGTTTCTTTGAATAGTAAGTTGGTAACAGTTTTACTATATCACAATTTATGCAAAGCACCACCACACACTCAGACATGCACACGCGCACATATCGTTATACTAAAGGCATTGATGACGAAATTAGAATACATCCTACTGCCAAAGTCCTATTTTTTAATATTGCAATGTAATCACCACTCCAACTAACTCTTATTAAACACTTTGAAATAGTTTGTCATTTTAGTCAGTTGACTCAGTTTGATATTCAGTGGCCTCTTTTTTGGTTAAAAAAACTACTTTCTGTATGCACTTGTATCATCGTATGTTCTGAAAATAGTAGTAATTCAGTAGTTATTTATTCTTCTGTGGAAAATGACCTCTATGGCTTCATCATTCTGTATAAGTAGTACAATTGTTGTCATGTAGATAACTTGGATGATAAGAACCATTAATTTAAATTTTCTCTAGTAAACAAAAAATTTCTCTTATAAATGAGCAGTTTATTTTTGTTGCATGATGTCTTCGAGTGTTGGCGACATTTCTAATCATCATGAGCAAGATGACTTGTCACCTGACGTTAACCAAGTAGAAGAGGATAGGGTTATTGTCCAATTTAATCCTTTTGGAGAAGCTGTTGGACCCAATTCTACTCATTTTAAGAACGTAATTGGTGATTTAGTGAGAACATTTGTGCCTATTCGTTATATAAGTTGGTTAAAGGTATCTCAAATTCACAAGGATGACGTATGGCATGGATTATTGGTGAGAATAACTATTTACTTTGTTATATATTTCTATTTTGGTTTATCTTGGATGTTCTTAGCAATTCATTAAGTTTATCGAAACATTATTTAAAACGCAGGAAAAATTTAACATCCCAGCTGGTATTAGAAAACAAATCGAAAAATCAATGCCTGAAGTTTTCAGAAAGCAAAAGAATACTCTTAGAAAAAACTTTTTGGACAAACATCCCAATTTGGAGGAAAAAATATTGGCTGTTCCTCCCAAGATCAGACAAGAAGATTGGGAGCAATTTTGTATCAATGAGTCTAGTGATAAACAAATACAAATGAGAGCTAAAAGTGTTGAAAATAGAAAGCGTAGGATGTACGGTCACACCGGAGGACGAAAGAGTGCTGCGATGGTAGAGTATGAAATGGTAATTGTCCCGTACAAATTATGTAATTTGTAATCAACTTTGTATATAATTTAAAGTTGAGTGTTAAAATGTATGATGTAGGCTGAAAAGCGAAATGGTGATGTATCACGAACTGAGGTGTGGATAGAAACCCATAAAAGCAAGGACGGAAGCATACCGCCAAATGTTAAGCCGTTTATGGTAATACCATTAGGGTAAAATCTCGTATTTTTTTTATTATCATTTACTACGTTTTAGCAAATATTCTTATTGTAATTATACATGTTCCAGTGGGTAAGTATACATATTCCAGTGGCTTATAAGTTCTAAAATTAAGCTATACTATTATGATAGGAAGCTGCTTGTAAGTGTTTAAATCATTGGAGATTTCTAAACTTGTATAACATGCAGGCTATATGAGTTCATAGTTTATTGAGATTAATCTAACATGAGTTTTGATCGGGCGTATACATAGTTGTAGGTTGCGAATTTCTTATAACTTCTAAGATGATTTGTGGATACCTTGCATATAATTTAGTTTATGAGATTGTAGTCAGTATCATCTACTTCGTCGTGGCTTTATATATATTAAATAGCTTTGGGGCTTGGTCTATAGAACCTGGTTATATGAGGTACGCGTCTTGTGAAAATATATAAATTTTATTACAGGGTCGTGATTATGTCATTATCTCGTAGGAACAAAGTTCCGGTGGGAAACTAGAATTAACAGAAGTGGGAGAATTTTGATAAGAAGATGCATGGTTTATGGTTTATGGTTTATGGTTTTATTTTTATTTTCTTGTTTAGTATAACTCCTGATGTGAATGCAGGATAAAATCGAAGATAAACTGCGTGAATCAAAAAAAAACAAAGGCAGTGGTGTTCATCCCCTATCAATTGAAAATGATCCATTCTCTCAAGTTTTTGGCAAAAAAGCTAAAGGTCTTTCTGGTGTTGGGAGTTCAATTTCTAAGAGCAAGTATGAAGCTACATTGTGTTCTCGTATTATGTACTCCGAAGAAAAAAATAAGAACAAGAGTTTGGAAGCCAAGATTGAAAACATGGATACAAAACTTGACCTTGTTTACGAACATTATAAGGTAAGATAACCATATATTTATATTATTAAACTAGTTGTTCATATGTATTTCATACTATCATAAAGATTTATACATGTTTTTACTTGTTTTTATATGGCATAGAAACAAATGTTGGCCGTGTCATCAACGTCTGTGCACCAGCATGAAGTTGCATCTGAGCCCATGCCTAAGGTGTCTTGTATGTCCATGCGAAGGGTGTCCCGTACGCCTATGCCTTGGATGACACCTTTACCAATACCCAATCTTGCACCCCATCCTAGCGCTCAGGAAACTAATAGGTCATCAAGGTCGTCATGTCAAAAAATGATGAACAACGCACCTACCTCACCCTTGGTTGAAGGAGACTCCGTGACTTCAGCACGCAATGAACCAAATGTTACACCGAGGTGATGTGAACTTCTTGATGGTAATAACAGATGTGTTGCAATTGCAAGAGAAGCAATTGATCCAAATCATAAAAGTATGTGTCATAATTACTTTCTGAAAGAGCATGAAATGAAGGTCAGTGTTCATGTGCGAAAGATCTATCCGGCAAAACTCTATAAAGAAACTCCGGATGCAAAAACTTTTCAAGAAGTAGGGGCTGGAGATTTTTGTAACGACCCAGCCCCACAGACCGAACCGCCACGCCCGTATCAACAATATTGTCCGCTTTGGCACAACTTCCCAGGAGGGTCACCCATCCTGGTACTACTCCAAGCTAAGCACGCTTAACTGTAGAGTTCCGTCCTTGCTATTATGCCGCACATCTTTAAAAGGCCTTGTTGATAGGAAATGGATTTTTAAGCTCATATACCGTATAAGTACTCTCATATCTGGGCGATGTGGTACTGACGCACAACACCGCACCACAGAATTTCCTTCCTGGAAATCTGGGTCGTCACAATCACCCTCCCTTAGGCACGACGTCCTCGTCGGGCACGTCATCCTTCAAGGATTCACACACTCGTGCTAGTCCCCACATTTCCAGCCAGATAGAGGCTCTGATATCATCTGTAACGACCCGGCCCCACGGACCGAACCGCCACGCCCGTATCAACAATATTGTCCGATTTACACAACTTCCCAGGAGGGTCACCCATCCTGGTACTACTTCAAGCTAAGCATGCTTAACTGTGGAGTTCCGTCCTCGCTATTGTACCGCACGGCTTTAAAAGGCCTTGTTGATAGAAAATGGATTTTTAAGCTCATATACCGCACGAGTACTCTCATATCTGGGTGATGTGGGACTGACGCACAACACCGCACCACAGAATTTTCTTCCTGGAAATCTGGGTCGTCACAATTTTATTGTATGGCCCAAGTCATGCATTAGATTCACTGATAAACCAGTAAGAATATTTATCATCACTGATAAACTTAAGATTGTGTAAGAATATTTATAGCTCAACGAGAATAATGCTCGTTTTACTCGATTTTACAGGTTGTATAGTTGGATAGAAATTTCCGGAGGGAGCTGAATATAGAAGGTACAAGCTCTAATTTTCTACAAATACTAAAATGTTTTCTTAGTTTGTTTTCTGTTTTGTATTTTTGATGATTCACCCTTTTATCGTAATTTTTGAGCGACCATCTTCTTTTCTTTCTAGTTTTGATGTATGATTCTTTTGGGGTTGTTTGTTGGATAGAAATTTCCGGTTGGGGTTGTTTGTTTCAGTCTGGTCTTTATGTTATAATTGTTTTGTTTTTGTTGCAGTTAAAAAACCATCTACTTTTCTTTCTAGTTTTGATGCATGATTCTATTTTTCTTTCTAGTTTTGATGCTTTCTTCCTTTATAGTTTCAACCAAAAGTTGGTAGAGTTAATTGTTTCATAAAAGAGAAACACCATGAGTACTTTGAATCAAATATTATTTCGAACTCTTGACTGTATATTTTAGTTACTTCCACGTTGCAATAAAAAAAATCAATAGTTGTGGATTTTCCAACTTTATTTCTGATCAAAATGTGTATGTACTATGTACTCATTTTCCGTTTACATGGCTTTCTCGCTGAATATCCTGAAAACTGTTTTAAATCATCGAAATGTGGTCTTTCGCAATGTTTATTCTTTGTTCATGTTGGGCCGATTTGGTCTCATTTTGAGTTGTGTTACGGTTTCATGAGTGATTTAATTCCGATATTCAAACAGGTGTAAATTCTTTAAGTTACTTTTAGAGTACACTTCTCCCCTGCTGATTATTCAAATTGTATATTCCAGTAAAAGTGTCGAACTGAATATTTGAATCTGTACGATAAAAATTGTATATTCCAATAAAAGTTGTTAAACATTATGTATGTGAATTGCAAATTCAGCATCAATTCGTATTAGAATTAAGAATATAGCTTGGCCTATTTTCTCGGAGACATTGACTTCAAATATTGTAGAAAAGACATCCGAATTTATTTTCAATTGCTGATATCTTTCTATTTGTTCTTTTTTTTATGATACAGATTTGTGAACTTCATAAACCAAATTGGACAATGTGCGGCAAGGCAAAACTAGCAACCACCGTTTTTTGGACAAAGATAGCATAACGATTTTGCGTAGATCAATTGAAGTTAATATTAACTTTTGATTTGGATGTTTTGCGTCGTAGCAGTATCTTTTGCGCTATTCAAGTGAAAAATTTGATGTGTAAACTAATGGATAATATGTCGGTTTTAATTATTGTGTTGTTATGGAACTAATTAGATATTTTATGGAAGATTATGCAATATATTTGGATTAATTATTTTTGTTAGCTTTTTTATATGAATTTGTGTTTGTTTGGAATAAATTAGTGATATACTAAAAACTTTTGAATGTGGCAATTTCTTTTTAGTAGAATGCAAATAGTTGTGGATAACAAAATTAAAAAATTTAATTTTTTTCCCCTATTTGGAACACGTAAATGTCATTTAAAATAGAACTTTGGAACGCTAAAATTCCGTTCCAAATTGATAACATTTGAAACGCATATTGTCCGTTCCAAATTTTATTTTCAGGAACGCATATTTTCCGTTTCAAATGACTGGAAGGCTATTATTAAAAACGCTTAAAATGCGTTCCTGAAATGTATTGGAATGCCATTTTACCCTTCCAAATTGCCCATTTTGGTGTAGTGCACGAGATAATGTAGAATTAGATTGACCTCAATATTCATAAGTCAATACAGCTTAATAACTTGCTTGGCAATAGGAGTTAGTATTTACTTAAATAAGAAACATATAAAATAATATCTTTTGGTGATAAAATCTTAATTATATATGAAAACCATAACTCCATATATAATTCAATCTAATTAAAGCATAACAGATTTTGTAAACAAAATAGATTGAATTTCTTGATAAAGACTTTGCATACGATTAGAGATTTATTTAGCACAATAAAAGGAACAACAAAATATCTTTTAGATACTATATCTTATAAACTAATCTACATATATCTTTTACAGAACTTCCACTCTTTATCACCTAAAATATTCTCAAAATATATAAGTAATATCCCTGTAAATATGTGAGAATATCTCCTGCATACTTTTATTAAAATAAAGAACTTGCAGAACAAGTAATGCAGTAAGACAGATTACTGCAGAACAGCAGGTTGTAACTAAGGTTGCAACAGAGATTGCAACTTCACTTGTAAACGCAATTGTCTTAATAGTAACACTTAACTTAGATTACATTACTCAAACCAATTGACAACAAAGAGTTACTAAGCCATAAATATGGTCCTAATAATCTCCCCATTTGTCATTGGATTTGACAAATAATGTGTGTTTATAATGCAGCTTCACATGCAAATCATACTAGCACATAAAGTCCTAATAATATTAGTATTAACACAAGAAGTTCCCCTACATTTTCAGAATTGCAAAACATAACATATAATTTGAGTTTAACACTTAAGCTCCCCCTGCAAGTTAGAATTGCAGATAACAAATAAACTCAATAATCATTCATTCATCAATGTTGCCAAACACAGAACTTATTCAAACATACCTTAAAGAACTGTCATTGCAGAAATAAGTTCCAAACCAAACATAAAGCCAAAAACTGGCACAATCACAGAAATAGTAAAGAACATTAAAACCAAACAAAATAGCTTTAAGCTTGAAACACATAAACTCTTCCAAATGACTAGGAGCTATTATCATAATCATAATTAGATGAGACATTGACGTAGCCTGAAGATGGAAATCTTGAAGACACTGGCTCATCCCTTACCACATCATCATAACCTTGAGAGGAGAAATCACTGTCATCAACATCATTGTCACTGTCCTTTAACCCTTCAAGCAATTTCTTGATGTCATAGTCTTAATGATCTAATTCAGCTCTTTTCTAATCATTGTATTTAAGCTGCTCAAGCAAATACCATCTTACCCCTTTTTGTCTTGGCACTCTCCCTGCAGTTTACTTCTCTTTCCCCTTGTTGACAGTAGTATCATTAACATGGCATTCCTTTAGAAGTTTAGCAGAGATATAAAGAGCAGAAGCACACTTGATAGGTTTCTCAAAAGGGTTCAGAAGAGGATTTTGAGAAGATGTGGGTACAAAAACAACTTGAGAGAGGAGAATTACATAAATTAAGCAAGGAAAAGGTAGCAACACAGAGCTAGCCTTTATATCAGAAAATTCTTTCATAATCTTAAACACATGCTCACCAAAGTTGACAGAAATCTTATAAACAATTTTATAGGGAAACACAGCCATATCTTTGGTTATTTTAGAGTATTGTTTGGTTAGTGTCCAATTAAACTTAGAAATTTTGTGTAAAACAGCAGCACTAAGAGTAAGAGCAGAAGATTTAATGAGCTACCATCAAATTGATTTTCTTTGCCTGTAATGGCAAGATCTACAGCATGAATATCACAATCATCAAGATTATCCTTGGAAACTCTAGGGGAACCTAGAAACCTATTGGTTAATTCATGATTAAAATCAAGGGTTTGACCCCTCACAAATACTCTCCCATAGGCAGGATCACCTTTTTCAAATACTCCATCATTCAAATTAGCATAAAATTCTTTAACCAACTCAGGAAAATAAGTATCAAGATAGCTTAAAGTTCTATCCAGACCAATATCTTTTAGTAACTTAACAAGATGATCCTGAATATTTCTATAGCTAGCTAGATTTAAAGATCTTTCAGAATGAATCTCCCTAGTACTTAGAGCAGTAAATCTATCTGACATGAGTTTATTTCAGAACCTAGGATCAACTTCACTATACATAGTGTCATATACATATTTGAAGTAAATAGGGTTTCTTTGCTTATTTCTACCAGAACGAGATTTGAATCTACGTCGATTGAGCAGAAGATGGCGTACTTACCTTTGCCCTAGAAGACATATGAAGATTGGACTTCTTTAGATACGCAGCGAGGGTGATGTCATCTTCATAGCTAAGATCAGGATTGTTTGAAGAAGATGAAGACATGGTTGGATTTGAAGTTACAATCTTCACTTAGAACATGAAGAATTGGTTTTTCTGAAAAATAGGGTTTAACGAACAGAATAGATGTATAGAGAGAGAGAGAGTAATTCTGAATTGTTTGTTTTAGTTTACTAAAAACAGTTTAAATAAATATCAATTAAGTCCATATTTTATCAAACATAGAAAAATTACTCAAATCTCTCTTTGTGAACAAGATTTACCCAAATATAAATATTTATCTTTTTGAAATATATTTAATTTTCGCAAAAGGTATAAAAGATAAGTTTTTGACCAAAACAATACGAATTTAGATAAATTCAGCAATGAATAAAGATCGACATTACAATTTGAAACATATTTATCTAATTTCTTATTTTAAGTAGTTGAAGAAATATAGAAAATTTGACTTGTTTCAAAATTAAGATAACAATTATATATAGTATAGAATTTTGAACAAGAGATGCTAACAATTTACAAAATAATATATTTTTATTATGAGACATCCACACAATAAAATTTATGCACTAAGAACTATATTGAGAAAATCTATTTTTCCTTTACACAAAAACTTTTCAACACCTTAAAAGGAAAGAGTCTAAAGATGCCAAAAAAAAAAAAAAAGACTTTGTCTTTTGGTTTTTTATCATTTTATATCACTTAGAACATCAACTTGTGTTGAATTATGTTCATTATTAATATGGTCTCCCTTGGTAACGACTGGGATAAAAGTACACGCCACAAGACACTGACCTATCTGCATGCCAGACTAAGGTTGCAACTGTGGTTCTAAACTTAGTTACAACTGAATACAAATATATGCGTTGCGTGCTTGTTAAAAAAAATAAAGGCAATTTATCCCACATCTTTTTAAAAGCATAAGAAAAAGCGACTCTTTCAAAGAAAAACTTCATAGCTCAATAAGACTTACTTTAGACATAAAATTTATCAATGTTACTCACAGATAAGAACATATAACAAGAATAATCGATTAGTTCTATAGTGACATACCCCAATATCACTTCTTAAATTTTCAAATTTGTTTGTATCAAGAGATTTTATAAAAATATCTGCTAAATGTCTTTCAGTTGAAACGTGTTCTAAAATTAAACTCTTTTCTTCAACTGGTTCTCTAATAAAATGGTGTATTAAATCAATATATTTAGTTCTGGAATATTGTACTGGATTCTTTGCCAAGTCTATAGCACTTTTGTTATCACAGAATAGAGTTAACACTTCTGGTTTAATATTATAATCAGATAACATTTGTTCCATCCATATAAGTTGGGTACATCCACTACCAGCTGTAATGTATTCTGCCTCAGCAGTTGACAAAGAAATGCAGTTTTGTTTTTTATTATACCATAAAACAAGATTATTTCCAAAATAAAAACAAACAGCAAAAGTACTTTTTCTATCATCTATATTACCAACCCAATCTGCATCACAGTAACCAACCAAAAAGGGATTTGTATCTTTAGAATAACATAGGCCAAGATTGATAGTACCTTTTACATATCTTATGATTCTTTTCACAGGAAGAAGATGAGATTGTATATCTGACACACACTCCTACACTCAAGCACATGTCTGATCTACTAGAAGTTAAATATAAGAGAATTTCAATCATAGATATGTAGACACTAGGACAGACACTCTTACTTACTTTGGCATAGAAAAATACCAGTTTCATTTTGTTTCACTTGTAACCCTAAAATATAAGTTAGCTCACCACCTCCACTAATCTCAAATTCATTTTTCATATCAGAAATAAATTCAACAATTTTATTATCAGAAGTAGATCCAAACATAATGTCATCAAAATAAATTTGAGCAACAATAATATTCTTAGGAGTTTTCTTAGTAAATTGAGTTTTGTCAAACCCCCTCTGCTAAAACCTTTTTCAATTAGGAACTTAGTTAGTCTTTCATATCATGCTCTAAGAACTTGTTTTAAAACATACAAATCCTTTTTCAATAGATAAGCATGCTCAGAAAACTTTAGATCTTCAAAACCTTTAGGTTGAGTAACATACACTTTTTCTTGAATATTGCTATTAAGGAAAGCACTCTCAATATCAAGTTGAAACAATTTAAAGTCATACAGGCATGTAAGGGAAGGTAGCATTCTAATAAATTCTATTCTTGCTAAATGGGAAAATGTTTCATCAAAATCTATTACTTCAATTTGAGTGTAACATTGAGCTACAAGTCTAAATTTGTTTCTAACAATTATTCCCTCTTTATTGCTTTTGTTCCTAAATATTTAGTACCTATAATATTTTTATTATTAGGTTTGGATACTAACGTCCAAATATCATTTCTCTCAAATTGAGATAGTTTTTCATGCATAGCTGAAATCCACTCATTGTCTTCCAATGTCTCTTTTATATCTTTAGATTCTAACTGAGAAATATAGAAAGAAAAATGAACAACATCACTCCTTTTACCTCTGGTTTTCATACCTGCATTGACTTCTCCTATGACATTCTCAATTGAGTGATTTTTCTGAGTTCTTACATAATGATGCTTTCTTTGAGTTTGGACTGGAGAACCATATTCCTCTTAATCAGAATCTGATATACTCTGGGTTTCAATTTCAGTTGCAACTGGACTTGCAACCACTATTGTACTAATTTTTTACTGAATTACTCCTTATTTACTTTTGTTCATCACCTATAGTCTCATAAACAACTTTGAAATTACCAAACATCACATTATATGATTACATGACACAGTTTGTTCCCATATTGTAGACTCTAAAAGCTCTGCTGTTTTGATCGTAGCCAAGAAAGACTCTTTCATCACTTTTAAAATCAAACTTTACAAAATTTTCTCTATCTTTAAAAATATAACAGACACACACAAACACTTAAACATATTTGACATTAGGTTTTCTACCTTTTCAAATTTCATAACCAGATATATTAGTACCTTTGGTAAGATAAACCCTGTTAACAATGTAGCATGCAGTATTAACAGTTTCGGCCAAAAGCTTTTCAACAACTTTCAATTTATGATTTTAAAGAAAATAAGGACTTGTGTGGTAATTTTACTGGTTTAAAGGAATGTCCTTTAAAAGAAATAGGCTATACAAATAAGAAAAAGAACAAAAGAACTACAACTCTAATCATTGTTTATCCTATTATGTTTTCATTGTCGATATTGGTGATTTTAGGATTCTTAGTTTGTAGAAGAAACCAACAAAAAACAGTAAGTCATCAAACACGGGAAAATAATCAAAATATTTTTCGATTTGGAGCTATGATGGAAAATTGGTTTATGATAATATCATTGCGGAGCCAGAAAACTTTGAGGCAAAGTATTGTATCGGAGTGGGTGGATCAAGAGCAGTTTATAAGGTTGAACAACCAAATGATGAAGTTTTCGCAGTAAAGAAAATACATTGTCGAAATTGGGTATTTGAGTAACCAAGAAGTTTTCACAAGTAAGATACGTGCACTGACTGAGATTCGTCACCGTAATATTGTAAAATTGCATGGTTTTTGCTCCCATTCACAACACTCCTTTTAAGTATATGAGTTTTTAGAAGGTGGAGATTTGTATAACATCTTCATTGATGAAAACGAAGCAACTGATTTTGAGTGGCCAAAGAGGATCGATATCATTAAAGGTGTTGCAAATGGTTTGTCGTATATGAACCATGATTGCTCACCTCCCATAGTCCATCATGACATATCCAGCAAAAACATTTTGCTAGATAAAGAGAACATTGCTCACATATCCGACTTTGGTACTGCTAGAATTTTAAAGACCAATTCAACCAATTGTACCTCTTTTGTAAGAACATTTGGTTATGCAGCTCCAGGTGGAATTTCACTTCTATATTTTAAAATCAAAGAAAAAATATTCTTAACCCACAAGATCTGCCATCAATTCTTTCCTTGCTGAGAAGTATTGTAACTTTTGTAAATTGTATTTCAGTCCTTGTAGCAGATTTTCTGGGGTAAATATCATTGTGCAAGTCGATTTTGCCTTTATCTTTTCTTTGTTACTTTTATTATTATTATTATTATTATTATTATTATTATTATTATTATTATTATTATTATTATTTTGTAATGGCAGAACTTGCTCACACAACGGAAATAAATGAGATGCGAGATGTGTATAGTTTCGGCGTACTTACTCTGGAAGTTTTAATGGGAATGCATCCAGGTGACTTAGTTTCTCAATTCTCATATTCGATACAATTATCAGAAGAGTTTAAATCTGCACTGTTGAAATATGTGTTAGATCAACGCCTCTCAATTCCAAGGACGATTCGCGAGTCTGAAGATATATATTGTATGTTCCTTAAAAATGGCATTTGCTTGTTTGCAAGTCGTTGCACATCATCTCCCAACCATGAACCAAGTTTCCACCGAGCTTTCGAAGCAGATACCATATCAGTATTCTTTCTTCACTATGGCATTAGGGAATCTCTTTGATTCTGTTGGACTGGCCTTCTTTTTTTTTTTTTTAAATGTAAGTAGAGAGTAATGAATGAAACCGGAGTCTAAGTGCAGGGTACTAAAACATAAAAAACCGCTTCTTTGAGACAACAGCAGGTGTTCAATTAGGTATGATTACAACAAGAGAATTTTAAAATGTACTATAGTTCTTTACCAATGGTCCAACAAAGAAATGACCACTTGTTTGGCACCATAATATGCTGATCATTTATATTCCTGAAAGTTGACATGCCCCGTTGCCTGTGCATGCTCCACAGCCTCCTTTTGGCCGATAACTCCTATCTGACAAACTCCACATTTTAAAGTGAAGTTAGATCTATCCGTGTAACTCCTCTTCTTCTGCTGGTCCTGGATGAGATTAATAGCAAGCTTTTCAACAGGTCCAATAGACCCATTCTTTTGCACCGGAAATATTGTCTGGTCAAACTCCTCAGGAGCTCCCTCAGAAGGGGACATAGCTAGGGCATCATAATGGAGGCCGTCATAGATTAACATGACTCTTTCATTATAGTTATTTCCTTGTCCATAGAGATCACATCTTGTAGTTTGTATATCATAGGCAGCGATTTCCCGTCCATAATATTCAGCCAATATTGCTAGTTCGATGGCACCTCCCCACTTCTTCGGGTTAAGAATCCATGAACAGTACTCTTGGTTAGGCTTTCCTAAAAATGCTTCGGAATATTGTGTTGGATCACTTGCCACAGCTGCAGCTATAACCTGTCTCAACTCGGGAGCTTTCTTCTAGTCATGGTCCATTACGTATCCAACAGCATTGAAGAGACAACTATTTGTCTGAAGGAATAACTCTCCTTACAACGGCAACTTCCATTATATTTTAGCAATAGATGCATGGGCATTTAAAAAAAAATACAACCTATGAATGTCGGACATAAAGACAAGCGGATGTCACTGCTGACACTTCATTTCACGTGTTGTATTACTCAACTCTCGTGTACGTGTTGGACTGGCCCTATGATTATATGCCAAGTCCTCTATCTTATATATCTTGCCTTTGTATAAATATAAAATAATTCATCTTTCTAATGCAAAGGGGTTCTGTGTGTATTGTTACTTGTATGGTTGTATGGTTGTATTAAGTATGAACATGAGTGTGAATGGAAATGTCTTTGTTATTTTTAATTGTATATGTGTCGATATGCGCTTTTCAAGTATTAATAATGTATTGCTATATTGTATGGTCTCATATAAGGGCAATCTCTTCAAATTTGATAGTCTAGACTCTCTACCCCTGTCATTGTAATTCATGTATCTGCTATATTGTAGGGCAGTATCATATGATTCTATTCCGTCTATCTAATGCTGAGGCACTTTACCATTCTTCAGCTAAGGTGTTATCACCGGGTATTAATACTTGTACGATTGAACATAAGTGCGTATAAGGAAATCTCTACTATTGTTAATTGATTATGTGCGGTTTTCAAATATCAAGTTCAATTTTTATAGTTATCTATAAACGTTAAACAAGTCTATATGGCACAAGTACTGCCAGGAGATCTAACTGTTAAATCTAAGAGTTTACGACTTTTTAAGCTAACAAAGCAGACGGTTAAAAATTAGTTCTCTAGCGAACTGTTTGGAACCTTTTTTTTCGTATTTTATAATTTCTTAGTTGTGCTTCCTTGATTCTATTTTGACCTGTAAGTCCCTATATTGCTGCACAAAGAAAAGCCACCTCAGAGTCAGCCCAAACCAAAAAAAATATTTAAATTGTGGAAGCTGGAAAAGAATGATGTTCCCCTCAAAGAACATATATATATAGTACATCCTGTTAGTGATGATATATATTCATGAAATATGGATAAATAATTCATGTATTTTAATTTCAGAAGAATTTTAAAGTGTGTCGCATGCAGTGTTTTAATAAAGCGAAATCTTAGCTAAATCGCTTTTGTAAGAGAAATGCTAAAAGCGTAGAAAGCGTAAGCTCTTAGCGGCCTAAAAAGCAGAAAAACGAGCTTTTTAAGCTTTTCTTAAGCTTTGAATCGAGCTTTTATCGAGTTGTGAATCAAGTTTTTTCACTACAAAGCGCGCTTTTAAAACCGTGGGATTCGCATGTGCATATGCTGCTATGCAAGTTGATGAGTGTGGAAAAAAGGACGAACAACATGATAGTTTAGTGGAGTGCTGCAAGTAAGTATGCTTCTTTAATTTCCGGTTTATTATTTTGTAGATAAGAGAATTTTAAGTATTATATACCAATTTAAAGACCCATCTCTTCGAAGGGAAATGTCCATAGCTCATAAAATCTTATCCGCCTTCCAAAAATACATTGTTCCGACTGGTTATAATTTTGTCCAACCGGTTTATTTTTTCACCAACCGGTTTATATAGATAACCATGTAACTACACAACTAGGAGGGGAACAACGGACCAAACCCTCCGAATATAAACAAGAATACATCAAGTCTGCGATAATGAAAAGTACATGAAAAAAAAAGAAATAACTAGTAACAAACTATACATCAGGTCCTAATATGGGGAGTCCCCGACCTATCTAATGTCAATATACCACCAATGCCATTTGGTAAATACCGTTTATGAGAGAAAGTGTGTAAAGCCCGATGAGCGCACACCCAATTGGCCATAAAATCAGCTGCCTGATTCGCCTCTCTAAATGTGTACCGAACTAAGATATCGTGTAAAGATCACAATTGGCGTATACGTGAGATAGTGTAGCTATGCTCGCAAGGACCAGGAGTCATCGAATAAATCCAATACGATACTGTCATCGAATCCGTCTCCACCTCAATATGCTGAAAACCCAAATACATCGCTAGCTGAATGCCTAAGAGGATCGACTGGAGATCTACGTATATGATCAGTCTCTAGCCTAAAAATTCGCGAAAGGCCCCAAAATCATTCCCTCGTGATCTCGTAGAATACTTCATTCTGCTGAATCCCATGAGTTTCCTTTTGAGCACCCATCAACTTTTAGCTTGAACCTCCCTAGTGGGGGTCGGATCCAAGAAACTAAATGAATAGAACGAGCTCTATGAGAAATAACCCGGAGGGTGGACACAAAACTCACGTCCGTGTCTCCTCTCACCTGCCATGAATGGAAACCGATCACGACGCCTAGAAGCTGAAGGCCAGATATGATTCTCGAAACTACTGACTCATGTCGATACTCATCTCGGGCCTCGGTGCCGAATCTGTGGGAGTTACGCGCCTTCCAAACATGTCATAAAATATAGCAGGCTGTCAGAACATACACATGACCGATGGAGGAACCCTCATAATGCCACTGACGAAATATCCCGATTATCAAATAGACATGTTTGTGTCGAATACCAAATAAACACCTGAAGTGCTGCCAGACTTGTGTCGTCAAGAGACAATCGATGA
This sequence comes from Primula vulgaris, assembly GCA_963920805.1. Taxonomy (NCBI): domain Eukaryota; kingdom Viridiplantae; phylum Streptophyta; class Magnoliopsida; order Ericales; family Primulaceae; genus Primula; species Primula vulgaris. The sequence continues at coordinate 21,639,197 of OY987215.1, forward strand.
AGGGTTGTCTAAGGGTCTCGCACGATGACCGACAAGTCCAGCGTTAGTCGAACTGGATGTGTACACATCTCCTATGAAGCGTGTCGTCTGTACCCAAGAAACCTCAAAGGAAATGCCAAAGAAAGAATGAAACATGTCGTGGAATTGGCCGCGGCCATATATACAAATAAACCCGATCGAACTCCCCTCGCTGATGAAATATACCACACGCCGATTGCATCAAAAACTCCCCATCAACTGACAAACTCCACCTTATCCTATCTATACCAACCCCATCAATGGGCACCTGAATGATCTGATCGACTATCCATGTAAGCAACATGAGGGACTCTAGACGACCCTGATCCCACTGTCTCCCGATCCAAAAAAAAGTGACCATCTCATTATCGGGCACCCCGAAGTTGTGGACAGCAAGGGGAGTATCACCCAACCAACTGTCGTACTAGAAATTCACCTCTCTTGATCAATGCCAATGAATAAACGGCTCTACAGAATCTCTAATCCGACCTATGTGAATCCATAGGGGCAAAGCAGGATATCTGAAGACAACACATGTCGGATGAGTGTATTTGCAGTACTTTACGGTCATGTACTGAGGCCAAAGCGAATGCTTCTCATGAAATCTCTACCATATCTTGGCCTCACAGGCTGAGAGGAAATTTGATAATGAATGGATACCCAATTTGCCATCCTCAACAAGAAAGCAAACTATAGCCAATGAATCTTCTTGTGGGTGGCTGAATCACCCCACAAGAAATGGATAAACATCCTCTCAAACAGTGTCAGCACTGCCTTTGGCGGTCTAAGAACGTGAAACATATGGATAGGTATAGACCCGAGAACGTGCCTAATAAGAGTCAACTTCCCACCAAAATTTAGGATGCGGTTAGCCCAACCTGAAATACAACCTCGAATCCTACTGGCTCATCGAAATATACTATCCTACAGGATCCAAGAAAAATCAGACAACCAAGATAAATAAACGGAAGCTTTCCTCTCTGAAAATCCATCACTGTTTGTAGTATGGTCACCCTTGACTCCACTAAAGACCGGCCAAGATAAACCTACTCTTGGCCTAACTAATAAGCTGACCAGACACCAACTCATAATGATGAAAAAAATCAGAGATCCTCCCCAGATTCGGGGCACAAGCATTCGTAAAGATAATGGTGTTATCCGCAAAGCTCAAATGAGAAATAACCATACCGACCCCATCTAGTAACACAACGAAAGATACTCTAGATATAAACGATGTAACCCTCTCGAAAAATACTCATCAGCTATAATAAAAGGGCAGGAGAGAGAGGGTCCCTCTTTCGGAGACCTCCCTGAGATGAAAAGAACCCATGAACATCTCTATTCACCATAACGGAGAACCAAGTACCGAATACCGGTTAACTTTGGCTGATTTGAAATATTCTTTGTTTTGAAGATTCGATCTTTAGTTTAGTTTTTTCCCTTACATTTCAGATTAATCATTCGTATTTTTTTATCTGAAATCACTTAGTTTAAATATTAGTACAACTAACGATTTTCATTAAGTTAAGTTATATCACTTTTATTATACGTCAAAACATTCGTTAATTACACATTGGTCCAACAATCTTTGTAAATTACAAATTGGTTCAACAAAAATATTTTTCTAATCAAGCCTTATATAATTAGATATTATAAGATCAATGTTAAAGACTTATAAGTAAAGGTAAAGTAAGAAGATACTTGACACGGTGATTTATCCGGATTTGTCTCAAGGTGACTACGTCCTATCACCGAGTGCAAACTGAATCTTGAACTTTTAATATTAAACTCGAATCTTCTTCTAGGGTAGAGTACCTTTTACAACTGTCCTCCTTATGGGCAGATCGAGCTACCCACTACTAACACTCCTCCATCATGACAGAGCAACGTGCAGATATCTTCTTGCTTAATAGACAAGGTTATGATCAATGATCCAAACAAATAAATCTCATGAAATTGTACACAATCCATACAATCAATAAGTCTAATATTTAAACTTAATCAAAGCTTTCTATCGATGTTATTAAGAGAATGAACAAACCTAGATCGCTCAAACTCAAATATATATAAAGTTATTACAATGATTTCTCTCCTCTCTAAACTGTCTTCTCACTCAATATAATATAAAATATGATCTGGTCTTGAAAAAGTATGCTTAAATCGATGGCGTGATCAAGTTGATATGGAACTCAAAAGCTCTGAATCGCCGTCTCTTTGTGCATAGAAGTTGTGTAGCCTTTTGATGTTGAGAGAAATGGTGTGCGTACTATTATGACCTCTAGGGGTCTATTTATAGTGTTGGTGGTGGTCATAGCCGTTTCTAGGACTTCTCTTTTTGAAATTCAAAATTAAGTCTCCTCCAACCGGTTGGAAATCTTTTAACCGGTTAATTATGGGCTCGCAAAACGCTGGTTGATTTGGCATATTGATGACTTAATATCTCCTTCATTATTTGTCTTTTTAAGTTGATATCCTCCTTATATATGTAGGCCTGCATGTATAGAATATACTCCAGTTCGAATAACTCAATTCCATAAATAAATGAGAGAGTTATGGGTGTTACAATGTAGTCACTTGCACATTTCTGACAGATTGGCGGATTAGCTTGACATTTTGATGATTTTTTTTGTAATTAATGTGTATTTGGACATTGGGTGGTATTAAATGTCTAGTATAAATGTTGTAGAAGAAGCTTTAACGGTCGATTATATTTTTGGAAGTCTTTTTGAATACTCTCCAAGGCTCCAAAGATTGAGTTCGCACTGATTCTGTCCTTTCCCAAAATAGCTTTTATAACTGGTTACATTTTCTTTAACCGGTGAATCCAATTAACATAATTAACTGTTTATTCTGTATTAAAAGATTAATATAGTGGACGTTCATTTATGTGATTTTCGGTCTCATTGATAATGTTTGCTTTGTATCTATTGATCCGAATCTATATTAATTTCTAATTAAGTCGTTGTAAATGCTAGTATAGTGATACTTGTATAAATAAAATTCCTGTTTGTTATCATCAAAACATAGTATAAATTTACGTATAATTTTGGAGTGGTTCAATACCTAAAGATATGAGTACCTATATAATATATAAGCTAAAAGAATCCTTCTAAATATCAGCAAAGCTTTTTAAAGTCATGTAATTCAAGAAGCGAGAACGATTGAGTCAAACCAGACAGTTTTATTAGTAGAAGGAGGACGGTGGCAGTCTGACCGGAGGGCCAGGTCATTATAGATATGCATTATATAGCAGTTGGTATACACAAAAGTGTATAAAAGTTGGTTCGCGCACTTAGATTTGTACATAAAACTAAATAATAAAGAACATAGCCTTTTTTCGGATAGTTTAATCATAAAACTCAGCTTTTAATCTTCTTATAAAATACATCGAGTTCTAGAAAAGGAAAAAAAGTTTTGAAGTTTAAATTGATTGATATTTAATGCATACCAATAGCTATGTTGTGTTGTTTTCTTTGACATATTTTGTAAAACACCTCATTAGCATTCAAAATTTTACAATGATTTGTCAAAATATATCAAATCATAAAACAGCATACTCAAGTTAATGTTTTCTTGAAATTAAAGTTAATAATAAACCACAAATAACCTTTAAAACAAAGACCAATCAATTATTCGTATATACTCAAATTGATTTTACAAACCCTAACTCAACTGAAAGTTTGATTTGGTGAGTTTCCACACTCCAATAAGTAAATCAATTCATTAACCCGAAAACCCCAATTTTGATATTAAATTCAATCTAATTAATTGGCCTAATTTCAAAATGAACTGTTTTCTCAAATTACCCAATTTAAAGGAAAAAAAAACAAAGAGAGAGAAACAAAACTAGACAGAGACAGAGGTGGAGAAGGAGAAACGAAGAGAGAGAAACGAAACTAGAGAGAGACAGGGAAGAGAGAAAGAGAGAGGGAGTAATAGTGTTATACGGAGTATATGTCTATTCTATTTTTAAATTTTATGTTTTGGTAATAAATTTTTGGAATAATAAAGTTTGTAAAATTGTATGTGCAATATTTGTAATTTTACCTTGTAAAAAATGATAGTTTTTGGTCATTCCTTCAAAAATTTACCCTCAAAGGAAATTTGTGTTAGGCATTTGAATTCTGCTATATATGTCATCTCCAAGTATATTCCAGATATGCACACATGACATTAGTATAATATCATTTGCTATCTAATCGGATTCTTGCTAAAGCTAATGATAGTTTTGTTGCTATGCACAATGGACACTTTAAACCACGCACTAGTTTTCCAATGGTTTTCTTTGCACATGGTGAATCCAATATCAGGGTCTTAATCATTTTTCTTTGCACAAGTCCAAGCCACTTTAATACTTCTTTTTTATCAATTCAATGTGAATTATTAACAACTTTTTTGCAACTAAGGACTACGTTAAAAGAAAACAGATAAAATGAAAACAAAAAGGAAAAGGAAAAAGGGATTTGGAGCCGTATGGAAATTGTTGAGTATAAAATAAATGAAATTAAGAATCACGCGCATCTTTCTTTGTATTAAGGCTCGGTAACCTTATTATTTTCGTTATGACATGAGGCTAAACGTTGAACTCTATAAGCAGTATTACACTATTACTTGATGTTGTTAAATTTGTTCACAGCTATTTATGACGCAATCTAGAGCAATATGTCCCTGCTTCTTTGATATCGACTTCGTTTGATTCGGCCCCCAAATTGCTTTGCTTTGAGCCTTATATATCGATACATAGTGAAGAAGCAAGTTCTGATTTGTATTTAGCTAACTCAACTAGCATATTATAGTCAAGAGTCGAGACATATTGTACAACGCGGTATTTCTGAAGAAGTTCGACTTCCAAAAATGATGTGTATAAACTACCTGCGTTATAAACAGTTTTAAGATTGTTAAATTCAAGTGACACGATGAGATCATGCATAGGGATGAGAATGAGACAAACTTGTTCTAGTTCTTTGTGATCTATTGCATTATCGTCTTGTTTCCGTGACAAAACAAATAAAATTACTCGTTTTCGTTTCCTTAAGAATATGAAAATTTCGTATCATTATGATTTAGTCTCGTGAACTAAAGTTTGACAAATTATATGGGTTTTATAAATATTATAACAATAAATCACTCCAGTTGATCATATAAATTTTGTTATGTACTTCATACAAATATATTATCGATATATCATGAAACGCAAATATATCATGCTCAAAGCAAATATTATTTATATATATATAACTACATATTAGTAAAGGAAAACAAAATTTCACAAAACGCACGAGATTGTGATCATTATCAACTCGTTTACTAAAGGAACGCAATATTCTATAACTTGTTCATTATTATTTCATTTAGTAAATCTGTAAATGTACAAGATGAACCGAGCTCTTAGCGAACCAAAACTAAAATTTTCAAAATTCGTTTCATTATCACCCCTATATGCATGTATTTTATTAAAGTTGTTCTTTTGCTGTCTTATATTTATAAACAGGTATTGACAGTTGTGAGTGGTATTTACAGTAGTTACTCACATTGATGCAAAAATTAGTCCATGAAGATAAGTTATAAGCACACAATTGCTTTTACGCCTTTCGTTTTCTTCCTTTTAGAAATTATGAATAAGACAATGGAAGACAAGTTATTCACTTCATGTTAAGAAGTTAAAAATATATAGTCTCGTTGATTTTCCAAAAAGATTCATGAACATGAGAAGCCTAAACTTTTCTGTCAATTACTCGAAAAAGAAAAGAAGATTCCGTCAAAGATAATCTCAGATTATATTAATGTAACAAGTTCAATTTTTCAAACTGCAAAACGTACATAAGTATATATACATTTATTTTTGGCACGGGATTATGCTTTTTTCTTGGTACACTTCACATGACTGTCTAAAGTCACTTGCCTTTTTTATCACTCTTTTCCTTTCCTTCGCTTTTCTTTTTTTACGTAGTCAATAATATCCTGATCACTAAACTTTATGGAATTATGCTTACATGCATAGAAATGTAAATGTAGTCGATATAAGCAAAACAAAATACAAATGTTACAATTCTTCTTTTTTTTCTCAAAGCATGTATGCTACTATTGAACTACAAGCTCTCACTACAAACGAATTAGGATTTAGAGAGAGATTATTTTGAAACAATTAAAATTTATCTCTACTCTCTAAATAGGTTTTTTACGAACAAAAATAAATTTTTTGTCTCTAAATCTAATATCGAGGGACTAAAATAAAATAAAAAAGTCTTCAAATACAATCACATATCAACATAATAAGACCATTTAAATGTGTGTACAAATCTATTTTTGTACAAAATTAAATTGTCTACTCAACTTCCTATGAGGTTGTCTTTGTAGACAATTCTTTAACAATATTATGGTCCTTAGATATTAGATTTAGAGACAAAAAAATTATTTTTATCCCTACAAATATAATTTTATTCCTAAAAGGTATTTAGAAATAAATTTTGATTGTTTCCAAATAATTTATCTCTAAATCCTACTTTCTTGTATAGTGAAAATTAGGATATAGGGACAATTTTTTTTAGATACAATTAAAATTTATCTTTAAATCGGTAATACTTTTAAAGAGCAAAACAAAATATGGTCCCAAATCTAGTTTTTAGTGACCCAAATTGAATATTTTTTGTGTCGAAAGACAATCTCATACCAACAAAACGAAAACATTTAATCTTTTCTTAAAATAGGTTTAAAGACAAATTTAAATTGTCTTCTTATGTTGTTATATGATTGTATTTAGAGACCAAAAAAAATAAATTTTGGTCTCTAAAAATTAGATTTGGGAGAAAAAAAATTGTTTTTGTCCCTAAAGAAATGCTTTTCTCTCTAAAAATTACTATTTAAAAACAAATTTTTAATTGTCGTTAAATAAATTGTCTCTAAATCTTAATGTTCCTGTAGTGAATCTTATAACTATCAAAATTGGAATCAACAGTTGCATGTTTAGTATTGATCAACCTTTTCACAACTCGTTTGTTAAAATATTCTTCACAAGTCCACCACGTAGTTGCATGGTTAGAATTGACAATCCTAACATTGGAAATGTAGTAATTTTATAGTCTTATATAACATTAAAGTATTTATCTCGTAAGGAGAGAACGATTTGCCTAACATGATATGTTTGCTGCTGAAGCTAAAGCATGCTGAATTTTTAGGTACAATACTTATAGGTATGGATAGCCTTTGCAGGTAATAGTAGAGAAGTTGTTGGTGAGCTTGAATTTCAGGGGGATCCATCATTTTAAGCGTCCTCTTTTGGTCTATATTGAAGAGTTTAGCATAGTTGGTGACCCAAAACAAGAGATGAAGATTTTGAAAAAAGTTTCCTTCTAGAGAGTTTTGTAACCCTCTTTGAGGGAGTGTTGGTTTTTTACTTGCTTTGTAGCTTAATTTAAGGGTTTTTTTTTTTACTGTGGTTTGATGTCAATGAATCTACTATTTTTATTGCTGAAATTGCTCTTGAACTTGCACTCTAGGTCCCTCTGTTTATGAAGAAACAAGGGGAGATATAAGACTTGGAGTGATAAAGAGTATAATGTAAATGATCGTACCGATTTTGGTAATAAATTTGTGATGTTTGCGACATTAATCTATGTGTTATTTTACCTTATCTTGCTGAAATACAGGCATATTGATGTTGTTCAGTTGCTTTTTGTAAGGTTTATCGAAACTTACGTCACTCTACAGCTAGCATGGAGGCCTGATCCAGGTTTGAAAAGTTTCATTAATAATAATTTAGGTCTGCGTAAAAAAACAGGCTTATGTCTTGTTTAATTATATTCATGATAACAGTTCCCATTACAAAAATAGCGTCTCTCGTTTTTCCATTTCTCGTAATTTTTATAAGCTAATCTTCGAACTATTTATTTTAGTTATTTTCCTTTACTGTGTGTTCGTTTTCCAAATGGACGACTATGGTTGGATCTTCAAAACTCACTAATAAGAATTATATGTATTTAATTTATTAAAGAGTTTTTTTTTAAAAGTAAATTGTGCTTCTTTTAAATTAAACAACAAACGACTATAGAGTTCAAATGTTCCAGAAACAAGCTTACAAGGGCCAAGTATAAACCAAAATACAAAGCCACATCGGGTGCCCATCATACCTCTTACCCTAACGACCCACCAAATCATCCCAAACTAGATCGACAAAACAAAGTACACAAAAAAACACCGTAAAGTACTAATAGAAAGAAATCTCAGCTATAAAGGGACTAATATGAAAGGTAAAATGGAAGAGGCATTATGCGGATAAAAGGAACACGGGAAGGCCAATGGACACAGTGTAAATCAATCAGGGTGTCAACACACAGATAAACCCCGATCCAATCAGGAGAAGTCTGACACAATAACCAAAAGTTGTATTTGTTAAAGGCTTACTTAGTTGTTCAGATTAAAGAATTACTCATCTGCGTAATATATGCATGAAGAAATTAAATGTCCCCAATTAAACATTTTTTCTTTAAACACTGTTTTTTTCAGGATAATATGAGAAAATCTTCCACTAAGTTAGGCACATGTGCTCTGTGAAGTGAAGTCACTAATAGAAAACACCCTTGGTCCAATATCTTATATAAAAGAAAGTATGACATACGTGAAACAACACATTGTAGTTGTTGTTTGGTAACAAAAAAAATGGATGCTATAATGGAGAGACAAACACAACTTCCTCTTGCCAAAGGCACCACATTTCTCAGGACTTGCTTCAATGGTCTCAATGCCTTATCAGGTCTCTCTCTCTTCTCTAATATATCTCAAACTAGTTCGAGTTTTATCCTTTCTTTTTTAGTTCACTGTAAGAAATTGTCATGATACAATCAGACGTTTTGTTGCTAAACTGATTGTAAATTAACGACACTCATTTTACCATACTACATGGTGTCTCGTAGTATAGTTGGCCAGCCTATAGATGAATTTTGAAAGTTTTAAGCTAGATGAAAATATTTTAGTTCTTTTTCAGATTATGCCAGATTTATACTTAAAAATTGCAAACGGACAAGGCTGTTAGTTTCTTTTAAAATCCATCTCCCTTATCTTCATCACTCTCCTAAGTCTGAATACATAATCTCCTACCTAAGATTACATTTCAAGCCAGTTGTTCAGTTTAAACTGTTTGGTCACTTTTTGTAAAACAAAATGGTGCAGGGCAGATACTTTTGTGTATAAGGAAACTGTAAATTGTGGCTATTGGTTGTCGGACGTAAATATCTTCTGTTGCCATAATTTTGTTGGTTATGATACAAAAGTTTAAACTTTAAAGAGAACACTTACCATAAGCACCTTTTTTTTATATTACTTCAAGTTTTCTCGGAGTGGGTATTCTAATACTTTACAGCCTACTACAGTGTCGCTTGTAGAGTCTGAAACACTGATATTGGTCTCGTTTGGTCGCGTCTTTTATGTTCAAAAGTATATTTTTTGTAAGTGGGTTGAAAAGTATACTTTTCTGTTTACTTTTTAGTAAGTAAATGCTGTTTGGTGAACACCGTAAAAGTATACTTTTCATTAAAAATGTTGTTTGGTAAAATATGTTTACTTTTACTTTTTAATTGAAAATGAATTGTTTATTCAAATAATGCACAATATGTACCATTATGTAGAAGTAAAAGTAAAAGTACTTTACTTTTGGTGTCAACCAAACAAGGCCATTGTCTTAAAAGTTTTTATAATAATATTCTAGTTACACTTTGCCACTACAAAAGATTAATTTTAAAGTTAAGTTTCATTCGACACATTAGTGGATGCAAGGTTGGAATCATGAAATTATTCCTCAAATTTCGATGGCCATAATAATTTTATGCTGATTATTTCTCATATCTGTGGAGGCAAATTTATTTTCAAAGAATACTGATTACTAGGAAGAACTTTCCCTTTTTGTCACCCTAAAGAGAGAGCACTTATCATGTGACCAGTAACCAATGAGTACTCCTAATTTACCGACTTCTTGTGCGATTCTTCTTTTCGGACTATAATTATAAAACACATAAAACCACTATTATTTTTTTAATTACTCCATTAGCTCTCTTCTGTTTACAAGTTAATATGTTCAGACCATGCAATCTCTACTTCCCTATGTATAAAAAACGCGTTATATTGCGTTATAGTTAGCGAGATAGCATTTTTCGGCCGAAAAACGCTATGATAAACCGCTATTTGGATGAAAAAACACTAAATTCGCGTCATAGGGACGCTATAGCGTAAATAGCATAAATAGAAAAACGTTAAATTCGCGCTATTTACGCTATAGAGGGTGCAGTCCAAAATTTATTTTTATTTTTATTTTTCAAAATTGTAATGAAATTATTGGAGGCTAAAAGAATCAAATCTCAAACCTCTTGCAAACAAATTAAATGCCCTGACATCTCAACTACAATCATTTTGTGATTATTAGTTACAACTTTTTATATATATTTAGTTAATTTTTATTAGATGTTCTGAATTTAATGTTATATTTATATGTATTTAAGAAAAAAAAAATTAGACCGCAAAACGCTATGTAGCAACCCTATTTGCGGTTTTATCGATTCTCTAAAAAAAACGCTAATTTAGCGATAACGATATTTAAAATATAGTGTATAAGTCCTAAGGTAGTTGCAGTTTTTTATTCCCAAAGTCCTGACAGTAAAAGGATTACAAACAAGAACGATTCTCATAATATCACGTGTTCGTTGATTTTGATGCGACTTCAATATTTTCTTTTTTATTAGAGGGCTATCTGAGACTAGTTTAATATGTGTAAACCTCGGTTAAGATCGTGGCAACTGCTGAAACTCCCTTGGAGTGCCATCAATTTTTTTTCTACCGATTTTGTTTTATATCTATTGTTAAAAAATATCTTTACAGCCAATCCTAGTACTGTTTCTTTCCAACAAACTGAAAAACATGACGTTACTTCGATAAATTTGAGTTTAGTTTATTTTATCCATTTATCTATTAGCAACTTCCTCTTGTTCAAGTCGGTTCATTATTTTTTATAATTTTGTAGCTTTCATGTTGCTTAAAAAAATTTGTTTTGAATTTGGAGTAAACTAAAAGGTCCTGGTTTGTTCTTTGTAAATAAGCTGTTTGATAATTATTTCATCAACAAAATTGTCAGGAACTTGTAAAAAGATTCAACACTTCTTATAACAAAAATTGCAACATTCATGGGTCTCCCCCTATTGTAGACAAAGGGTACACTCGCAACCCCACTATATACAAAAATGTTATTTTTCTGTAAGAAAAATTAGAATAATTTATAAACGATGAGTTTTGCAACCCCATAAAATAAACCTTCGTAATTTGCAACCCCATAATATTAGTTTCGGTTCCGCCTCGGGTAACATTTACCTGTATATTTCCACCTATGCTCCTCAGGTGTTGGAATATTATCAATCCCTTATGCCTTATCTGAAGGAGGCTGGCTAGGCTTTATTATCCTTCTCATGGTAGCAATCCTTTGCTTCTACACTGGAATCCTCCTTCGCCGATGCATGGATGCTAACCCTCTGATAAAAACTTACCCAGATATAGGTGAACTCGCCTTCGGATCCAAGGGCCGAGCATTGATCTCTACCTTCATGTATCTTGAGCTCTATTTGGTAGCGGTCGAGTTCCTTATCCTAGAAGGGGACAACCTCAACAAGCTCTTCCCAAATATTAGCTTCCATATTTTAGGCAAACAAGTAGGGGGAAAACAATGCTTTGTTTTGGGTACCGCGCTCATCATATTGCCAACAACATGGCTTAGGAGCTTGGGGATGTTGGCGTATGTATCGGCGGGTGGTGTAGTGGCGTCTTTGGTGCTTGTGTGTGCGGTGTTTTGGAGCGGGGCGTTTGATGGGGTAGGCTTTCACGAGAGAGGGGAGGTGATGAGGTGGAGTGGCTTGCCAACAGCTATAAGCTTGTTCACTTTTTGTTATTGTGGGCATGCGGTTTTTCCTACCCTTTGCAATTCCATGAAAGATAGAAGCCAATTTCCCAAGGTGAACTTAGTTTTCAGAAAATGTTAACACTGCCATCAGACATCCCGTTGCAAAGCTGATCGGAAACTGAGTGTTAAAAAAATTTAGCAACAGTTTAATAACAAAAACGGTTGTTAAATTTAATGATACTCAGTTTACCAACTGCAACATAGCATCTAATGGTATCCTGATAATTTTTTTTTATAGTGAAGAAAATTGTTTTATGATGAGCCGCTAACTGCTAAGTCAGTTGTTTCTTATGCGTGACTCTGGACTTGGCAGTTTACCAGTTTTGGGGTGTCTTAATTAAAAATTCTGACATGTGCCATCTTTTACCCTCAACATTACTTAACTCAAATTCAAAAAAAAAAATGTTATTTTGGTTTTAGATAAGTACTAAATTAATGAGATCATCTTTCAAAAGTGTGCATAGCTAGTTAAATTTGAGAAATAGTATTCTTGAATCAACTCATAACGAAATGACAAATTAATAAAAGACGAGGCCTTACACTTGATTGTCATTTGTCACCAAAAGTTGTAAGACTTTATCTTTATATAAAAATATTGTTCATGAGTAAAATTATCTCTCAAGAATATCTTCTATTCTTTGAATATTTTTAGTAGTGCATCTTATTGTATCCTGTCACTGCAGGTATTGATGGTGTGCTTTATCATAAGCACTTTCAGCTATGGATCAATGGCAATTATAGGTTATTTCATGTTTGGCCAAAACTTAACATCCCAAATTACACTAAACCTTCCTACTCAAAATTTCAGTTCAAAACTAGCAATTTACACAACACTTATAAACCCCATCACGAAATATGCAATAATTGTTTCCCCCATCGCCACGGCTATTGAAGACACTTCTCTATTCCGAAAGAGTAGACCTATCAGTTTGCTCATAAGAACAGGTCTAGTGGTAAGTACTGTTGTCGTGGCGTTGGTTGTTCCATTTTTTGGATACGTTATGGCATTTATAGGTTCATTTCTGAGCGTGAGTGTGTCTATTTTATTACCGTGCCTTTTTTATGTGAAGATCTTCAAAGGATATCAAGAAATTGGGGCGGAATTTGTGGTTATTATGGTGATAGTAGCGATGGGGCTTGTCGTTGGTGTAATGGGTACATATATATCGTTGAAAGAAATTGTCAAGCACTTGATACTATGATGATTTTTATTGGTGTGTTTCATGTAAATTATATGCCAGTTATACAAAGACTTTAAATAATTTAATGATAAATTGTACACCTTGGTCTAAAGTAAGTGAATGAATTAAGCTGATGTTTAACTGCATTAACTTGCTGAAGTGGACAATTGTTGTTGGAAGTGGTTACTGTCATTATAACAATGATTTTTAGGAAAGTTGTACCACTTTTCTTATATTCTTTTTTCATATTTAACTTAATTAGTATCATTTTTATATTTTTAGAATAACAGTTTAAGTTTATACATTTTTCAGCTTACCTATCAAATTTATTATCATAACTAAATATTACTATATTTTAATATATTTTTATCAACTTTTTTCAACCCAAATTAATTTACTAGAGCAAGCACATTAAATAACTTACAACTTTTCTCAAAAATACACTTTTACAACTTATAAGTAAACGTTTTGGTTTATACAAATTATCAGCTTTTTTATCAATTTTTCTATCAAAACTATACAACTCATATTTTTGTTATTTATTAATTTATATGTGAAAAGTACAAATAAATAAGAGACAATAAGAGAAAAATAAGAGAGATAAATTATTATTTTAAATATAAGAGAATTTGATCTCTTATATTTGAGAGATATTTGATTTCATGTAAATTTTAGTTAATGGATAAGAAAACTGATGCATGTACAATTTGAGAACAATTTACTCATATTTAAGATATATAGGTCATATAAGCGAAGTTATGCGAGTGATATCTTAATATCATGCATGTTTTACAAATTCAAAATTTCAAACCCATCGTGGCCTTTCTACTTTTGCACTTCGCAATCATTTTTCCTATACTAGAATGTGCGGAATGCATGAAGTTGTAAAGAATAAAACTACTTTATTCCTCCTAAAACAATCGTTCACTTCCATTCAAATATATATTCATGAAAGTAAACATTTATTTTAAGAAGAAGAAAGGATCAAACTCTTCGCTAGTATTTCTTCAGAGCCGGCCCAAGCCTCGTAAAGTTTGGCCTTAAACAACACAAAGTGCAATAATTTATTTGAGCAATCCTCAAACCAAATTTTCTCGAAGGATGCATATATTATTTTATTATTTTGTAATCTATAATACCATATATTATATGTACAACTGGGTATTAAAAGTAACCGGCAGAAACTTTCTTTTTATCAACCATGTTTGCATTATTCATAAAATATAATACTTTATGTTGTAGTGTAATCCAAATCATTCTTCAAATACTTTGGTCTTTGAATAACTAAGTGTCGTATTAAAGATTAAGCAACAACTTGAGTATTTACGTAGTTGTTGATATCAGAGTGTAGACAAACCATGACACACAAAGAAACGGAAGCAGTGTGCCTAACTCTGAGTTAGGGTGACTCAGAATCCAAAATTGCTAATAAAACGCTCAATTTTATTTTAATTGTTTTTTATTTTTAAAGTCAAAATTATGTAAAACTTACATAATTCAATGAAATCAGGTTATAACTATTACTTGAAAATTTTGAATATTATATATGTAGTATACATACATATTATAATTATGTATATGTAAATATAATAATATATAGATACAAAATGTTAGTTGTTTATTTTCATATTTGTAAGTTTTACATAATTTTGACTTTAAAAATCAAAGACAATTAAAATAAAATTAAGCATTTTATTAGCAATTTTGGACCCTGACTCAAAGTCAGACACACTGCTTCCCAAAGAAACCATTTCAAATTTCACTGTACCAACATGTGCAACCTTTGCTATTTGTATATTTGGTAAGACTACCTCAGAATCATATCTTTTACTAGCATTAGTTTCAGTGTGAGAAGAAATTGCACCATATGATCATTTGCACCAGAATGAACTAACCACATCATTTCTCTAATATTAACTTCTACAGCATTTAGTACAAAAAGATTTAAGAGAAGTGTTTTGAGAACTACGAGATATACCAGTGTGGCTCTTGATTCCGAGGTTAGCACTAACACTTTCATAATGTACGTGCAAATTTGACTGACAAAATTTTAATATCTAGATCGCGTAAAAAAAATCTTTGAAAAACTATACAATGCAATTTTTTAATTTTTCATTTCAGCAATATAGATATGAAAATTTCGATGGTAGGGGACACTTTGGGACGGAGGAAGTACTAAATACTCCCTCCGTCCCTATCTAAGAGTAAGAGTCATGATCGTTGAATATACGAGGAATAAAATAAAGTAGCAAATTAAGGACGGGGAGAATAATTTTTTTGACACCTTGAAAAAGAGCTGCTACAAAACTCAAACGAAAACAGATCCAGTAAACTATTGCTTCGTATGGTCGTATCAGATGGAAAATAAGAGAACAAAAAGCATAATTGTGCAAGTATTTTAGCCAATCACATAAAACTATTCGAATATTAAAAAGAAAAACATCTAATCTCATAGCGAAACTTTAAAAGTACAGAGTCACTGGCATAATCACGCCATGAAACATTCAATTAAGGAAAGAATAGATTACTTTATAAATTTGGAGTCTCACAAGAATATGCAAAGTTCCCTCCCGAAAAATAATTTCAACTTCCAATGCCAAAGACCAGGACAGTAGGCTAACTAGAACACAACATCCAACGACACTTAATTAAAAAGCAACCTTGAGAAATAGACACTCAAATAAAATAATGAGCTGAAGTATCTAAATCCCAAAACCGAAAACTGCCCGTATTTTGTTGAGGATCAGATCCCGCCATCCCCTCTCAGTGTTCTCCACCACAGTAGCATTACCATATCTGCATTTTCAAAAATAGGCATCAATATATCGTTCAACCACAATTACAGACACAAAAATTGAGTAATACAACCAAAATGGATCTATTGGCCTCACCTGTCCTCTTCTGGAACGCCGGTTTGTACAAGATTCACAACTGTTAAACCAGGTTCAAGCTCTTCTAGAGTAAGTCGGACCTAGATCAAGAATTAAATTATACACTTGAGTATAATTTTTCAGAAGAGCAAACAAACAATAGCGGATTGAACCAGCTAAATCAATATAACATCATTTGAATACATATAGCGGAAAAAGTAAATTTCAACAGAAGTGCATAGCATCGAGAAACACTTTTTGACTACTTTTGGAGTAATTTTCGGAAGTTATATTCTTGAAAGTGCATTCATTGGGTTTTCTTGAAAGAAATAATTCCCAAATACGGAACTATTTAGGAGCACTAGTTAACGACAACAGGAGGCTTAAAAAAAACAAATTCTGGTGCTTCAGGCACACAAAAGTTTACCTTTTCCTTGATGTGGAAAAGAGACTAAATGAAAAATACATATTTCTGGAAGTACGAAAGTAAGATGGTTATGTAGGTAAAAATAAGTAATTTCCATAAACGTACCAGACGTCTCATAATTTGTTAAGATTTTCAGTTACGAAGAGGAAGTATACTTCAAGGTGTGATACTAAACACCACTTCATACCTTATGCATCGATACTTCTAGTAAAAAAAATAAGTAAAAGTGGGCCAGTAATCTAACAATTTGGAACATTTTTTTGCATGCAAGCATAAGATTTTAACAAGATCAGCTTACAGTGGAAAACACGCCATCAGTCCAGCTTCCAAACCTCCATTTCTGCACAATAAGCTTCCCTTCCTGTAATTCCAAATTCACCCCGTTAACTGCCCCATCGAAAATGGTGAACTCCCCACCAACCTCTTTGCTTATCCTTGCATTACTCTGAGTAAAACCCTTCCACCTATTCTCATCCATCAAAATCTCATACATGTCTCTCGCCCTACAGCTAAACTTCTCACTCAAACTTATCGTCTTGAACCCCTCTTTTTCCTTATTCTTCTTCACTTCCTCTTTCTTCATAACTTCCTCTTTCTTCACTGTCCCTACAGTGGCAATAGCCTCCTTCTTTGCTGACGGCTTCTTCACCTCCAGCTCCTCCTTACACGGCCCGCCCTTTGCCATTGCGGTTACGTACGCCCTAATCTGCAATAAGCATATACAAGAAAAATCAAAAGAGCAACAAAAAGCTATTTCTGTAAGAAGCTAATGACAACGATCTATTAGGGTTTGAGGCTAATTTGAGGAGCAATTTACACAATAACCAATTTAAGATAATGTTTTGGGGGAATATCGAAATTCATAGACAATCAAAAATGCTGAAGAGAGTACAGAAAGAACAAACTTTAAAAAGCTGAAAATGAAGCAATTTCTACATGTACTGCGGCTTTAATTTTTGAAGTTCGTTCAAACAGAACTACCAAGTTCTTACAACTTGCATTGCGAGCCTCCACTTCAAATGTATCCTAAGACCATAGCTTGCCTCCACTCTCATGTCTTTTTTACACCTTTGCCAAAAATCAGGTTCATTACACATAAATTCTATAAAGAATGTCATTGAAATGATTTCATCTAAGAAACAACCACCTAACCTTTTCTTGGTTTTTCCTTGGTTGAAAGTTAAATAAATCTGAAGTTATGTTCGCTCCAAAATGCAGAAATAACTACATCTGTCTAAATCTTTTTAATCATGTGTGCCTATATAGCTCTGTTACACGAATACAGATATGGGTATCGGGCACCGTATCCGGTCGGTCAAAGACTGAAAAAGTCAAGGATACGCCAAATCAGATATCGGATACTGGATCCACAAATCGATATCGTATATGTATTGTGTCAGTATCCAATACTCAAAAAAAAAATCACATTCAATTAAAGAAAATGGGATTGAAAAATGAATAAAGGCCACCCACAATTATCAACTCGCGGAATTGTTTAGCAGCACTATTAGGAAAATAACTTAATCCCCTTAAGACGAGGAGAACAAAAAACTAGATCTAGCAAACCCAGTTTTAATAAACTTCAAACTGAACACTAAATTTACAGCTATCATATATATGAAAACAAGAGAAACTGCATATTGATAGTAAAAGGGCAAACCCCATAACTACAAAAATACTAGATATCACCTTGTGTCTTTAGGCCTAACATTTAAAGTTGTACTAGTAATCATGCATTTCAAAAGGGTAAGATGTATCCACTTGAGTCTCCACCTAGTTCCTTCCTAACAACTTAATTATCACAACACTTCCACCATTTGGTACAAGCTAATCCTACTTTTGTTTAAAATTAAAAAAATCTATTGTACGTCTCACCATTCTTGGTATAACTTACTAGCTTTAAACTGCCCCCATATTTTTGGAACTGCACTTTGAAAGCGCAAAGGTTTAAAAACCATGTATCATGAGGTCACAATTGTTTATATTCGTAAAATTTTGACTAAACTACAAGGAAAAGAAAGAATTTTGTCAAAATAAAGGCTATCACCAAACAGTCTCACCATGTAGTTTCTTCCCTAAATCTTAAATTTTTCCACCTGCATACCCCGGAAAAATTGCCCGGAAACAAAAAAGCCTACCCTGGAATCCCTTTTCCCAAAAGGCTTCTTTCAACAAAACAGCCACTCACTCCAAACCCGACGCTTTGAACAAACTTTTAACATAGAAAACTCAACTTGAGAACGGTGGAGGAAGGTGACATAAGACACGGACAAAACTTTTGAGTTGTCACTACACTAATGGATTATAAAATTAATGCATAACAAGATAGAGAAGGATCCTATATGATTTACAATCTCGGCAATATTTTCTTTTATAATAAATTCAGTCAACTGCGACACATCATGTTGGCGCGAATTAGTCTCTTAGTACATATTTAAGTAATATTCCATTCTATTGGTATCTTAATATCTAATTCCCATTTAACATCTACAAATCCGAAAACATCGTAATAATCTGATGATCAACATACAAAAGAAAAATAATACCAGTTACAAAGAAAAAGGATTCCCTTTCTTGCCCCTCGTCCCCAACCCTAGCCCTAATCTGTGGATCCTCATCGCGTCCTTATAGCACTTTTGCCTTAAGAACCACCTCTTTCGTACAACCGTATTCGAATAAAAACCGGTTGGTATTTCACCGTATCTGTATGAATTTAATTTTTCTTCCAACCCAAATCTTGCGTAATTTATACACTAATATTCTTCTGATTACTATGTTGTTAAACTATTTGATACAAAATCACTCGATCTTTATAATATGACTAATTTGAAATAGAGTTCTTTGCTAAATAATTCTAAAAACTTGTACCAAACAAAAATATGTCCCCTTAATCTAACAATCTATCCATATACCCAAAAGATAAACACCTTCTCCAAAACAAAACGCATCCCTTTTTCCAAAAAAAAAAAAAACCTTTCAAAACCCACCCAATCGGTACCCAACCTGAATCCTCATTGGATTCTCATCCATCACATACAGCAACTCCACCGAACTATCCAGTGGCGGAACTAGGGTTCATTTATTGGAGGGATGTACATTTGTTCTTATTATGCAGGGAAAAAGGGCATAATCGGCATATTCTCGGAAAAAAACATAGGAAAACACTTATTTTTTTCTATATACACGGGAACTATCAGCCCCTTTCAGCTTGATCCTAGTATTCTACAACTCCAAGATTCAATAACAAGATAATCAAACAAAAAAATACCCATTCAAAGACGAGGCTTTTCTTTTTCCAAAATAAGCTAGGTGTTAGGTTGGAGATTTTAAGAAATAAGCTGGATGTAGGTTCACTAAAAGCTCTTTATTTCCCCAGCTTAAAGTTTCTAGCTTTTTCAACCCCAAAGAACAATCAACCAAAGTGCAGCCAGCTTTTTTATACAAAAACCACAAAGTTAACTTATATGCTGCAAATAGTAGATACATACAATGTTACATAACATCCTACATCTATATCTAATTCTAGTAATATACAAACAGAACAAGATTCCACAACAACATACTCTAAAACTATTATCATCAATCTCATATAAAAAAACTAATGCATCAACTACAAAAATGATCCTCATCAAATGCTTCAGATGGAAGAATAGTACTAATCAAATGCTTTGGATGCAGAAAAAAAACTAATCAGAAGCTTCAACCAGAAAGATATACCAATCAAGTGCTTCAGCCACATAAAAACTAGCCGTATGCTTCAGCCACATAAAAACTAACCGTATGCCTCAGCCACATAAAAACTAATCGTATGCTTCAGCTACAAAAATAATCCTAATCAATATGTAATTATCAGCTACAAAAATAATCCTAATCAAATGCTTCAGCCAGAAAGATACCACAAACCAAATGCTTCATCTACATAAAAACCAATCTTATGCTTCAACTACAATAATAATACTAATCAATAACTAAAGCTCGGCTACAAAAGCAATAACATTCTAATACTTCAGCTACGGAAACATAAATAAATAAAGAATAAAGACCTGCTCCAAGACAAAAGGCTTCCCTTTGTCCAAAAAGGCCTCCTTCGCGACCTTCCCAACAGGCCCCTCGTCGCTGACCCTAACGATAACCTCAGGATCCTCATCCGCATTCTCGTCCGCTATGTACGGCACCTCCACAGTCCCCTCCACCTTCAGCATGGTCTTCCCTTCCCCGTCCTTCGCCTCGCCTTCCCATCCCATTCCCAGACTGATCTCGTACCCTGGTATTATCTTCCCTTTACGGATATTGATGTATGCTTCTCCCTCCACTTTCGTTACCTGTTTGGTATTTATGGAGAGAATGTTATTATCGGATACTACCCAAGTGGACTATTATTATAGGACGTAGTCAGTAATAATGAAATAATCTAATGCTTCAGCAATAACAAAAAAGATTAAAAAAATATGAAATCCGAAACCTGTTCAAAGGCAAAAGGCTTCCCTTTCTCCAACTAATCTAATGCTTCAACTACAAATATAATCCTAATCAAATGCTTCAAATGGAAAAATAATACTAATCTAATGGTTCAATTACAAAAATAATCCTAATCAAATGCTTCAGACGCAAAATAATAGTGATCAAATGCTTCAGCTACAAAAATAAAAAGTCTACTGCTTCAACTACAAAAATAATACTGATCATTTGCTTCTGATGCAAAAATTACACTGATCAAATGCTTCAGCTACAAAAACAAAAAGTCTAATGCTTCAACTAAAAAGATGATCCTAATCAAACGCTTGAGCTACAAAAACTATCCAAATCAAATGCTTCAGCTACAAAAAGGATCCCAATCGAATGCTTCAACTACAAAAACTATCCCAATCAAATGCTTCAGCTACAAAAAGAATCCCAATCGAATGCTTCAACTACAAAAACTAACCAAAATCAAATGCCTCAGCTACAAAAACAATCCTAATCAAATGCTTCAGCTATGGAAATAATCCCAATCAAATGCTTCAGCTAACAAAACTATCCAAAATCAAATGCTTCAGCTAAAAAAACTATCCAAAATCAAATGCTTCAGCTACAAAAATAATCTTAATCAAATACTTCAGCTACAAAAATAAAGTCTATTGCTTCAGCTACAAAAATAAAAAGTCTATTGCGTCAGCTACAAAAATAAAAAGTCTATTGCGTCAGCTACAAAAATAATCTTTATCAAATGCTCAGCTACAAAAATAAAATCAAATACTTCAGCTACAAAAATAAAATATATAATGCTCCTACTAAAAAATAATCCTAATCAATATCGTAAGCTCAGCTACAAAAGTAATAATATAACAATAATATGATGCTTCGGCTACAAAAACAGATGTATAAACTAATGCTTCAGTTAAAAAAAACCTACTCTAATGCTTTGACTAGAAAAATAAAAAACAATAATGCTTCAACTACAAAAATAATCCTAATGAATATCTAATGTGTCACCTACAAAATAAATAATCTATTGCTATTGGGTACAAAATACTCCAAAATCTACACTTTCGAGTGGGGTTATTTAAAACTATCGGGGGTGTTGAAGCCCCTGCGAGCTCCTCCCCTGAATCAAATGCTAAAAAATAATAGAGATCAAATGGTTGTTGTTATGAGGGTATTATATTTCCATTTTTGTTTACCTTTTTGGTAATTGATAAAGACGCTGGATGAGTTTAATGGTGATCAAATGCTTCGACTACAAAAATAATCCTAATCAAATGCTTTAACTACAAAACTATTCCAATCAAATGCTTGAACTACAAAAACTATCTTAATCAAATGCTTCAGCTACAAAAAATAAAAAGTCTAATGATTCAACTACAAAAATAATAGGCGATCGAATGGTTGTTATGGGGATTATTATGCTTCAACACCATTAACTATGAACCCATCAACAATAAAATTGTTTGCATTTAATACAAAAATGTAATTAAAAGTAATAATACTATAATTATACAATCTTTTAGTACCATCAACTAAAAGTTATTTACGTTTTTGTATCAAATGCTTCAGATGCAAAAATAATAGTAATCAAATGCTTCAGCTACAAAAATAAAAGTTTAATGCTTCACCTACAAAAATAATCCTAATCAAATACTTCAGATGCCAAAATAATAGTAATTGCAAAATACAATTTCGATATTTTAGGTGTACCAATTTTGCATTACAATTTCGAGGGAGTAATAATCAAATGCTTCAGCTACAAAAACAAAGAGTCTTACGCTTCAACTACAAAAATAATACTAATTAAATGCTTCAAACTACAAAAACTATCCTAACTAAATGTTTTTTGTTTTGTTACCTTTTTGGTGTTGATGAGTAGGGTGTTTTGAGTTAAGCACGGGTTTATTGGAGAGGAGGTTAGTGAGTAGTGTTTTGGAATATTCTAAGCAGTTGGTTTCGGACCAGTGCCAGTTGTACATTTGTTCTGTCTGCTCTGTCTGTTACTATACATCTGTTGCCTCCTTCCCCATACTTCGCCATTATTTGTATTTATTTATTTATACATATGTATGTGTGTGTGTTTGTAGAGCGAGATTAGAGAGAGAGAGAGAGAGTGTGTCTGGTTTTTTGTGTTTGGGAATTTGGGGATTTTGGTATTTAATTTGAGAGGGAGAATTAATTAGGGTTCTGGAAAGTTCTTTTATTGGAAGGGTTGTGGTTAAAAATTATGCTTTAAACTACAAAAATAAAACATCTAATGCTTCAACTACAAAAATAATAGTACTAATCAAATGCTTCGACTACAAAAATTATCCAACCTACTAATTTGATACCCAACTTAAAATACACGTAACCAAATTAGTATCAAGCCTTACAAACTTTTACCAATTCGGTATCCATTCTATAAAAATTGGACTTGATGAAACGTGAAACACAAACCTTAGGTAGCCAATTACAAAAAGCAGGTAGTTTGGGTACTAAATTGCTAAAAGTTGATAGATTGGGTACCAATTCAGCAATTTTCCCCAAAAATATTACTCCTCAAATGCTACAGCTACGAACATAAAAAATCTACAGCTTCAACTACAAAAAGTATCCTAATAATCAAATGCTTCAGCTACAAAAACTATCATTATCAAATACTTCATCTACAAAAATAATTCTACGGGACCAGAAATGAATAAACTAAAAGATAAGGACCCAATAGCACTAAAACAAACAGGACCAGAAACAAAATAGAAGAAAGACAGAGGACTTCGCCGTAAATAATCAAGTAACAAGACGCGTGTCAACAAGCAGTAGTTTATAAATTCCCTAGTAACAATATGCAAAAATAATACTAATCTAATGGTTGTTATACGGGTATTATTATTTTTCCGGGTTTTCGTATTTACCTTTTTGGTATTGATGAATAAAGTGGGCGAGTTAAGCACGGGTTTATCGGAGAGGAGGTTAGTGAGTAGTGTTTTGGAGTATTCTAATCAGATGAAAAAATAATACTAATCAAATGCTTAAGTTACAAAAACAAAAAAGTCTAATGCTTCAACTGCAAAAATAATCCTAATCAAATGCTTAAGCTACAAAAACAAAAAAGTCTAATGCTTCAACTACAAAAATAATCCTAATCAAATCAGTGACGGGCTACGATTAAGCGATATCAAAAGCTTCAACTAATAAAATAATAGTGATCAAATGCTTCAACTACAAAAACTATCGTAGTCAAATGCTTTAGCTACAAAAATAATTCTACTAATCAAATGGTTGTTATACGGGCATTATTAATTTTCCGATAATAATACCTTTATAGTGTTGATAACAAGGGTGTTTGAGCTAAGCACAGGTTTATCGGATAAGAGGTTAGTGAGTAGGCTTTTGGAGTATTCTAAGCAGTTGGTTTCGGACCAGTGCCAGTTATGCACGTTTGTTCCGTCTGCTCTGTCTTCTACTATCCATCTGCTGTCCCCTTCTCCGTACTTCGCCATCCCTTAATTAGTATTATATTATATATATATTTATATGTATGTATGTAGATGTGTGTCTGTGTGTGAGTGTAGAGCGAGATTAGAGAGAGTGTCTGGTTTTTTGTGTTTGGGAATTTTGATATTTAATTTGAGAGGGGGAATTAATTAAGGTTCTGGAGAGTTCTTTTATTGGAAGGGAGGATCTAGAAGAGTTATGGTCAAAAAATATGCTTAAGCTACAAAAATAATAAGTCTAATGATTTAACAACAAAAATATAACTAACAAAATGCTTCAACTACAAAAATAATCCTAATCAAATTCTTCACCGACAAACGCTATAAAAAAAAAACACTGTCCAAGTCTTACTAATTTGGTATCCAACTTACAATACACGTAACCAAATTAGTACCAAGTCTAATAAACTTTTACCAATTTGGTACCCATTCTATAAAAATTGGACTTGATTAAACGTGAAACACAAACCTTAGGTAGCCAATTACAAAAAGCAGGTAGTTTGAGTACTAAATTGCTAAAAGTTGATAGATTGGGTACAAATTCAGCAATTTCCCCCAAAAATATTACTCCTCAAATGCTACAGCTACGAACATAAAAAATCTACAGCTTCAACTACAAAATAATACTAATCAAATCCTTCAGCTACAAAAACTATCATAATCAAGTACTTCAGCTACAAAAATAATTCTACGGAACCAGAAATGAATGAGCTAAAATATAAAGACCCAATAGCACTAAAACAAACAGGACCTGAAACAAAATAGAACAAAGACGGGGGACTTCACTGTAAATAATCAAGAGTTTGCAAATTCCCTAGTAACAATATGCAGAATATAATATTAATCTAATGGCTGTTATGCAGGTATTATTTATTTATTTCTGTTCTTGTTTATTACCTTTTTGGTGTTGATAACGAGGGTATTTGAGTTAAGCACAGGTTTGTTAAGAGTGTTTTGGAATATTCTAAGCAGTTAGTTTCGGAACAATGCCAGTTATGCACTTTTGTTCCGTCTGCTCTGTCCGTTACTATCCATCGACTATCCCCTTCCCCGTACTTTGCCATTATATATTATTTATATATATAATATAGATAATAGATATATATGTATGTATGTAGAACGAGATTAGAGAGAGAGAGAGAGTTTTGTTATGTGTTGGTGTTACGGAGATGGGAGAGAGTAAGGTCTGATTGGGAATTTAGGGATTTTATTTGTTTAATATGAGGGGAGATTTTAATTAGGGTTCTGGAGAGTTGTTTCGATTGGAAGGGAGGATTTAGAATTGGGTCCATGAATCTAAGAAATAGTGAGAATTATTGATCTCTCTCAATTCGAAAATCCAGGATTTAAATTGATGTCCTTTCATTGATTCCTCCTAAATTGCATTGATTTATCCTAAAGATTTCATTTCAATTGGAATTTGGTTATTCACCATGTACGAGGATCCCCGCTAAGAAGGGCTATGGTCAAATATGTCCTTAAATGAATAATATTTGTCAAGTTCGTGACCAAATGCTTCAACTACAAAAATAAAAAATAATACTAATCAAATGTTTCAACTACAAAAACTAGCTACAAAAATAATACTAATCAAAAGCTTCAGCTATAAAAATAAAAAATAATACTAGTAATCAAATGCTTCAGCTACAAAAACAAAAGTCTACTAACTACAAAAATAATCAGAATCAAATGCTACTGACGCAAAAATAATAGTAATCAAATGCTTCATCTACAAAAATAATTCTACAAGGGACAAGAAACAAATATGCTTAAGCTAAAAAAAATAAAATAAAATAAATCTAATGCTTCAACTATAAAAACAATACTAATCAAAACCTTCAACTATAAAAACAAAGAACCTAATGTTTCAGCTAAAAAAAATAATAATACTGAATCAAATCATATATAATTCTACAGGACAATAAATGAATAAACAAAAAAGAAAAGAGAAAGGATCTAATAGCAGTAAAACAAACAAGGAAATAAATCTGTAAATAATCAAGTAACAACAAGCGCTAGTAAAAATATTATTAATTTTATGGAGATTTATGAATTGTAATAACCTTTTTGGTATTGATGAGGAGTGTGGGTGAATGAAGTAGGGTTTTATGGGATAACAAATTAGTTAAAAATGTTTTGGAATATTCTAAACAGTTGGTTTCGGACCAGTGCCAATTGTGTACATTTGTTCCATCTGATCTATCTTCTACTATCCATCGACTGTCTCCTTCCCCGTACTTTGCCATTCTTTCTCTTTCTCTTTCTCTTTCTCTTTCTATTTCTAATATATATATGTGTGTGTTTATTGTGTTTGGTGTTTATGGTGATTGGGAATTTATTTGTTTGATTTGATTTGATGGGGGGATTTTTTTAATTAGGGTTCTAGAGACTTCTTTTATTGGGAGGAAAGATCCAGAAGGATTGATTATTGGGGTTTTGGTCAGATATTTGACTTAAATTGAATCATATTCGAGTTTTTGACAAAAAGCACACAATTTATACAAATCTCGCCCCTCTCCTAATCGGGTTCGGCAGATTAAGTGCTTATTAAACGGAATTTGACGGTATTAGATGCTAATCAATCGAACTTCTGTCTAAATTTCGTGTTTTGCATTTCAAAACATCCGGAATTGGTAGCATGACATACAGATTGTCTGATGGTAATTTAATTTGAATTTTAGTTTATTCTCTTGAAAATACTTGTGTATAGTACTTTTTACAATGCCATGTATGACGGATTTCGGACCGAAATGGGTCGTTTATCACCTAATTAATGTGAGATCGAAACATGTCGCTTATCGCCTAATTAATTTGAAAGAGAAATAAATCGTTCAACAGTTAATTCATCTAAAAGGCGCATGCCGAATTTAAAACATAAATAAATTGTTTAGTCTTTTGCCGATCTCATTACATCATTTATAATTAGCGGAATCTGACCACACAATACGTGTGCAATTTAGTATGTTTACGTAAAATCTTACAAATAAAACAAATTATTATAACACAAATAATTGCATATCCTGAAAAAATAAAACGCATAAACATTTAATATTTCATAGATTACACACGTTGACACGTGTAAACTTACATGGTCCCCGTACATTTATATTAATAGTATAGATATTATCGCATCGAGAGAGAGCAAAGAAGAGACACATGTACGGACAGAGAAAAAACGCATTAACACTCTCAGCCGTCTACGGGGAGAATGGGATATGAGAGAGAAACTATCAACGGAACGACAAGTTCACCAAAAAAGATGACGGGTGTATTGAAGTCGTTATCGTTCGTCATATGATGTCAGTTATGTAAAGAATTGTTTTTATGTAAACGAAGAAAACAGATGGTAACGCCCCTTTATATTATTTAAAACAAGTCGTTATCCTTCCATTTTAATTTGTACTATGAACTATTGTTGTATTCTCGATTAGCACTCTTAATTCTCAAATTTCTTAATTGGTACTATTAATTCATTTTTTAATTATTTTAAACTATTTCGCTCAATTTGGTATCCTGAAATTTCAGTTATTTTATTAATTAGTACTCTGAATTCAATTATTATTGTGACAACAGTCACATAACAGGACCGAATAGTTTAAAATTAAAAAAAAATAACTTTAATTCAGGGTAAATAAGAATTTAGGTTAGAATACATGGGTGGATATTTTATCATGTTACATTTATTAGATTTGCATCAGGTTATAGGTTTGAAATTTTTCAAGAATATGTAATTATTTTTCGTTCGATATTATTTATAAAATGTTTGTTTAAAAAAATATGTAAAATTTGATATTTTATATATTTTGTTGGTATTTAATATATTATACACCAAAAATATATATATGAGGTCAAATTTTACAGATTTTTTTGAATAAATAATTTATAAATAATATAAACCATGGATTTAAAAAAAAAAATTAGACTAAGCAAAATCCGATAACATATGAAAACTTGAATAACTTAAAAAAAATATAATCTCCTTTCAGTAAAAAAAAAAACGATAAAAACCCTTTCACAATATAATCCCTAGAAAATGGAACTCTGAAACTAAACTCTCTCTCTTCGATTATTCCAGGTAAATTCTAAAACATCCCATTTTACTTATCTATTTATTATTCTATTTCGCATTTTATTTCATTTTTATCTCCTGTGTTATTATTACGCTATACTATTACGTTTCGTTATTTATACATGTATCTAATAAAATATAAAAACTAATATATGTCGCTAGCTTTTGAACTCAAAAGCACGAACTTGTTATATTTTAATTGTTTGATTATGCTGATTTACCAACCCCCTGTCAAACAAACATTTAGTTAACCAGCGATAAATTTAAACTCAATACTTCATAAATTCTCAGATTTTGGCATATTAATTACTCGATCTTTTGTAGATTGATATCTAAGTTCTGAATTTCGAAAAGGACTCTAATTGTTCGAATTTGTGTTGATTGTTGTTTAAAATTGAGAGTTTTGGTAGGTCCATTTTGATAAAAGCCAAAGATAATAGGTTGGTGTACAAGGACGATATATTTCCGTCATTTTACTTTCCAACATCTTTGTGGGGGCACTAATAAGATTCTTGAGTAATTGATCCGCCGTTTTAATGGGTATATTTTTTATCTCAACAATTAAATGAACTTTTTTGTTGTACACCACCGTGTACCAGTGAAGTGATTCTCTTTCTTAAATATTTTTATGTCACCAATGGAGAAAACAAATGCATTCCCTGTTCTTTGATGTTTATGTTGCTTTCACTGCATAATGTGTCTAATTGTGATAATCCTTTTTTTTCCAGCGCTTATGGATCTCAGGTCGGGTAGAAGGAAAATATTAAAATGCGTGACTGACTCAAAGACCGTAATCTTTATAGATATGTTTTCTTCTTTTTACTCATTAGCTTGATCACTTCTGAGGTTATTTTTTTCTTGTTTTTATTAATAGAAGAAAATGATCAGAGCTGGACATAAAATGAGGAGATTTAAAAACACGGATGATTTTTTCGTTGAGCTGCCAATTGATATATTAGTGAACATCCTACAACGTTTGCCTCTTAAAGAAGCAGCAAGGACAAGTGTTTTGTCGTATATGTGGAAGAAACTCTTTTTAACAAGGCCTCGTCTTGTATTTGATAAAAAGTTCTTCGAAGAGAATTTTGGAAATAAACCGAACCCTGGTCATGCATACACGATTTTCTTATATGAAATACTCCTCTCTCACAGTGGCGATATTCTTTATTTTGTTCTCTACATTCCTAACTTACCTTGTGATTGGGGCAGGCCTATTGATCAATGGCTACTGAAAGTGGTTACTAAAAATATCATTGAACTCAACTTGGAATGCGAGTGGCATATTCCCTATAAACTGCATTCTTGTGTATACTTCTGTAAAAATTTGACAAAATTGAATCTCAAGAACTGTATTTTAGCAGCACCAGCAGAGAGGGGTTCTTTTTTATCAAAACTAGTCGAACTTACATGTGAAAAAGTTGCATTTGCTTCTGACTCACTTGGCGCAGTCGTCCTGCCACTTGCAAAATTAAAATTTACATGATGCACCGGGATGGAGAATTTTAAAATTTTTGGTCATGATCTCCGTTACCTATATTTGCATGACTGTCACGTTTTGAAACCAAACTTTCTCGAAAAATTTCCTAGTGTGAATTCTCTCATAATTGGGATGACCTCAAATAAAGCTCACGAGTATCATAATTTAATCGTATTGAGTAAAATGCAGAAGACTTTTCCGAAACTTAAAAGACTCACTTTGAATGGTCCATTTTTAAAGGTAAGTGTTTTGATCATAAAATTTTGTTTTGATTTATTTTTGTTTGATTTATTTATTGGAAGACGCGTTGACTAGTTATTTTCATTAATTTTTTAGCTTTCAGCAGCAACTGTTATTCCAGATGGGCTCGTTCCTTTCCGGTGCCTGGCGGATCTTACTCTTCACTGGATACATTTTGATGATATAGATCAGATATCTTGCGCTCTCCGTGTTATAGACAATTCTCCTTACTTGGAAATACTCAAAATAACGGTAAGATTTCTAAATGAAGTTCTGATCATTGACGTCTTGTTTGGTAAACAAACATTAGTATATCCTTACCTTATTTTATTTGGTTGTCCAAAAAGAGATTATTTTTTCCTGAAAAAGAGTAGAAAAGTATAAGGTTGGACAAGTAACCATCTTGTTACTATAACTAGAATAGTATTCACTTGTGGAAGATTTATCACCATGCTACGATTTTATTAAATTTTTTACGTTTTCGTGTTTGACCAAACATAGTATAAGTATTAACAACAAGTATAGTTTAATCACTAGCCAGATAAGTGTACTTATGCTTATAAGATGCAACTGAACGAGCTGTTAGTCTTGATAGTTAAACGGCTTAACGGTTTTAAATGTAAATATCTACAGAATATACGGCATAGTGGCACTCCATTGGAATCTATTCTAAATCTTATGGAAGCACGAAATTGCATTGGAGAGACGCTAAAGCTTCTTACAGTGGAGATAAATTCCATTAAAGGGTTAAAGTCCGAATTGCTTTTTATTGAGCGCATACTTGCTAGTTCGCCAAAACTTAAGTCGATGCATGTTAAATGTAAGGCCAAATACATACACGATGAACTTAAAATTGCGAATGATTTGATGCAGTTTTCTCGGGCCTCGCCAGAGGCAAAAGTTGTTTTGTCGGGGAAATATTCTTAATTTTTTGGTTTTGCTTGTTTCCAGAATATTCAGTAACTCTTCAGTTAGCTCAGGTTTCTTTGTTTAGTCTCGGGATCATTTGATTATTATGTTGTAACGTATGTTTCTTTCAGTGGCATAAGTTCCAGGATAATTTCTTTATTCCAAGAGTCGAAGTGCTAGTTTGAAACCATGTGTGCGTGTCATTTGTTTGAAATTGAAAGTCCCAGCTGAATCTTAAGCGAATATAAGCACATACATGCACTGAACCAGTGTTGATTATTTTTGTTTGAAAATTTCAGGAAGGGAAAATTTTGTGAAATTGGATAGGGATGTTTAACAGGCCATGTTCGACATCACAGAATGAATTAAAACGCAACAATAGTAATAAATAATGCCCGGTGAATTGACGAATATTTCGTTTCTTCAGCCTAATATCAAAGTTTTGAAATGTTGATCATTAAAAATCATTTGACATCATCAGGTGCACTGACCAAATCCAGGTCACACTTCCTTGTGTGTACCCCCAATTGGTTATTCCATTCGACTAGCCACCACATCAGACAATTTTGCTACCAAGGGCATGGTGTCAAGTTAAGAGTTCAGAGTGTCGAAGAATTGTGGTGGGAGGAGCTGTCTTACGAATTACGATGAAGCTGTCTCCTTTCAGGTCTTGCTGCAGAGGTATTTGACCAAATAGGATCGTCCGTAAGGACAAGACAACTAAGGTAGCGTACCCGACTTTTTACCGACCAGCCCTCCTTGCCAAAGCAACGTCACATCGGATAACAAACCAAATTGCATCAAAAACATCCATTTTTCTTTAAATTCCAAAAATTATAAAATTTGAACACCAGATGATAAAGGATCGGTGGCCATAAGATCACACAGGATCATACAACCACATGATTAAATAAGATCACACAGGATCAGATAGCCATATGATCAAACAGGATCACACATGATCACTTGGCCAAATGATCAAAAGGGATCAAACACTATCACAAACCAAATTATATTAAAATAGGACAAAAAATATGGAAAAAGAATCAAAAAATCCCAAAATTTAGAATATTCGAACCCAAAATCCCACGATCGGTTGGATATTGGATCAGACAATCACAAACCAAATTACATTGAAAAAATATATATATGAAAAAAGATCCAAAAAATTCCCAAAATTAGAAAATCGAATACAGGATCACACATGATCGAGCACTCACATGGTCAAATAGGATCACAAATCAAATTACATAAAATGATGAAAGAACATGGAAAAAAAATCATTTAATGGTTCAAATATAATTAACACTTTTTATAATTAATAAAGGTTCACATAAATTTTTAAGATTTTTGTGAAGTAATATTAATGTGAAGAGTTAAACCTTCTAAAATTGAAACAAGCATGTAAAAACTGCAATTTCGTAAAACATTTTGATACTAAGCTGTCTGATTTCAGAATATTGTTGCTCATTATGAATACTCTAATAAGTATGAGTTATGTATTTAAAAATCAAAACAGTATATTTTGCAGGGATGATATGTGGTTCAATTGATTTTCAATTAGGGTTTCGTAACCCTTGTCGCCGCCTGGCCTTCGTGGCCTGCCCACTGTCGTGCTTGTATATTCCCTTACCGTAGTCTTCTTTACAAAGAGAAAGAGAGGGAGCGAAAATCGAGAGATGGAGAGAGTTACTAACAGATATAAAGCGGCCGGAAGAGATAGAATGCTTGAATAAAAAGATGAGAGAGAGAGAGCGCAATTGGAAGACAGTGAGATAGAGTGACGATGCCTAAGAGAGCGCAATTGGAAAGGGCTGAACAGTTTAAGGATTGAATATTTACATGTAATTTTGCATATTACATGTAAATGTTTAATTTTTACTGAAAGTACGAGTTCTAATATCTTCAACAATTATCTCGATCTCCCATGGGCACTGCTTTAAATTCTTTTCACACAACTCTAGTAGTTCTCGATTGTTTAAAAAATGACACGGGACCAATGGTTTTCTTCTGCTCGTATGCAAGACATACGTAAACTAAGAGTTTCGGTTATAAGAGAATAAGAAGCCCAAAAATTCCCACTCCAAATGTCTATAACGTGTCCGCACTATCAAGCCACCGCCTGTCCTACTGCTATTATTAGGCAATGTAATGGCGCCATCCACATTTATTTTTTAGTCAATAAGTGGTTTTGTCCGAGTCATGATTTGATTTATTAATGGAATTTGTGTCTTAAAAACGACATTGAGAAAATCGGAGAACAAGCTCGTTGACCACTTAATAACTAACTCGGGTGTTTGTTTTGTTGAGTTGTGGAGCCAAATGAGTTTTGGCCATGTCTTCTTATTATCCCACATCGCCTGGAATTGTAATATGACCCATGTTGGGTTCTATTTATATGCCCCAATATCCTGTATTTTAATTACACATTTACACAACACCTCTATATTATAAAGAGAGAGTTCTATTTGCGAGAGAACCATAGTTTGTGTTCAAATTAGATTACGATTGTAATCCTCTTAATAATATTAAGTGCCACGTGTAGCGGCCCGGAGACGTAGCCAATTTGGGTGAACTCCGTTATCAAATCTGTGTGTGCTCGGTTTAGTTTTCTGTCTTTCTTTGTGTTCGCCTGTATCGACCCTAACAAGTGGTATCAGAGCTGAGGAAGATCGATGGCAAAAGAAGACAGAACTGCACACGGGATCGAGAAGTTCGACGGGAAGGACTTCGCATTCTGGAGAATGCAAATAGAGGACTACCTCTACGGGAGGAAGATGCATCAGCCTCTTCTCCTTGAGGAAAGGCCGACCACGACCACCGAGGAGGCGTGGAAACTCTTAGACCGACAAGTGTTGGGAGTGATCCGCCTAACACTATCTAGGAGTGTAGCACATAACGTCGCAAGAGAGACGACGACGATGGGGATGATGAAGATCCTCACCGACATGTATGAGAAACCATCCGCGAACAACAAGGTACATCTCATGCGTAAGTTGTTCAACCTACGCATGGCTGAGGGGACACCTGTCGCGAGTCACGTGAACAAGTTCATCGACACCGTAAATCAGTTGGATGCGGTGGAGATAACTTTTGAAGATGAAGTGAGAGCCCTTATACTGCTAGCCTCTTTACCGAACAGTTGGGAATTCATGCGAGCTGCTGTTAGCAACTCAATTGGAAAGGAGAAACTGACTTACAACGGCATCCGAGATCAAATACTCGCTGAGGAACTCAGGAGATTAGACATGGGTGAATGCTCAAATGATGGAGCAGCCTTGAACGTGGGTTCAAGAGACCGGGGTAAGGCCAGGGTATGGGACGTTAGAGGACGTTCGCAATCCCGAGGTAGAAGAGGGCAAAGCCGAGGAGGCAAAGATAGCGATCGAAGTAAGAAGAATCTTCGGTGCTATAACTGCCAGGGTATGGGGCACTTCAGTCATGAGTGCAGACAGCCGAAGAAGGGTACCGGCCGTGATCACGTGGCTAATGTTGCGAGCGATGAGGATTCGGGAGACTATTTAATGCTTGCCGTATAGAGAGATATAGATTCATGGATTCTAGACTCTGGGGCATCATTTCACACGACCCCTCAGAAGGATTTATTCGAAAATTACACTGCGGGTAATTTTGGTAAAGTGTATCTAGCCGACGGAGAAGCGTTGGAGGCTGTTGGAATGGGCGATGTGAAAATTCGCATTCCAAATGGATCGGTATGGAAGCTGACGAAAGTGAGGCATGTCTCGAGGTTGACCAAGAATCTGATCTCAGTAGGTCAACTCGATGCCGAAAGGCACTCCATTTTGTTCAGCTGTGGAGCTTGGAAAGTTTCACGAGGAGCTATGGTGATAGCCCGAGGGAGCAAGGTCAGTACGCTGTACATGACGACCGATGAGGAGTGTACAGTGGCGGCAGCTGTGTCGCAAGACTGCTCGGAACTGTGGCATCGACGGTTGGGTCACATGAGTGAGAAGGGGATGAAGGTGTTAGCGAAGGACAGCAAACTTCCAGGCTTGAAGTCTGTCAACCTCGATATGTGTGAAGGTTGCATCTTCGGGAAGCAGAAGAAAGTGAGCTTCCGGAAAGGTGGAAAAGCTCCCAAGGAGGAGAAGCTAGCACTGGTCCACTCAGACATATGGGGACCATCTCCAGTAACCTCACTGGGAGGATCTCAGTATTATGTGACCTTTATCGATGATTCGACGAGGAAAACATGGGTCTATTTCTTGAAACACAAGTCTGAGGTGTTTACGAAATTCCAAGAATGGAAGGCCATGGTCGAACTAGAGACCGGGAATAAACTCAAGTGTTTGAGGTCCGATAACGGCGGAGAATACATTGATGCGAAGTTTGTAGAGTTCTGTGCTCAGAGAGGCATTCGAATGGAGAAGACCATCCGAAGAACGCCACAGCAGAATGGCGTGGCCGAGCGAATGAACCGAACAATCAATGAGCGTGCTAGGAGTATGAGACTGCAAAGTGGGTTGCCCAAAGCCTTGTGGGCACATGCAGTAAGCACGGAGGTTTATCTCATTAACCGCGGACCCTCAGTGCCCCTAGAAAGGAGGATTCCCGAGGAAGTCTGGATAGGAAAGCCTATCTCGTATGAACACTTGCGAGTGTTCGGTTGTCTGTCATATATCCATGTCGACATAAATGAACGTACCAAGCTTGACTCGAAATCCAAAGTGTGTTACTTTGTGGGGTACGGTGGAGCTGAGTTTGGAAATCGCTTTTGGGATGGTCAAACAAAGAGGATCATTCGCAGCAAGGATGTCATCTTCAACGAAAGCATTTTGTACAAAGATCGACAAAATGTGGAAGAACAAGCGCTCCCGTCCGAGGAAAGTGGTATGGTCGACATGAATGCATTTCCAAGATTGGACTTGGAAAATGACACTGAAGATGAGCCAGTGGTGCTCGACAACCGACCAGCAAATGCTGAAGAGGCCGAGGAGCTGCCCCAAACTCCCCGACCTGAATTGGGCCGAGGTCATCGCGTGAAGAGACCTCCTGCCCGATACTCTCCTTCCCTGCATTACATATTGCTCAGTGATGCAGGAGAGCCCGAAAGTAGAGAAGAAGCTCTGGAGCTGAAAGACTCGAGCAAGTGGGAGCTCGCGATGAAGGATGAGATGAAGTCACTCGAGAAGAATGTGACTTGGCAGTTAGCCGAACTGCCCAATGGGAAGAGGGCACTGAGCAATAAATGGGTGTTCCGACTGAAGGAGGAACAAGACGGCACGAAACGGTATAAGACACGCTTAGTAGTCAAAGGGTTCCAGCAAAAGGCAGGAATTGACTACACCGAGATCTTTTAACCAGTCGTAAAGATGACGACTATTCGGTTATTGTTGAGCATTGTTGTAAATGCGAATCTTCATCTTGAGCAGTTAGATGTGAAAACTGCCTTTCTCCATGGAGATCTCGATGAGGAAATTTACATGCTCCAACCTGAAGGGTTTGCCGAAAAGGGAAAAGAGAAACTGGTCTGCAAACTGAGGAAGAGCTTGTATGGGCTAAAACAAGCACCACGGCAGTGGTATAAGAAGTTTGACAGTTTCATGGCGGATACCGGGTTCGAAAGAAGTGATAGTGATCACTGGTGTTTCGTGAAGAGATTTGAGAACTCTTCGTATGTCATACTACTGTTGTATGTAGATGACATGTTGCTCGCCGGGTCGAGCCTTGTTGAGATTAACAAGGTAAAGCAACAGCTGGCGAAACAGTTCGAGATGAAAGATTTGGGTGCCGCAAATCAGATCCTCGGTATGACGATTTCTCGAGGAAGGGATGGGTCCCTATTTCTGTCGCAAGCCAAGTATGTGAATAAAGTGTTGGCACGATTTAGCATGAGTGAGGCCAAGGCTGTAGGCTCACCGCTAGCCGCACACTTTAGCTTGTCGAAAGAACAATCACCCTCGGACGAGGAAGGAAAGGATCGTATGTCGAACATACCCTACGCTTCAGTAATTGGTAGCCTGATGTACGCTATGGTGTGTACAAGACCGGACATTGCCCATGCAGTGGGAGTTGTCAGTCGTTACATGAGTAACCCGGGCAAGCACCAATGGGAAGCTGTGAAGTGGATATTGAGATATCTCTCGGGTACTGTGAGTTTGGCATTATGTTTCCGAAAGACCTCGGAAGGCCTGCACGGCTATGTGGATGCTGACATGGCCGGTGATCTGGACAGCCGAAAGAGCACAACGGGATGTGTTTGTACCTACGGTGGTACTGCTGTGAGTTGGACATCTAAGTTACAAAACATTGTTGCATTGTCGACCACAGAGGCTGAGTACGTCGCGGTGACGGAAGCAAGCAAAGAGATGATTTGGTTGGAAGGTTTCTTAAAGGAGCTCGATCAGAAAACCGACAAGGGAGTTCTGCACTGTGATAGTCAAAGTGCAGTTTAGCTAGCTAAGAACCCTGTATTCCATTCACGCACCAAGCACATACAGATTCGTTACCATTTTATCCGGGAAGTTCTGGAAGATGGAATCTTCGCGCTAGAAAAGATTGAGGGCGCTAAGAACCCCGCCGATATGCTAACGAAGGCTGTTACAATCGACAAACTGAGGCTGTGTGCAACCTCAGTAGGACTCCGAGCATGAGGCTCAGGGTCGCCGCTACACTGGAAGAATGAGAAACTCGCCGATGATGGCAGAGTATCAATTATTATACAAGAATACCGATGGGAGCATTATGCTCGGTGGAGCACAGTGAGTTCGGTGGTCGGGGATAATTGGAGTTCTTTTTGAAGCACTCGACATTTGACTCCAAGTGGGAGATTGTTGAGTTGTGGAGCCAAATGAGTTTTGCCCATGTCTTCTTATTATCCCACATCGCCTGGAATTGTAATATGACC